>CM035792.1:22322802-22765302 GCA_020466265.1 Siphamia tubifer | reverse complement strand
CTTTTGATATTATAACAGCAAAATTGACCTTTTTTCCTGGACAGGAAATATGTTTATATTTAATTTAATTTAATTTAACCTTCGTTCACTAAATACTATTTTTGTCATATTATTTTCATTGTGTTGCTGCCTTTTTATACGGGTAAATGTTTTTTTTTTTTTTTTAATTGCTGCTTTTTTATGTGATGGGAAATTCATTAAAAGTACTAGACTTTGGCATATACTGCTGTATTTTCACATAAACTGATGAAAAGTGTATTTTATCCAGGATATTATATAGGATAAAATATACCCGACGTTAGAGATGGTGTTACTAATTTTAACGTTTGTGTTCTAGATTTATTTTTAATTCAGTTTAGTCTAATGCAATTTAATTTAATGCAATATTCGGGACTGGTGATGAGTTTCTTTTATTTAACACTTATGAATTGACTTCGCGCAGCCCCTGTTACTGAAAGAGAAATTCCTTTAATGCTATAATTTAAAAGCAATTCATCACCTTCACTGTTTCACTCTTAGGGTTTTGACTTTTACTTCAACCTCTACAGTTATTGAAAAAATAGTAGTTTTGCGCTTATTTTTCCTCGTTAGTTTTATCCTCAGTATTAAAAACGTGTAATATTCACAGCACTTCCGTTTGAAGAGATCACAGGGAATAACTAAGCAAAGTACCATCTTCAGTTTATGTTAAATGCATAACCCTGATGTGTATCACTGCCATGTTTTAGTATTCTGGCGAAATAAATAATTAGACTCAATGTAGTTTTAGTTTAGGACTGTAGATGGCACTATTGGTTAGGCTGTCAAATGTATTCAAGCAGGCGACATGGGACTGAGTGAACAAACTGGCCAGAAAGAAAACATTACAACCTCTGGAGTTCAAAGTTATACAAGTTTGAGTCACTTGACTATAGATAGAATTTTTCAACTAGATTTTGTGTACATTTTTCTATAATACCCCGTGTAAAAAATAAGAAAGAAAACAGTTATAATGGTATAAATGTAAACATAAGGAAATTAGGGGTAGCAAATGTGGTGTATGGGCAGTAATTAAATATACATATAAGCACGGTTATAAATATATATAATTTAAAAAAAAAGTATGTGTGGATGCACTGCAGGGTGAAAAGGCAGGTTATTCATGTGTGAAACTGACACTTCACACATCTGACATTACATTGACTTTTATTTTACGAGGTCCATCAGCCTTTGTGGAGGCTACATCTGGTTCTGTTCTTGTGCTTTATTATTCATCCTGCATTAATACTAATGCTGATGCAAAGATGATGCTTCACTATATTATTCCTCAGTCATCTGCATACTCAGGTGAGTTTCCAGTGGGATGACGGATGCCATGTGACAGATTTCATATGTCTGCTAGTGGAAAAAGCCCCCCACCTCCAGCCCCACTATCTTTCCCAGTATTAATATAAAACCAGTAACACAGTAAATACTCTGCCCTTCTCTTTCTTCTTCTCTCTGTCTCAGCTTGTCCCAACGCCTCTCCATACACTTGTATTGTAAAAACATAGAAGTGCTGTGATGTATAGAGGTGTTCATGTAACTGCACACTGACTGGGTGAGTGTCTCACTACTGTCCTTCCCCCTCCTCCTCCTCCTCTTCATCCTCCTCCTCCTCACTGCTCCTTCTCCACGTTGTATGTGGGATGCTCTCAGTAGCAAAGCTGAGTTTGTGCTTGTGCTGTCCTCGGATTCTGCATCCACAATGAGCCTTTCTTTCTGTTTTTACCTAGTGTTGCCTTGTTTCAACCACAGAAAGGAAAACCAAATGGGATTTCCTTAGTGGTGCGTTCGCGGTACTGTCTTAAATCCGTTTCTTACAGCTGCGCTTCTCACCAGTGAGGACTTAGTGACACCACTTAAAGGACCTTCTGGCTTCTGCAAACAGGTGTTTCCATCCCATGGCTGCGCATTAAGCTTCATTCACGACCACTGGCTGTCCGGAAACACCATGTGCACGGTTGTGTAGTTTAGTGGGATGATGATGCACAACCGCGCGCGCACACTGGGTTTGTGCGTGTTTGTTGTGATGTCGAGAAAATGAGACAGTTGGAAGAACATGCATCGTGCTGTGCTGCTGAAAGTCTTTGTGCAGCTTCACGGTGGAATCTGTGCGCATTTTTTATTATTATTATTATTATCAAGGTTAATTTTTGTTCCGGAGACACTTTGCGAATAACAAAGCAATGAAAATTATATTTTTGGTCATTATTATCTAACTGACTGCACATCATCACGAGACTGTTTAATCATCTTCTAAGGAATTATTTTTTTCTTAATTCCTTGTTGTTTTAACATATCGCTGTAACTGACTCAGACTGTTATCACTGCGTCTGGACTTTTTTTTTCCTCCACAAGAATCCAGTTTTCTGGATTCGAAAAGGCTGATTTTTGAAAATTATTATTATTATTATTATTATTATTGGGGTTATTTTTTTACACTCCGGAAGTTTTTCCAGAACGTTGCCAAACTGGCCATGGCTGCAGCTATCGCCAGCTCCCTCATAAGACAGAAAAGACAGGCGAGGGAGCGGGAGAAATCCAATGCCTGCAGATGCGTTAGCAGCCCCAGTAAAACCAAAGGAAGCTGTGAAAAACCCAGTCGACTGAATGTTTTCTCCAGGGTCAAACTCTTTGGTTCCAAGAAGAGACGAAGAAGGCGTCCAGGTCTGTAGTGCACTGTCAGGGTGTTCAGGGTGTCACATGAAGCCACTTCAACCAAGGAGAGAAAATACAATAACTTTGATATATGTCCTGCAAAAATGTGTTATGAACTTAATTTCAGAAAGTCCTTTATGTTATGTATGTGGTTTAGTTTGATCACATTACTGACTTTTTTTTTTCTCTACACAGCTCACAGTTTCAGATATTCACACTACTTAAACTAGATTATTACATTCAGTTTACAGTCCTATATATTTATAATAGAGTAATGGTATAGTCTCTATTTCTGCTGCTTCAGTTACAGTAAGTTATATATTTACCTTAATGCATGTTCTTTGTTAAAATTAAGGAACATACATGACTTGTGATTAACAAATAAGTTCAAAGATCATACATAACTTCTACTGTATTCTTATTATGTCTTTGTTTTAAATACTCTTCACTATTGCAGTGAATTCTGGTGTTTCTGAAATGTAAAGCATCAACCTCTTTATAAAGGTGATGCATACATACAGGTACATGACGACGGCTGTTTGTCCTATTTGATCACATCTATCACAACTTTTGTGTATAGAGTTGAGTGAACTTTTGCAGAAGTAACTTCAGTAAGACTTGACATGTCTGTAATGGAAGGAGATAAGGTGTGGTAAACCACAGTAAAGGGAGTCTCCACTTGGGACAGTAACCAGGGAATATGGAGAACACCAATACACTGATGTAATGTAGACGGTATACCCAGTGCCTCCTAAAGTAAATGCTTCCACTCATAACTGTTGTCATTTAGACTCATCATGGCTTGTTTATTAACCTGTATAATTTCACTTTGCTCAGTTTTATTATTAATGCCATTGCTCTGCATTGGGTTTTGTCCTTGTTGTAAAACAACATAAAGATATTTAAAAAATATTTACATCTCCCACTTCAGAAAATGTATAGACATGTAGATTATTCTGTTTTTCTGTAGTGAAATCATTTGGATGTAAATTAAAAGCTGACAGCAATAACAATATTCAGATTATTCTAGTGTCCAATATCACAGATTAAAGTTTTACCTTTTTATTCCTTTCTCACAAAAAAAGAAATGTATGAAAGAAAAGTGCATATCAGACATTCTGCTCCTGCTGGACAGTTCACAGCAGAGGAAGAGAAATATACAAAGAAACTGCTGACCTTAACCTCAACCAGCACAATACCTGAAAGTCACCACTATATCAGACTTTTTTCTTTTTACTTTTGGAAATCTATTCTCTTAGTTTTCTATTTTCTAAAGTCAAAGGAGCTGATGTTATTCAGCTGTGTTTCATTATTGTAAAAAAGGGAGTTTTATCCTGTGTTCATACAGAGCAGTAACCATGAAACTAATACTATTAGTAAGTAATAGTATTAGGAACTAATACTATTACTTCTGATAAGGATTTGTATTTAAATTGTTTTTATTTGTGTGTAATTATACATTTATGAATGTCAAAAATCCTTATGATTTTTACAATTATATGTTGACCAATAGTGATTTATGAAAAACTTATACTGCAGCAGAAAAAAGTTCATTTATTGACACACACTCATAAACTTAGAAGAAATGTCAAATCTCACAGATTAAATTCTCTATTTGTGATGCCATTTGAAAATAATAAATGACTGTCTCTTTATAATATACATTCAGTATCTGTACAGGGTATTTAACATTAGGCCTTTATCAGCTGTTTTCTTCGGTTTAAGTTGTAATGATCACTATATGTTTAAATAATTTGAGGATCATGGACACTTTCATTGCAGCTCAAAAACTGTGGTGAAGTTTATAACGTCCCTTTATGAAGATAAATGTTGGACATGTGTCATCATGTGTCTGCCTCTGTCTGTGTTTCTACAGAGCCCCAGTTGAAGGGGATTGTGACGAAGCTGTACAGCCGACAAGGTTTCCACCTGCAGCTCCAGGCAGACGGAACCATTGACGGAACAAAGGAGGAGGACAATGGTTACAGTAAGTTTTACTGTAATTATTCATTCATTCACATTTGTTTTTGTCATACGTCTTCTGCCGTTCTCTATTGTTGGTCTGTTCAGATAAGATGCCACAATGTATAGATGAATCGTGCAGTGGATTGATGTGTTCTGCGCTGGTGTCATTACTGTGGTGACAGAGTGGAAATGAACACATTCACACTGACAATGAGAGAATTGATGGTTGAACTGATGACATTCATCAGTGGCTTCTCTGAGGGATAAAAGTAGATGAGCAATCTGAATGAGGATTGTTTTTTGGTTTTTCAATCATCAGTCGTGACAAAAGCTTTTAGAAGAAAAATTGTTAAATCACAATTTACCAAAGAATAGGCGAGAATAGGCAAAGACAAGGATAAAGATGTTTTCCTCTCCTGCAAATGGGAAACTAACTCTGAACAAACCACATCACATTTGTTATTACCCCGTACCCCCCGAAGGACAGGCAAAAGTGGTTGTTTTTGGTTTGGTCTGTTTCTTTGCCTTTTTTTTTATACTTTATTTAGACCCCCTGGGAAATTAGGTTGTCACATAGATTCTCGTCTCGTCATCTGAGCCTGCTTTATCCACACTAGGGTCACAGGGGTCACTGGGGACCTAATTCAGCTACAATGGGCAAAGGTGGGGTACACCCTGTATGAGTCTCCAGTTCGTCTCAGGGCTGAACATATATAGACAAACAATCACTCTCACATTCACACCTATGGGTAATTTAGATTAATCAATTAACCTATCAGTGCATGTGTTTGGATGGTGGGAGGAAACCGGAGTACCTGGAGAAAACCCACACAGACACAAGGAGAACATGCAAACTCACATCAGGCAGACACTACAGAACCCCCCTGGCCAGGAAAAACATTTACAAGAAATCACTCATCCCCTCTGCAATAGCTGCTCTCAATAACACAAACATGTCTGCTCTGTGTTTTTAGGGTTTTTAATTATTTTATGTGTCTATTAATTGTGGCAATGTGTTTTGGTGTGGAGGGTGTTTTGAGAAGCTGTGACAAAGACAAATTTCTGTTTTTTATGTGGAACAGACAATAATAGATAGATAATATCTATCTATCTATCTATCTATCTATCTATCTATCTATCTATCTATCTATCTATCTCCACACAGAAAGGTCTGGTGTGGGATTCAAACCAGGGTTCTTCTGTCTGTGAGGCACCAGTGTTAACCACTGCACCACCTACAAATACACACATAACAGATATTTACAATAAATAAATAAAGTTTAACACCTTACCAACAAATCTATTGGATAAGGTCATACTAAATTGGGTTTTTACAGGGTGTCCGATAAGTCTCCATATTGTGCATAGGAAAAACAAATGTTTCTTGACATAAACCATTTTCATTTATATAATATGCTCTATATGACTGTCAATCTGTTGCTCTTTATTCAAATGTATTCTTTGGGTTATCTGAAATATAAAGAAATGCATGTTAGAACCATATATGTACAGTATGGAATGTATTATGTTTCCTATGGGAAACATAATACATTAATTCATATGATACCCTGTTGCCAGTGTTGCACAATAGATCTCATCATATATTTTTTCACAGTTTTCAAAGTAAATTTTCTTTGTGAATTAATATATATATATATATATATATATATATATATATATATATATATATATATATATATATATATATATATATATATATATATATATATATATGCTGATATCAGCACATGCGTAGTCATGATGACATCATTTGGATGGATGTCAAAATAAGCTTCAATACATGTGAGGGGTGGGGGGTTTTTGGCCCACTTGTTGGAAATGAATTCTGTGATGTTTTTAATCCACTAAAGATGAATGTCTTCCTTTCTTCTGCTGCCTGGAAACTGCATAGTAGACTTTTTTTTTGCCTGTAGATTTGTCGACTGAACTTTGCCATTCCTGTTGGAGCAAACAAAAATAACATTTTCAAGCACATGTTCCTTGTTCTACAAAAACTGAGCAGAAACAGTTTTTCACCATCCATTTTTTCACCATCCATTGAACATTATTACATCCATACTCATGTGAAGTACCATCACACCGATATAAATACAGTTAATGTTTAGAGTTAAAACACAGATTGATTTATATTATTATTTATCTCCCCACACCAGCATCAAAACAAGCACCAATACTGTGCTACTTCTGCTCATCTAAACAGAAGCTTTGTTCTAAACTATCTTTTTTTATTTCTTACCATTTACTACAGTGATGAGCAGTTGCTCAATTTTATATAATCAAAATCATAGCAGTAAATACAGATAATGATTGGCTTTTACTCCTCTGCTTGCTGCCGTTTTGTTGAGTTTTTGTTTTTTTTGGTCAAATACAGTACTATCTACTGAAGCATTGTTATTACTGCCATTACACCCACTAGCTTTTTGTTTTCCAATAAACAGAACATTAAAGGGTAGATCAATGAAAGAGTAACATCACAGCTACTTATCTGATAACAATGCCGTAGAAATGGACCGTCTTATAATTAGACACTGCATTGAGTACTACATGCTTTTTAAAATAGTGTCGTGGTTGTGAATTATACGACTTCAATGCTGCACAAGAGGAAGTGCACAGTACATTAAAAGAAACTTTGATGTCACACATACTGTGTAGTCTTGACACTAAGCAGATGTAAACACTTCTGGAGCCTTGGAAATAGTTTGTCAGTATTCAATTAGCACTTTGGCAGAAATGGTGGGCAGTTGTAATATAAATACCAACCTTGTAATTTATGCTGAACTAGTTTCCTATGTAACAAATTTAAAGATTACACAGAGCAGCTTGTGCAGGGTTAAAAGTGAAGATCATCTCTGATACTTAATATCAGAGCACACACGATCAATACGAGTATTTTACACTTTACACACCAACTGCCCCACCCATCATTTGCTGTTAACTTACATAACAACTGGCATCAGCACCAAAATAGTTCTTGAAGAGAAAATTAAATAGTGTTGTTGAAAAGGAGACGCAGAAAGAGTGAAGCTCTTTGCACTGCTCCAAAAATAGCGTTGTTAGGCGCTGGGTGCGCTTGTCTCCATGGTGACTGAGAGCACAGTCCTCTTGGAGCTACTGGTGTCTTATGATGGTGGGAGAGGACCTACTCAAACATACACACACACACACACACACACACACACACACACACACATACACACACACACACACACACACAGAGGCAAGGATTTGATCACTGCTACTACAGCTTGTTGATTAGACTTTGCTTGTGTTGCCGTCTGTTTTTTGTGTGTAGTGTTCTGAACTTAGTCAAGTCATGTCATCCCATGCATTTCAAATCATATATTTAATATAAAATACTATTGTAATTAAATAAAGAAATGACAAAATAAAGAATTAAAAAAAAAAAAATGTAAAAAGTGATTTAAATTTTTTTTTAAAAAGGTGCTGTTTATTGTCAAATATTTTCTTAAACATTTCCTGGTATAACAAGTATGTATACTGGTACTTTGTCAGTTGTATTGCAGTACTGGTCTAGTCTCAAAACCACATAAAACCTTGACTGTACATTTGACATACACAGATCAGCTACAGATATTTATGACCACTAGCAGCCAAAATTGTAGAGTAACTTTTCAGTGGGTTATAAAGAACTTTTAGACAATAGACCTGGAAAATCATATTTCAAGAAATCTTAAGCTAGATTTCACTTGCTCCATTGACAGATTTTTGTTTGAATTATGCAAAAAAAAATCTTGAATTAAGAAAAAAAATCTGGGTGAATTTAAGCGATTATATCTTAGTTTAAGTGTGCTCATTTTCCTTTGTTCCATTTTTTTTTCTTAATTCAAACCAAAATATCTTGTATTAAATTTTTTTAACTTGTTTTTAGAGGGACATTTTTTCCAGTGTAGGGAGTGTGGAGAATACAGCCCTGTGTGAATATTAGTATGATGGAAAAATACTGTAGGTCCAATTTCTTTTTGTGCAGTAGCTTTGAAACTACACTAATGTATACTAGAACTGATGAGGGAGCTTAAAAGAGAAATTAGAAATTAGATTTCATTAGGCTTAGGTTTCGTCATTTCTGACCTTTTTACCTTCCTGCTGAAAATGCCACAAACCCCTGCAGACAAAACACAAAAATCTGATTTCTCTATTACAGTCAAATAAACGTTTTACCTTTCAGGTGCAGTATCAAAAATCAAATCATATGGGTGTGTTTAGAGGTTAGATAGATAAATTATCCTATCATTTACTCAATTGAAATCTTAATTTTTCTGTATGCAAAAATACATCATTTTTTACCTCTAAAGAGCAGACCTCAGAGATGCAGTTTTATTTTATTGGATTGTAGAGTTCCAGAATGTCTAATAGATAAGATACATTTATTAGAATTGACTGGTAAATGGTGGAAATCTTCAGGATTCTTGTCACAATAAATTGGTCATGACTCCCTGACAGTCGGTGGGTGGAACTATAGCCTGTAAGCAATCATGAAAACTGTCCCTCAGGCCTCCTCTCCCTTCTCATTCCATGTGACTCTTTACATCAGGAATGGTCTGTGAGTGGGTGGCAGCCCTGTCATCCTCTTCACTGTGCTCAGGTGTTTCTAGCAGCCAGGAAGTAATTGAGTTTCCCCTTTTCAAAATACCCACCGCTACGTCATCTGGTAATCCTCCTGAATTTAAGTGGGCTACAGATGTGTGTGTTTCGTGTACAAAGTATAAGGGAGGGAAAGAATCTTCAGCATGACAAGGATGCCATTATAGTGATGAAAGTTAATGCACATAACAAGATGTTTTAGGAGAGGAGGGATTCAGATCTTCAAATACAAAGCCATAAGAAATAAAAACCAATACCTATACAGCTTCTTTTTTTTTCACTAGAATCCTGACAGTGGTTAGAAATGTTATTATAGTCAGAGGAAGAAAATACCTCACATCATCCCTACTAAAAAATAATGAACGAATTTGACAGAAATTTTCAGAACATATTGATACTGGCACAAGGAACAAATGATTAAATTGTGGTGGTGATCAGTGGAGGTATGTGGTGGGGGTGGTGGTGCAATTGGTCGGGGGAAAACCGCTGGTCATCAAAGTCAAACCTATCACTCATTTAAGTCATTTGTTGGGGAGGCGGAGTCTGTGCTCACCGAGTGCTTTTGTAGTTTTCACTTGTTCAGTTTTTTGTTTAACAGATTTCTTTCAATTAAGAGTGAAAATCTAAAAATGTTTTTATATCTCACTAAAAAGTTGCTCTGTAGGTGATTATGTCTTATTTTAAGTGTGACTAGATATTTTGACTATAAATGAGAAAATATGCATGGAAAGATTTACATTTTTGCAGTGTAATTTTGTATAAATATTTGTCCATGCAGCAAAATAAGTTCACTTGAAAGATTTCTTGAATTAAGATGGTTAAATCTAGAAATAAACATATCTACATGTAACCCTTCAAATTAGAAAGTAACTTTTAAAACAAGATAAATGATATAACACGTCTAAATCTAACGGATTTGTTTTTGTCTTAGTAAAAAACAAATAATTCACAGTGAACAAAGCCAGTAAGAAAAATAGTTGTAGAAAAGGTCTGCTGATAGTGCCATATGTAACCATTAGCCTCAAATATCTAGAAGAAGATCATGGAGCCTCTGCACTGTAGTACTGAGAAAAGCTTCCGGAAGTAGCAAAACTTTACAGCACATGTGTTAAATTCTCTAAAATGTGTGCACACAGAAGCTTTATAAATGTTCTTACTTAGTTCCCCTGGGAATCTGCACAATTGCTAAAATGTCCTCATCCATTTGTTTTTCTTTCTGTCATATTTCACATTTCCATGTCATTTCTATTTGTCTGTGGGTCATAACATAAACATAACACAACATAATATAGTGAACACATAAGCAGACACAGAAAATATGAAGATGGTAAACAGACGGTCCTGTCTATTTAAGATACATTTTAATGCAGCATTTGTTGTTGGCATGATTAAAGATACTCTCCAAAGAAAATATTTACCCATCTGTCTTTTCTAAAGCTAGAATGTGCTTTATATTTCCCTTGGGAGCTTTCATTACATTTCTGCATTATCATTTGACAGACACAAAGTGTTGCAGTTTTGGTTTGAGCCAAATATGTTTCATAAGGCAACTCAACCATACTGTACACTATTCAGACACACATGGAGGAGCACCCTCAGGTACAATACAGCATCATTCAATTGTGCCTGAAGTACAGAAGGGCTGATATGTTTAAAAAAAATAAAATGAAATGCAAACATGAACTACAGTATAATTCCACAGACTACACTAATGTGGTTGTAGAAATGGTACTACATAACATTCTTAAAACATTGTCAAAAGAACAGAATGTTCTTTATTCATAATTGTTTATTTAATTTGCGAGTTATGTGCTATATTATATGTCTCAAAGGGATTGTGAGAAGAGATAAGAGCACATGAATACTGGGAACTAGCTTTCACAGATGTAAAAAAAAAAAAAAAAAAAAAAAAAAAAGAGAAACACAGACCAATCCACAGAGACAGTTCTGGGAGCAGCTCTGAAACCAGAATGTGTTGGCCATGCCTGTTTAGTCTCCCAAATAAATACATTATGCATTCCTGTTGTTTATAATGAAAGCTCTGAGAAACAAGGTCTGCAATGTTACAGATGAAATAACCCATCAAAAAGCTTCTATAGTGCACTTTGCTGGAAGGAGGCTGCAGAAGGCCTATACTAAGTGGCTGACAAAAGGACCTATAGTAAGGGCGCACTGACTCACAGCTTAACTGATGTGGGAATAGTGGTTTAATTTCTATTCTCATGTGTCTGTATGTGGAAATCTATACCGTAATGTAAAGTCCTAACAGACATGGTGGAGCCAGGAGAGGAATGTTGTAATTCTTACTTTGACATAAGGAGATAGAAATAAAGCAGTGTATCATTTGCAGTACTTGTGATCATACTCATCATAATAATAATAATGGATTAGATTTCTATAGCGCTTTTCAAAGCACCCAAAGTGCTTTACATTACTGATCCATCATTCATTCACTCTCACATTATCCCTCTGGTGGTGGTAAACTACATTAGTAGTCATAGTTGCCCTGAGACAGACTGATAGAAGTGTGGCTGCCAATTCGTGCCAACGGTCCCTCTGACCACCACTGAACATTCATACACTAGTGTGAGTGGCACTGGACGCAAAGGGGGGGTGAAGTGTTTTGCCCAAGGACACAACAGACTGACTAGGACAGAGCAGGATTCAAGCAGCCAACCCTTCGATTAATGGACAACCCGCTCTACCTCCTGAGACATGGTCATCACAATCATGCCATAACTGGGAAAATGTCCAGCAATAATTAAAACAATAGGTGATACATGTCCTTATTTGGGGATAGAAGCACAAGTATAGACTTTGGTGGGGGATGGTGGAAGTTTTTGTGCTTTTTTCTGTTTAGCCGTGCTTTATGAAAGAAACACACTATAAAATACTGTGCAGATTGACGTTAATTAGATGGAGTTATACCTCACTGACCAAATGGGATAGTGCTGGTGTTCTCAGCCTCATGGTGTGTAGTAAAGCTGACAGGTGAGTGTAAGAGTAGGTGTCTGTGTGCAGATCATGTTGTGCTGCATCAGGTCCATAGAGATTATGTAGGTTACATGAGGAGTGAACAGTTGTCAGTAACATGAGCCCCAATTCACCCATAATGTATTCAATTATATATAGTTTTGCTTTTTATGTTCAGTTTGTTTAAAGTGGGCTCTAGATTCAATGCATTACCTGCAGAAAAGTCATAACCAAATGTTTGCAGTTACACTAATATTGTTTTTATATGCATTTCCACACACATTTTAGACATATATTGAAGAGCAATTCTAGCCATCTTATGCCTTTCAAAGACTTCTTCTGGCAAAAAAAAAAATAATTATACAAATAGGCTATTTGTGTCACTGGCAAACATATGGAGATGACTGTATATGACAGTTCATGTTGCCCATTTGGACGAAGCACACAGGAGTACTGGAAACCAAAACTAATAGAAACATTTTAGCTCCTTGAAACATGGAAGATCCAATTTTGTCAGTTCTTTTATGTTCACACTATGAACACAGAACCTCTTAAAAACATTATATATATATACATATATATATATATATATATATATATGTATATATATATATATATATATATATATATATATATATATATATATATATATATATATATATATATATATATATATATATATATATATATATATATATATATATATATATATATATATATATTTCCTATATACATATATACAGTATATTCATTCTTCAAGACTAGTTTTGGTGTATGAAACAGATTTGGTAAACAAAAAAGGCTTTCAGTCTCATATTTTACAAACTGTTTAAACAACAACTGACTGATTATTTTATTTGACAGTAATTACCTTTCCGCCATGCATCATTTTCAGTGTTATAGAATAGAATAGAATAGAATAGAATAGAATAGAATAGAATAGAATAGAATAGAAAAAATATAGAACAAGTAATTGTACTGTATGTGTAGAAATATGAAGGACAACTATGTATATTTGTGGATATTTTTAATACCTCTATGAAGAAGTAAACTGCCTTAAACTTGGAACCTAATGTGTCTTTTTTGCTTCTGCTTTATTTCCAGCCATGTTCAACCTTATTCCAGTGGGGCTGCGAGTGGTTGCCATCCAGGGGGTGCAGACAAAACTCTACCTGGCTATGAACAGTGAGGGCTACTTGTACACATCAGTAAGTGTTTCAATTGCAGTGTTTGTGCGTGACTGTGTGAGTGTGTGTATAGGACGAGGTTCTGCCCTCTCTATCTGAGCAGCTGACCAGCAGACAGTATGGAGACAGAATGCTGGATGACTGGGAGATAACCGAGTTACTATGGTGACAAGACCAACTGGAAGAGGATGCAGAAGAAAACAAGCACACCAAAACAGATACTGTAATGGAAGGCTTAGTTTGTGTTCACTATTTAGTCAGTGCTTTGCTTTTATTTTTTTTGTAGTGACAGATGACTCACTTTTACAGACCCACTCTGAAACAATATCATAAGTTTGATGTAAGAGCAGCATCATTTTCTGACATAATTCAGTGTCACTAAGAAGTTGAATCAGACTGAGCAGTGATTTACTCTATTGTGGCAGGTGGTTCTTGATTTTTGATTAAATGTGCAATGTTCTGAATAATTCAGTTGCAGAGTGAACAGTGGTCCTGTTCCACTTCCTCCCAAATGCCACTGTCTCATTGTGTGGCAGGTGTCACAGAAAAGACTGACAGATGGGTAGAAGAGCACCCACAGGGCACAACAAGGCTCACATCAGCACTGTTGACAGACAGTCCTCATAGTCAAATTAGTAAAGATTGTTCTGAATGGTTAAAGGTCTCAGTAAACTGGGACAGTCCTGATTGATAGCAACAAGCTCACAAACCTAATGATCTTGTAGCCTTTCATTCTACAGCTACGCCTGACAAATTATCCATTACTTTACTTTGACAGTAATGTGATGAAAGAAAAGGGAAAACTAGCCTTCAGGCCTCTCCTCTCTCCATGTTGACTCTCTCTCTCTCTCTCTTAGACACAAATGCATAAATATAAACACTGTTAATGTAATAGCCTTCACAAAACATTAGTTTAGTCAAAGCCACCCGAGTCAGGCAAGTGGAGACGCTTATACACTTAGATTTGGTAATAAAGACAGCTCTTTGAGGAAGCTCTTAAAGAAATCATGCTGCTAGAGGAACAAATCCTCCTAATAAAAAGAAAATATAAACATTACATTTAACAAGTAAGGAACAGCTATGTGGTACCAAAACAAGTCATGCATCTCGGTGAGTCAGCATCCATGATGCCAAGCCCATTAAAACAGCTAAATGTATCTGTAAATTCAATTATTTACTACCATTTCCTGCTGTGGCACGTCAAAATGTCATCTAGAAAGTAAAGTGCTGCTTTCCACCAAGAATATAGCTTAGACATATCATATTCATATATATACTGTATATATATATATATATATATATATATATATATATATATATATATATATATATATATGTATATATATATATGTATTGAAATTTCAGCAAATTGTGTTTAATATTGAACTGATATGTCTATCTAGTGTTTGCAAGATCCAAAAATGACAGCATAATCACTGTAGCCCATTGTGAATATTATATGGCCTGCCTATAATTGCATTTTAATAGCACTAGTCATTGTTTGACAGCATATCCATGGGGGTTGTCCCAGCCAAGCATGCCTGGGGGGCACATACAGAAGTAATTGATATAAAACATAATTCCTCAACCTGCTCACACACTAATGTGCTGTGTTTAACATGACTTCACAGCAGGTCACAGCTCACAGTACGTGATTATGACATGCTTGACTGTTAGTAGTTTTACATTTTAAGTGAGCGGCGCCCGTAACTCAAGAATGTTTAATCTAAACAAACAGATAACAACCACAGTATTGTTCTACTCAGATTATTTTACGTCATGTATTCAGAGGAAAGGTGGATGTGAAGGAGTCTGCATTTAGCTCAACGTCTTCTGTCTATTGCACATAACTGAGAGACCTCAGGAGAATAATTTCTTGTTGTTGTTGGATCTGTTGCACCTGTTCTCACTATTAGTCACTGCTGTTATTAACACTACACACACTTAGCAAATCGTGACGCAAGCAAAAGTTTAATGTTTGATTTTATTTGCCTTTCCTATGCTCCTCATGTATTAATAAAGTGTTTTACCACTTCTGGCAAAGCTTCAAAACAAGATGATCGTATTTCAAGATACATGAACAAGATACACAAATATTTGCAGTATTTATTATAACTTCCGCTATCATATGCAGTCATTGCAGCGACTCCCAGAAGTTTCTATTGATCACCTGCCTTAGTGAGTTACAACAGTCCTACTCTAAATATAGTGTTTTCTTCTCTTGCTATAACTACAAATAAACTCTCATCCTCACTCTCTCGACTGACACATGGAGACCTTAAAACGAATCCCTAATCAGCCTTTGGTTATACTTGTATTTATTATACTTATAGTATTTCAATCCTGCAGATACAGTCCAATGCAAATACAGCTTCCATCCTTTTAAGAGAAGAAAATAAATCTAAATAAATGACAAAATCAGACAAATAATCATCAGTCTCGTGATAATTACTGAAGTGACTCAGGTTTTGTACATTCTGATGGTAGTGTGTCTTCTGTAATGTTCAGTCCCGCATGTTAGCGCGATGTGTCGACTGCTGCAGCTGCTTCTAGAGTTGTTTAAGTAGTGCAGAGAATCATCTGATTTGGCCAAGACGCCCAACCTATTCGCTGTGCATCTGTCCACCACTGTCCCTAGTGAGTCCAGCTTCTCTCTAAGCACTGAGCCAGTTTTCTCCACCAGTCCAGTTTATTTCATACCTTATCCTCAGCAGACCACAGCATAGAACAGCACAGACTGGAAAGAAATGTACGCTACAGTACAGTACCGCATGTTAATGCAGATGACAGCAGACCTGAATATAGAATAGAATAGAATAGAATAGAATAGAATAGAATAGAATAGAATAGAATAGAATAGAATAGAATAGAATAGAATACATTCATGTTATATGACTGAAGAAAGGGTTTAGACTTCCAGAATTGCACCAAAATATCTTTGGTTTTGGAGATTTGACATGGCAAATGATGAATGGGTTGAATTTATAGAGCTTTTATCTACAATGCTTTTCAAATTGTCATTCATCCATTGATACACACTCTAAATTAGGCCAATACATTGCATAAAAGGAATCATAAACGGCATAATTTAAAGAATGCTGTCAGAATACAAAATGGTTTTCCCTTTTGTGCAAATTGAATTGCATTGTACAAATTGTGTATGTATGTTTAGTAAATTTAAAATATGGAATCTCCACTACAATGAAATCTTATTCTCAACATCGATTCACATGAAATACAGTGTGTTGCATTGCACTGGAAAGATATGACAGTGTGTGTGTGTGTGTGTGTTTGTGTTTGTGTTTGTAGGGTTGGGGAATGAACCCTTTTTGAATTGGATTGAATATGTAGCTGGCTGCCTAATAGTGCCTGTCCTACTAGTATTGCTCCTGCAGTAAAGTGCTGCCTTGAAGCCACATATTAAACCAACCAATAGCAGATGAGCATTGCAGGGAAATTCCCAATCAACAGTGGAGCGACAACAGATGACGTACTTAGGGTTCTGGGGAGTGGGGGCGTGCGGAGGAGGCTGTGTTGATGGAAAAGTACAGTACGATTATACTATATTTTTATCATGAAGGGGGGAAAATACAGAGCCGAGGGAATATAGCATACACTAAATGGAAAGTGAATGGATATGCATTTATATTGTGTTTTAATCACAGAAACAGATACTAAATTATTCATTAAACCGTATGTTTAACCTAACAGCATGTGCCCCTGTGTAGAACAGATATGTGTACATTAGAATAGATGTATGTAATAGCTGAGAGTGGACCTCAAGATAAAAAAGATGGTCCAGAAAAGATTATGAGAAAAAAAGAGAGCGCATGTACAACTGATGTAGACTGAAAATATATTCATCCATCAGTGTGTGGGTGAAGAGGGACAAATTATTATGCATTTTACTTGAGCCTCTCTCTTCCTGCTTGCCCCTCTCCTTTTGCAAACGTTGCACTGGAACAACAGAAACATAATCTCTAAATAAATATCTGTACTTAACTAAATGTAAGCCTTTTTTATACATTTTCTGATCTGTGGTTGGATTTTTAGATCCACAGATAAGTGGTGTCCACATGTCTCATGAGGTGCCTCTGAAGTGGTGTTATTAATTTCCTGATGGGTCATATCTGAATTAGTGTGAGTCACTGAGTCTCCAGTTGAATCTCGTCTAGACTCCACTATGCGACTGTGTGTGAAATGGAGAGTTCAGGGCTCTCCGGCAGGACATATTTATCAGTTTAGCAGTTTAGAAGCTCTCAGTCCAACCTCATCTCATAGATATTACATTCATATACAACTAAATTGTAACTGATTTTATTATGAGTATAATCATAATGCTGCTCACAATATCTGTGATTAAAACATACTGTGGCATTTACAGGTAAAGATAACAGGTAAAGAGCATTTTATAAGCATTCTGTGCCATCATAGCATGGTTGTGTTAGTGCCATAAGTTGTTAATACGTTTTATGTTAGGGATAGGTGATATGGAAATAATTCATATCACACAATTTTTTTCCATATCCGACTATATCGAATCAAATCACTATTTTCTTTGTCAAGCTTAAATTTTCTGTTACGCATAAGTTAGGTGTGAATACATCAGAAGGTTATTTTTTATTTAAATCTGATTTATTTTCTGCCAGAGATTATACATGACAGATGTGCTGAAGAACATTATACAGATCAATATAACATTATACTTAAAATTGAAGAACATTATACAGATTAGATCAATAAAACATTATACTGAATATTAAAGAACATTATACAGATCAGATCAATAAAACAGATACATATATTTATGTATAAAACACTTTCAGTTTTAAAATGTAACTGGTGTAAATTGAAACTGAAACTTAACCTGGTCATCCTGTGTGTGTTCTGCTAAGGTTCATGTGGAACAGTGTTCTTTACATTGGCTATTGTATTGAAAGCTCCAAGCTGAAACGGTGCACATCCTACTTTTCAGAATTCTTGGTCAAATTTTCTCCCGAGGGAACACTAATGATCCCAAACATTATTATGTGTGTTCGGTGGCTGCTCTTACTCCTGTGTTGTGTGTGTTAATTTATAACTTGACATGAAAGCATGATTGCTTTCGTGCAGCAGTACTTAATAATGGTTGACTGTTCTTATGTCTGTCAAAGCATGAACAAATTAATTTTATCAAAAATTGTATCGAGTCTGTCTCATATTTCTGTTGAGTAAAGTTATATTGTGATATATATATATTGTTCTCCTTTTATTGCCCAACCCTACTTTGTTTCCACAATTGAGTTAAAAAATTAAAAACTACATTTAGTCACTTTTTTCTCATCTAGTTTGATCATTTCAGATTTGTTGATTATTTACTATATTTTGAAGTTGACTTTTAAAAACTTACAGAATGCAATGCTTAGTTTCAGTTAAACTTAATTATCTACTCAAATGCTTTGTTTCTCATGTTTCATGCCATGTTTCTGCTTTTCCCTGTTCCAAAAGAGTGTTGTGATATCAGCCTTGAAAAATCCACTATTTATCAAGGTGTAGTTAAAGGGTAAAAAAAATCCTGAAGGTATTTAAACTGACAACATATTTCATTCTGACAAAAATCCAACTTGATTTATAGTAGGGCTAGAAATTTTTATTACTTTCTGAAGTTGAATAATCAACCCAATTCCAGTCCATTAGTAATGATGTCACAGTTAGCACATGCTCTCCATCCAAAACCAAAATACTGACAATTTAATTTAAATATAACTAGTATATTATTTAATGTTTCCATACGCACATTTTGTCTGAATTTATTTATACGAGTGCAGAGCCCGTAGAAAATGTGAGATTTTTTGCTACTAATGCGTTGTGGAAGTGGGTGAAATAAGTTGAAAGGAGCGGAAAGAAAGACTATAGTAATTTGTTGGAGCTGTTTTGGAATCTGTGAGTATGATAATGTTAATGGTGTAAGTTGTTACTGCTGGTAGAATTAGTAAAACGAAGTTTCAGGTGGGGCAGACAGCCTACCACTGTAGTGGTTTGTGTCATGGTAATGCAGGCGACACCAATCAACACCCAGTAAGATATATTATGGCCGTGAAGTGAGCCACCAGTTGGTCATCTGACACTCAAATGTCACCGTCTACTTTGAGACTTGAGTGCATGAAAAGCAGGAAACTGTGCATTGTGGCTCCGACTACTAAACTACAGCTAACAACAAACAAACCAAAAATGAAAAGGGTCTAAAAGTGAAGTCATAAAGCTGAACGGTGGATGAGCCAGATGGTAATGTAGCCTACAGTCATTAAGATTGGCACAAAGTTGAAGGTGAATCACACGTTCCACCTGTTAATTCAGTAAATTATGGACATAATTTAACTAGTGTGAATGTGCTGTAATAACAGCCTCGGTCGCAACCAGACTTGCTGACCACCATGACGTGATCTGCTTTGAGAAAGGTGGGGAAAAATGTGTTGCAACCAACATGGACAGAAAAATTTAAAAAACACAGCAGCATACACCATCAAGAATGAGGGCAATTATTCGGTCAGTGCAATTACCACCCCAATTATAGCCCAATTACTGAATTTGTATTAGTCTACAAAAATGGAATATTGAAATTATTTTTTTTTATTATTTACAACAGTTGTCACTTCCAAATTGCAAGAAAAGCATAAAGACCACCATAACTTTTACTGCAACTGTTTGGAAAAGGTGATCAGGCATTTGAGGCAACAATGACATAAATGTCTGTGAATTCGTGGGGGGACGGAAGTTGTTAGCAGTTGTTAGCAGCGTGTAGCACAGTTGTGTTGTTGTCATAGAGACCTTGTGAATGTCGATAACAGCAGTGAGTTAGCATTAGTAATGCACTATGGCACAAAAGTAAGCCTTTGTTTGTGCTTTGACGATAAGGCAGAAGGGAACTGTGAGGATGTGAATGATAAGAGGGAACTTACGGCTCCATGGGAATGAGGTGCAGATGACAGTTTGGTTTTCAGCTGTAGCCAAATCAGGGGGCGGGACTTAGGCAATGTACACGGCAATGCTCAGAGTGGCAATAAAATTAGTTTAATATCTTTATTGGTGTATGTCGTAATGGTGTGAAACTTTACACTGCAATCTGCCATAGTACTGGAAAGTCACCCTCCAAATGTTGAATCATTTGGTGGAGTTGTGCAGGTGTTAGGCGTTCCACAGACAAACAGGACACACTACAGACAAAGATTTGTTGAATTCTAGATAGATTCTACAGAAAAATAATATAATCCAATCCATCTTTATTTGTGACACACTTTAAAACAACTGTGGATGACCAAAGGGCTGTACAGAAGAATGAAGAAAAGAAAAGAAAAGATAGAGAAAATGAAAATATCCTCTAAAACTTCCCTAAAACAAAATGTAGCCAACTCTTTAAAAAGTCTTGAATGCTGACTGTTTCAGCTAATAAATGAAATTATTATTGATGCACATCATTAATCTGCAAAACCAGCTGGATTTGGTGAGAATATTATTAAGTGTGTTATGGTTTAGTTTAGACACAGATAGCACTTTATTTGGGTCAGGAAAAGATGGCATAGCTTAGTTTAATAGAATTATTAAGAATCTGGTCTTGACCATATCTTAATATAAAGTGTTATGAGATTATTTCTGTTATGATGTGTTGCTATAAAATTTGGTTAGATTTAAATAAAAAGTCTGCTAACGTCTCATGTGAAACAAGTCACAGTAGATTTATTAATGTTTAAGATTAAACTAATCATTTTCCCATCCCTTACATAGTCACTTTGATTACTTAGACATAGCCTCTCCCTGTGAACTGTGCTACCTGGTTGAAAATTTCTGGAATGATGAGAAAAGTAATTAGGAAAAATGATGCATTCTTGCATCGAAATCAAAGCACGTGTGTAGAGAGTGAATTGGCAACATTGTGTTCATTACAAAACTTAATAGGATTTTCTCTTAGTTACATAGTTTCATTCATGAGCAAAATAGGGTTTGGTTCAGTCCTTGTGAGAGTCACAAAATGAATGATCTGGCCATTACCACTGATTTAAAACCAAAGACTGCAGAGACATGCATGTGTCATTGTGGTTGTGCATTATAAATTTACTCCACTCCTGTTTGATGTGTAGTTGCTGCACACCCTTGTCTTTTTACTCAAGAAGCACAATGCCTTTGGTAAATAACCATTGCTGTAAGGTTTCCCTCCAGTGAGCTGTGTCATTAACTAGTTTGCGTTGCATGTGGTGCTGCTCAGTGTGTGTGCATCGTGTGGGTGTGTCTGTTTGTATTTGGTATTTGTAAGGGTCTTTTCCACTAGCTTAAGGCTCCCCAATTTACTCCCAAACAAATGAACAATAAGAGTGTACTTTATCTTTGGCTAAAGAAAAAGGTGCTTTTAATCCACTTCTACTCTAGAGCAAAGAGTGGAGCAGTGAAAAGCCGGATTTAGTGAGATTTATCTTCACTGCCCAGCAATAGCATTATCTTTTGTGAGTCTCATAAGCATTGATGTGGCTGCAAAGAAACTAGAACAGCACTCAGCCCTGATTTCATTGGCATAATTGGTGTCATTTTTGGTTTCCATGTGGCAGCTGAATACACATGGGGCAGCGTGCAGCATCGATTTGGCTCATCTTGTGAAAAATCCAGCCAATATATTTACAGGAGAGATCAGATCCATTATACTAGTATTTCTCCTCTTGCTGACTGAAGGGAAACATTATTGGGCTGTAATTACTTTGCTGAACCCCACATAATGCTGTTTTAACAGGGCAATCAGTTGTCTGCCAAGACCTTATCTATATGGACAGTATGTGTCCATGTGTTGTACAATCACAGATATTAAATACATGCAGGGGACATCCTTCGGTACATTTCATTCAACGCCTCCATCAGCACCTCCTTTATTGGTAGCAATGAGATAATAAAGAGCTCAGGCAATATAACTTCAGCTGGGATTCCCCTTGTTGTACAACATAAGAGGCACTCCTCTGCCACCCGCTCTTCTTTTCCGGTGAGATAAAATTCACCCCATTTAGAGACAAGTGGAGATTTAATTTATGAGTAAGAAGCAGTGTACTTGGGTGAGTTGAGTGAAGAGGAATGAAGAGGAATCTTTGGTAAGGTTTTTGGGCTTCTAATCAAATTCAGTCCTAAGCTCCCTATCATTAGGGATAAATAAATCCATGCTAATTATGCTAATTTTGTCCACCTACTCACACAGTATGTGTGAGTAGCACAAAGTACATGAAGCATGCTAATGAACCAAGCAACAATCAACCCAGAAAAGTTAATGTAGTAGATAATGTAGAGCATTAGAATGCAAAAGCAGCTATAACAGCTTTTGCTGAGATCCTCAGCAAAAGTTGTCTCCTGTCTTCTGTCAATCATACTAGGATAATATATGTTGTCAGCATTTCTGCTTGTAAGGTTTTACGATGGTGCACTACCTAGGCCAGAATCCTTGCCACCACACCATACATTTGCTGCAAAAGTCATCACCATTGCATTAGAATTATTATACACTTATATATATATTGTAATGTATAGCCCTGGGGCCAGTTCTGAGGAGGGGGACACCTAGGGCTGGGCGATTTTCTCTTTTAAAAAAATCTCAGATTTTTTCCCAAAAAACTCGATTCACGATTCACGATACGATTTTTTTCCCACGTGGGCTAAATGAAAATGAAAACACTAGAAACGTGGTTTCTTTCGTCTTCTTTTTTTTTTTTTTATTAAATAACATGTAAAACAAAAATACTTCTACAAATAACTGTAAATAATAAATCAGTTGTGCAAAAGGTGCAACTGCAACCTGAGACTTTGCCTACATGAACTGTAGTAAGTCGAGACATCCACCACTGTTACAGGAAAAACAGTGCAAAAAAAATAGTGTCAAAGATATATTTTGTTGGAAAAAAGAAAGCTTAAAATATTTTAACAACTAAAACTATATACATTAATACTCATATGAAAAACATTGCAAAAAACGTAGTAGTGCAAAAGAAAACTAGTAACATTTTTACTTTGTAAGGACAAAATAAAACAAAACCTTATTATCAATCAAGTTACTTCAATAAACCTGAACATGTTATCAATATTTTGGATATATGATGTTATTGCGTCTGTTATCGCTCCCCATCGTGCTCCATGCAGAGTCCTGCACGGGTTCGGGTACCCGTGGGTGACCCGTGGGTGAACCGCAAATTTTCACGAAACGGGTGAAAAATGTTGTGCTGTGTCGGATACGGGTTCGGTTCGGACGTGGGTGATCGCGGGTCTAATTTGCGGTTCATAGGCTAAAAACATTTTTATTTGGCTCTGCCTTGGCTATGTCACTGTTCAGTATATTCGTGGCAATAAATGTTTGTATTTAAGTTTGGCTAGCTGACATTTTATTTCGGGTTCGAGTCGGATATCGGGTTCATTTATAGCGGGTCGTTCGGGTGCGGATTTTTTTTATTTTTTTTTCGCCGGAAAACGGGTCGGAGTTTAAACATGACGGGTACGGGCAGGTGCGGTATGTCAAAATCAGAACCGTGCAGGACTTCAGATGTGCACCTACGGAAAGCAGCCTGGTTCATGGTTTTGTTTTTGCGAGGAAAAAAAGTGCGTGTGGAGGGGAATCGGATTGCACGATTTTCCTAAAATATGAATCGATTTTGCCATAAAACTCGATTTTAAATCTAAATTGATTTTTTGCCCAGCTCTAGGGACACCCCTAACCGCAGTCATAAACAAATATCCTGACCCCTCAAATGAAAGTTTAAAAGTTTCAGGAGGTAGGGAAAAGATGTGGAGAAAGTAGTCATGCTTGTTAAGTTTAACTTTTTATTTGCATGTGTTCAATTTGAGGTGTGCAACACGAACCAGACTGCACTGTATACCCCCACCCCCACCCGACCCCCACTAACGTGCATGCCTCCCAATTACAGTACATACCACAGGAATGGAACATAGCAGTCAAAGTTAACTTCTTTAATGTGAAGGGAACACAATGAGGTGAAAAAGCTGTCAAATCAGAAACAGTGGGAAATGAAGTAGAAGTACTGATGGAAAAATGACATTTTTGTTAATTTCATGCTGCTGTTTTGATACAGGTGGATGGATATTATTATCATGATTATACAAAATAATTACAGTGAGCTGAAATAATTGCTATGTGGTGATTATGTGTTAAGTCTCTCTCTAGTTTCACTCCAAAAGGACACACGGACAACTCTTGATTCAATTATTGATCAACTTTTTATTTCCCAACTTAAGGTTTTGTTGGCCTCATGTTGATCGTGTTAAATCATCAGGTTGTAAACCTTCAAAAACACAGAAAACAAATATTAACAACAATGTAATTTAACAAAATATCTTCAAACAATGTTTTGACTAATAATGAATGTTTTTAAACTTTGACAAATAATGTTAATAAATAATGTTAAACATTCCAATTAATTGTTTTCTAAACATAATGTTTTAAGTAGCTGTTTTTAAACAAATGCATTTTAATTAGCTGTTTTTAAACAAATGCATTTTAATTAGCTGTTTTTAAACAAATACATTTGTCAATAATTAATTTAGTAATTATATTAAATGAATTAACCATTTTAAATGATTTAACCATTTTAAATGATTTAACCAATTAAATCTATCAAATTGAATAAGCATTTTAAATGAATCAAACAATTTAATGCCATTAAATGGAATAAAGAAAATAACGAAAATGCCTACGAGCTTGTAGATCAGCTCTTTTTCTAGAGTTATTTTAAACCATTAACATTTCAAATACATTTAGCAAGAGTTTAACAACTATAAATGTATCCTTTTTAACTTTGTGTCAACCTTTAGTCATTTAAACTTAACTTAAGCTTTTAACATTTTAGCTTTTAACTTGTGCTTTTAACTTTTTAAACAGTAAGTCAGTGCTCAAAACATTGTGGCAATGTGGTTTATCCATTTGAAATGTTAACAATTAAACAAACAAATTAAAACAAACAAATTAAGAAGCATTGCAGATATAAATTAAGCATTCCAACTTAAGCATTTCAGGCGGCATAAAAATAAAGAACATATTTACCGACCATTGGTGCATTTGGAGTAAACTCCTGAGTAGAGCTTGCTGCTTCTTGCTGTTCTTCCTTGCAGTTTGTTGCATGAAGGACTGAGAGCCTCCATTGCTTTTCAGGTGCTCTTAATAAACAATCAGCGGCCATTTTGCTGGTGCATTCTGGGAATTGTAGTTTTGACTGGAACTCCATTCCTCAGTTTTAACTTTACACCTCCCACTTGAGCTCCTGGTTTTTTAAACCCAGTGAGGTCACCCAGATCCTTCACTCCTCTGTTGTTCTTCAGTGGGAATTAGAATGACAAGGCGTCTGACATCTCTATGAAGAATTGTGGCCGGGATTTTGTGTTTAGGCCTCTTGGTTCTTGTGGTCGGCGCCTCCATGTCATTTGCCTTCCTGGGGTGTCCTCTGAGTGACGTAAACCTTTGATAGGCCAGCAGGAAGCCTTCAGATGACTGGTCACTCACCACGTCAGTGTGTATGGCTCGGGAGGCCATGCAACAGAAGACGATTCCCCACACTTTTAGTCTGGTTCCTTTCTTGACTTCATCTTTTACCTCATATGGGCCGAACAGGTCCATGGTGGTGAATTCAAAAGGAGCAGCTGGGGTGGTTCGCTCTGGAGGTAGGTCTGCCATGATCTGTTGACACTGCTTTGCCCTGTTTTTCCTGCAAACTATGCAGCTGTCAACTATTTTCTTGGCAATTCTCCGGCCTTTTATCACCCAAGCTGTCTTCCTCATCCGGAGAAGGGTTCCTGCTACCCCCTCATGGTTAGCTTCATGGGATTCCTGTGCCAGCAATGTAGACACCCATGCTTCAAATGGTAAAACTGGCACGGCCGTTTCATCTTCGTTGAACATCTGGATTCTGCCTCCACAAACTAGGAGTCCAGAGTTCACTTCTTTGTATACTGCCAATCTGCTGAGAGTTGTGTCTGGAAAGGTTACACCTTCTTGAGCTGCGAGGAAGAGGTCATCACGTGCACCTTCAAGTTCTGTGCCAGTCAACCCAGCCTGCTTTGGTGTAGCCTCCCACTTTGGCTGTTTTGGGTTTGACTTCCTTTTCAGCCACTGCTCAGCAGCTCGATGAATCCAGGCAATAACTCTGACCAGCTTGGTCAGGCTACTGAACCTTTTTACTTCCACAAGATGTTTAACCCAGCCAGTGGGCTTCCTTCTTGGCAGAGTGGGTTTTGCCTTTGGACAAGGACTTCCCTTTTCCGGAGTGGCCAGTAGGTCTTCTTTCTGCTGACTCATTTTAGCTTGAGCTCTGGTCAATACAGATGAGAATGCCTTCCTTTGGAGCTTGTTTACACTCTCCCTGGCCTGGGCTGCAACTTCTCCAGCTGATCGAATAGGCCACTCCTCCACTGGCCACTTCAGGAACTCTGGTCCATTTTGCCATGTGGAATTCTCCTTCGAATCTTCAGGAGTGCCTCCTCTTGTTATGATGTCAGCTATATTCAGATCTCCACGGATCCACCACCAGTCTTGCACTGGTCCAGCCTTCTGGATCTCACCCACTCTGTTAGCGAAGAAGGTTTGGTATCCATAATTGTCTCGTTGGATGGCCCCTAGGACTGTTTGACTGTCCAGTAGATGGAACCATCTCTCAATCTTCATTCGAGCATGTTTCTCCACATACTTCCTGATCCTGGCTGCAAAGACTGCGCCACAGATTTCTGCTTTTACAGCATCTCCCTTTTGATCCAGGGGTGTCAGCTTGGCTTTTGCTTCCACAAATCGGACATCAACGCCTTGACTCGTCTCCCACCTTAAGTACATCACAGCTCCATACGTTTTGTCACTTCCATCAGAAAATGTGATGCCGTAAGGTTTTCCTTTCCAGTCAGGTGGTGTGAGGCTCCTGTGGAATTTCACCTGTCCAAGCTGGGCATATTCTTCGAAAAGCTGGATGGCTTCTTCTCTGAGGCTTTCTGAGAGAGGTTGGTCCCAGGTTTCTTGGGTCAACTTGCCACCCCCTCCTTCTTGGAATGCTTTTCGGACAAGAATTGCTCCCTTCTGCTTGACCGGTGCAACTAGGCCAATTGGGTCGTACAGTGCAGCAACTTGGCTTAAGAGAGCCCTCCTAGTCAGTGGGTTAGGTGTTTCAGTTCTCACCTCCTCTTTTTTAAGATCTTTGCCAACTCGCATCTTCTTCTTTCTTTTGGAAAAGTTCACTGCGGTCAGCATGTACAGCTTGTCTTCGTCCACTTGGTAGCCGATGCCCAAAGCTTTGTTGTCTCCTTCCCTCATTTGATTTGGAAGAATTAAGGTTTTCCCTTGCTCCTGGTCTAGGACATCTGCTTCAGTTTCTTTCCTCCCACTTTGCCCTGACCGGACCCATGGTTTGAGGAAGAAACCGCCAGCTTTCAAAATCTCTTCAACTCTTGCTGTGATTTGGTCAAGTCTGTTCAGGTCATTGTGGGAGGTTAAGAGGTCATCCACATAACTGTCCTCTTCAATGACTCTGCGTTCATCCTCCAAGTGAACAAAGTTGGGCAGGCTTGCTGTTTCCCTCATAGCCAACTGAGCAATGCAACCAGCAGGTTTGTCGCCGATGTTGACTCTGGTGATTGCATATTCACCGATTTCCTCTTCTGGACTGTCTCTCCACAGGAATCTGTGCAGATGCATCTCCCGCTCCTCCAGCCAGACAGAGTTGTACATCATTTTTATGTCTCCTAGAGCTGCATGCACACCTTCTCTGAATCTTAGCAGGACAGCTCTAATGGGATTGAGAACATCTGGTCCCTTCAGGAGAAGATCATTCATGCTCACACCCTTGTATTTCTGGCTGCTATTCCAGACAATACGTACTGGTGTTGTCACTGAATGAGGGTTTGGCGCCACCAGGTGGCTGACATACCAAACTGGTCCATTCCACTTCTCCTTGACTTCACTGGTGAGTTTTATGGCTGTGCCTCTTTCGACCATTTCATGGATCTGGGTTGCATATGCGACTTTCCAGTCTGGCTCCCTGCTCAGTTGCTTTTCCATCCTTAAGAAGCAAGCTTGGACTGCCCTTTTGTTGTTGGGGAGAGAGGATGGATCTTCAGTCCAAGGATACTTTGCATCCCAGTGTGGCGTTGGTGTGTGAGCATCCTCTTCCTTGTAGGTGAGGCCTCCTTTAATGATCTCAAACTCCCTCTCCTCTGCCAGGGTCATGTCCTTTCCTCCAGGTGGACAGTTTCCACATCGACATCCTCCACATCTTGGCTCACATGCAGCTCCGATGCTGTCCCAGTGCCACCACTCAAGGAACTCACGGTTACTGGCAGATGTAAATTTGATCTGGGCCATATCCTCTTGCTGTAGCCAGGCTGGCTCAGTTGTTGGAACTGTGATTTCCTGATATCGGACAGCAGCGGTTCTCATGGAGCGAGCGAAGTGGGTTCTTGACTCATATGCTGCAACCTCCACTTCTTCGAGCAAGTCAGGATGTGCTCCACCTACTGTCTTTCCCAACGGGCTTTCCCACAAAACGAGGTCTCCGATGACTTTAACTCTTTGAGGTGCGAGTCTTCCCTCCCGATGGCTTATGAGAAGCTCGACTTCTGCTGGTCGTTTTAAATCTTCTAGCTGGACATCTGGGAAGAATCTTTTCAACTTCTCAGGTTGAATTGCTTGATGTACCTTTGCAATTTCATCCAAGCCATAACAGACCAGCTGATGTGCTCTTTCAGTGCCTTTGGGGGTCTTGACTCGGACCTTTAGGAGATACCTTCTTGTGTTGACTTTCATGGTCATTCCGCCAACCCCATGTACGACCAGGGTTATCTCTTCACTCCTCAGGCCCAATCTTTCGGCAGCCTTGTGGGTTATATAATTCGTGTCTGATGCTAGGTCGATTAGAGTGCCGATCTTCTGACCTGCATTTGCTGTGACCAGCATCAACATCATGATCACAGGGAGTTCAGTCAGCCCATTCTTCTCCAGTAGTTCAGACTGGCCTGCCGATTTGAGTGTCACTGAGGCTCTGTTGGTGAATGCTTTTCTGCACTGCTGTGCCAGTTCTGGGGAAAGTTGTGATAAGAACTCTTCCTGTTCCTCTGTGAATTTCCCTTTTCCTCTTCCGTCTTTTCCACCTTTCCCCTCTTCTCCTCTTCTGGCCTCTGCTTTTGGGCACAGGAAATAATGGTGGTCAGGTGCACTGGCTCCCCTCTTGCAGTCTGCATTCCTGCAGAGGAAATTGTCTCTGCAGTAGCCATCTTCATCATGAAGTCTTAGGCATTTCCTGCAGGCTCCCAGTTTCTTCAAGACAGCTTTCTTCTCGGGTAGCTTCAAACCTTTAAACTTCTTACAAAAGAAGATCTTATTACTGTGTCCATGATCACCACAGACACCACAGACTTCATCAACATCTTTCCTTGTGGCTCTGGTTGAAGCAAACCTTCTTTCTTGCTTCTTGTCTGGCTTGTCCACTTTGTCCACAATTTTCAGTTGTTCAAGTCTCTCCAGTATTTCCTCTTGATTTTTCAGGAACTTCAGGAGTAGGTCAAAGTGGTTGTCTGGGGTTACATTGTTTTTAGGTTCAAACATGAACATCAGCCAGTCTCTTTTTATAAAGTCGGGTAGCTTACTTTCGATGGACTTGATGACCAGTGGGTTTCGTATGGCTCCTGAGTTTCCCAACTCAGTCAGGTCTGCCAGGGCCTTCTCCACAGATTGTATTAGGTCAATGACCTTCCTCGGCTGGTTCCCCTTCACTTGAGGCATCTTGTCAAGCTCTTCCAGGATTTCGACTGTGATTGTGGATGTGTTGCCGTACCTATTCTCCAGGACTCTGAATATATCATCTGCTGTTGTGTAAGTAGAAAGTCTTAGTTCCTTTGCAATGGTTTCACGCACACTTTCCAATAGCTGAATCTTCCTAACTTCAGGTGAGCCGGTGGGTTCCCCCTGCCTTTGCAGGCTCTCCCAGTCCTTCCTCCACCTGTGATAGTCTCTTCTACTTCCGTGGAAGATGGGAAGAGTAGTTGGTCTTATTCTCACAATGGGTGGTGTTGGTTGGTCAGGTTTCCCACTTCCTCGATCAGCCAGCCTCCTTGATGTGGCGAACTCAGCTTTTCTTAGCTTAAGCCTCGTGTGGGCTAATCTTAGTTCTTTAAGTCTCCCGTCCAGTTCGTCCTTAGACAGATCAGGGATCCATTTTTCCCATACAGACATTGCTGAGATGGTTGCTCTTATCTGCTCATCTAAAAGGGTGAGGTGAACTTCATATCCCTCCAGATTATCACTTTCAACTGGTACCTTGTTTGCTCTTTCAATGGAGTCTTCAGCCTCAAGGATTGTCATTTTCAGTTCATTTTTCCCATATCTTGACCACAGGTTTGTTTGTACAATGTCTCTGATCTCCTCCATTTTGATGTCAGCTTCCTTTATAGTTGTTTTAATGTCATCCTCTTGCTGCTCATCAAGTTCTGCTTCTGGATCATCCTTCTTAAGGTCAGCTTCTAGTCCAATCCTGTAGTCTTCATTTGCATCCAGCACTGAATTGAACCGGTTTGCAAATTTTGCGAATTCCTCCTTTAATTCTGATTGTAGCATGGTGTTTGCTCCTCTTGAAATAAAGTTGGCCAGTTTTGTGAAGCTGCTCTTAGCAGTGGTCCTCTCCTGTTTGACCACTTTGACCGACTTCCCCAATACTTCTTCTGCCATCTTTATTTCCTCTTGCGTCCACAGCTCTTCTGGTTTTGAAGCCCTTAATCTTCGGTTCCAGGGCTGCTCCGCTGGTTTACAACTGTTAAGTCTCTCTCTAGTTTCACTCCAAAAGGACACACGGACAACTCTTGATTCAATTATTGATCAACTTTTTATTTCCCAACTTAAGGTTTTGTTGGCCTCATGTTGATCGTGTTAAATCATCAGGTTGTAAACCTTCAAAAACACAGAAAACAAATATTAACAACAATGTAATTTAACAAAATATCTTCAAACAATGTTTTGACTAATAATGAATGTTTTTAAACTTTGACAAATAATGTTAATAAATAATGTTAAACATTCCAATTAATTGTTTTCTAAACATAATGTTTTAAGTAGCTGTTTTTAAACAAATGCATTTTAATTAGCTGTTTTTAAACAAATGCATTTTAATTAGCTGTTTTTAAACAAATACATTTGTCAATAATTAATTTAGTAATTATATTAAATGAATTAACCATTTTAAATGATTTAACCATTTTAAATGATTTAACCAATTAAATCTATCAAATTGAATAAGCATTTTAAATGAATCAAACAATTTAATGCCATTAAATGGAATAAAGAAAATAACGAAAATGCCTACGAGCTTGTAGATCAGCTCTTTTTCTAGAGTTATTTTAAACCATTAACATTTCAAATACATTTAGCAAGAGTTTAACAACTATAAATGTATCCTTTTTAACTTTGTGTCAACCTTTAGTCATTTAAACTTAACTTAAGCTTTTAACATTTTAGCTTTTAACTTGTGCTTTTAACTTTTTAAACAGTAAGTCAGTGCTCAAAACATTGTGGCAATGTGGTTTATCCATTTGAAATGTTAACAATTAAACAAACAAATTAAAACAAACAAATTAAGAAGCATTGCAGATATAAATTAAGCATTCCAACTTAAGCATTTCAGGCGGCATAAAAATAAAGAACATATTTACCGACCATTGGTGCATTTGGAGTAAACTCCTGAGTAGAGCTTGCTGCTTCTTGCTGTTCTTCCTTGCAGTTTGTTGCATGAAGGACTGAGAGCCTCCATTGCTTTTCAGGTGCTCTTAATAAACAATCAGCGGCCATTTTGCTGGTGCATTCTGGGAATTGTAGTTTTGACTGGAACTCCATTCCTCAGTTTTAACTTTACATTATGTAATAGTTCTGACAGCGTTTTAGAAAGTTAACACTGAATATTCAGTCACAGATGGTAAAGATAAAAGATAGGATGCACTGTAATATTCACTTCTCTAAATCTAAATAAAAGAAATGTACCGCAGTTTCAAGCAGCATAGCTGTCAAATAACATTTCTGACAGCTACAAAAATAAGGGAGCAAGCAAGAAACAGCTGACAGACTTGTCTCTTTGTCGCATCAAAGACACTAGTGTTACATCAGACTTTCTATTTTCAGGTGGCATGTTTCTCACAGCACATGTAAGACATGGTGTAGTTGTTTCACTTAAACTTCTTCCTGGACAGTCTGCGAGGGAACATGCCGGCTGTGCATCATTTGAACAAGAACATGTCGTGGTTGCATATTTCAAAGAAACGCCAATGTAATGTAATGGGATCATTGAAAGTCCATTTAGCCAAACCACTATAGATGTGTGTGTGTGTGTGTGTGTGTGTGTGTGTGTGTGTGTGTGTGTGTGTGGGGGGGGGGGGGGGGGGTGTTACTGTCTTGCATTTTATGCATTTTATTTCTAAAGTGATTTCCCCTCACTCCATCTGGCACTGCAGTCGTGATTAAAGTGATCTTAATTTTTTTTTTCACTGAGACTGGTTCCAGTGAACAATAGATATGTTATTGACTGATGGAGCCACTGCTGGACCCAGTTCAAAAGAATCTAAATGTTTCTGTCTATCACAGTCCTGTTAAAATTGAGATGGGGATCCCCTGCCATTTTGGACCCTCCCTGTGTCAGTCTGAGTGAGTCTTTTGTCCATAGACCCACTCCAATACGACAGCACCAGCCAGCAGCATCTCCTCCATCTTGGCTCTGAATGTGCCTGTATCTGTTTATCAATAGACTCTTATTCTTCTCCAGGGTGTGTGTAACCTGCCAAATCCACATAAGCTCATTATTAGAGGTAGAACAGAAATCCTGGCTTGAGAGCCGACCAGCCCGTTCCTTTTTTTCTCTCTCTCTCTCCTTTCACTGTCCATGCATAACTCAAATGGATGCTTCCCAGACTGCCACTGATAATCAGGCAGAGCTGCAAAAGAGTCAGACAGCAAGACAGAGACAAAACAAGACATGGAGGTGGACAATAATAAAATATTTAGACAAAGTCAGAATGATTAAGATAGTATTAAGAATTAAATAGTATACATGACATTAACATACAATGACTGCAATGATCTGATGTTAAAAATCTACAGTGCAAAAACAACAGTAAAAAAAAAGAAAAAAGAAAAGTAGAGAGAATGTGAAGTCAATTTGGAGTAGACTGTTGAAGAAAGACAAGCATAGCTCACGAATACAGGAACTTTCAGTCTTCATTTAGCATGACTTGAATGTATTTTATCAGTGTCATAATTAGAGGAGCACAGACACTAGACGTTCCCCTTGACAAGAAGTTAAAATGTAATAGTAAAGCTAATTTGCCAACAGGAAGGAACAAGATGGTCGTGTTTTCTGTAGAAGCTGAGCTCCTTGAAATTGTGAAGCAAGATGTTGCCAATGTTTTACCACTGTTGTCATGAGTGCAATGTTGCAGCAATCTGCTGGGGCAGTAGCATCAGAGCTGGCTATGCAAACAAAGTGAATGCACTGATCAAAAACACTGGGACTGTGCTGGAACTACTGTGGAGCTGTTAACAGGAGAAGAGGATGCCACGCAAACTGCTGTCTGTCACGGAATGAGTCTCACAGCCTTTTTCAGATCCAGCAGGAAAACAGTGGATGTCTTTCAGTTGTAGACACATTCAGCTAAGGATCTGTAAAAATCTCTTAACTCATAAAGGCTCAGTTTTTCTTCCAGTTTCCAAAAGAATGTAACCTTTTTTTTTTTACTATTTATTACAATACTATCTTCTTTATTTTGTGTTTTTTTCATTGTAAATTATGTCATTTCCAGGATTTAATTTTCATGTAGATGTTCATATAGGTACAAACCTTTGATATGTGTTGAATTATATTTTTGTTTTAACTGATGTACAAAGTTCAAAAATCCACACTGTATTAACATCCAGAGACTGAGAAATTTCTGTGTGTGATTACACCGCTCTACTACTTTTAGAACTTATCTGTTTCATACATGAAATGTGCTAAATCTTACATACTTTAATAAGACAAATCAGAAAACAAATGACTTTAGTACTTTTTAATATATATGATGGTGTGTTATTCCACATATATGGGAGTTTATGTACATGTATAGGAAGAACCTGTAAAGTGAAGGGATCATAATGTGCAGACAGTGTTTTGAAGTAGATCTGAGACCAATAATCCTTTGGAGTAAAACTGATACTCTTGTTAAATCTAAGAATTTTACATTTAAACCCCAGACTTAGAAACTTGATCCAACCAGTATCCAACCTTCTCCTCTGCCACCCCCCCCTCGGTTCTGGAACTCCCTCCCAGACCACCTCAGAGTTCCAGTCACTGGACTCCTTCAAAAAAGGACTGAAAACATTTCTGTTCAATGTTTTAATAGCTTCATCTTGTATTCCTGATATAGTATTTAATTTAATACAATAAATACATTTTTATGTTACCGTTATTATTATTATTATTATTATTATTATTATTACTGTAAACAATTATAAAGTGTTAAAGTGTGATGGCAGTGGGGAGGACCTGGGTCTGGTGCTGAAACAGTGGCTCAGAGTCTCTACAGTGGGGTGCAGGGGGTGGGAGGGGTTATCCATAATGGATGTGAGCTTCTGTCTGCCATCTCTTCTGTGGAGTCCAGCGGATAGTGTAAAATGGAGGACCTGAGCTCTCTTGAACCAGTCCAGTTTATTACTGAGGTGCTCAGTACTTTACATTTATCCTTATGCTTTCTTGGATGTTCACTGGATATTTATCATAGTGAATGAAATGTAGCTTGATGGGCTGAATATTCAAAACTAACATATTTTGGAGTACAGCTTTGGGATTCCACAAGATACTTTTGAATATTAAAGACTTTTTTATTTTTTGTTAAAAGAAAATCCATGATATCAAGTAGCTGGGGTGAGTTAGTATGAAATGACCCATGTTCAAGATCTTTAAAATGGTTTAAGTTCTAATAATAAGTGCAGGTCACACTGTCAGACACTGTGGTCTTGATATGCATGAACAGTGAGAAATTATGAATATGTCGGTTCTAATTGGTACTTCTGGGACTGGTGTCTCGGCTAGGCTCTATAGGTCCATTGTGATAAAAGGTACAATATGGTACTGTAAGTTTCTCTTTAATATGTTTCAGAAAGTGAAAATTCTGCGAACAATTCAAGTTTTTCTGCTTTTCTACTTCAGTAGTTTTGTAAACCTCATAGAAAAGCACACACTTTAGGCATTTTAAAATGGTTTTATTGTTATACATGAAGAGTGATGCTGGGGAACTGATGAAAAAAACATTTTTTTATTGATGACTTACTACAGTATGTGGTAATGGCATATTTTAACCCAGATAAGACTGTGACTGGTTCAATCTGAGCCAGGCATCAGTTAAATGGACCTTGTAATACTTTGATATGAATTAAACCCATTGGAGTTACAAGACATTTCAAAGTACAAATATCGATTGAATGTTTGCTTTGAAACTATGTGTTACTAAAGTAATGCGCATGCACTTTTATTGCAAACAAAATGCATATTCTGTGTTGCTAATAAAGCTTATAAGTATGGCGAGAACAACTGACTACTGTCCCTGGATCTCTCTCAGGGGAATTGTCTTCTGATTAGACTGTTTTGTAGATGCACTGCCCATGCAGCTCCACAAATTGGCCAAACGCAAACACACTGAAGAGATACTGAAGAACTCAAGCATAGACACCCACCCACACACACACACACACACACACACACACAAACTCACCTCAGGGGAAATAAACCACGGCCACACTGTTGTAGTATTAATGGGCAAATCCTATATAGTCTCTGGAATCTAAACTAAACAAAATGGGGGACTGAACTCTTGCACAGTATGGAGTCTGGAAAATGAACTGCAAACCCCATCTCTAACTAGAGTCCCTACAGTGAGTTCATTAGTGTTTGTACCTAGATAGATACCATAAAAAGTAGAGATGGTACACACACCTTGCAGGGTCTGTGCGCATCTACACAGAAGGCATATTAATTGGTTTTAACATGGTACAAAAAAAGATAGTCCTTAAATACATCGTATAATAAGCCAAATGGCAATAATACATTATCTTGTCCAACAAATTCTTGATTCTGGTGGACAATACTCTGAAAGATAATGAGCCACCCATACATAATTAACAACTCAGAGCGAAATGAGAATATACTCTTCGTCTTGGCCGTATGTTTTATTAATGCTCCTCTGTATCTGTCATATCACTGTTATCTATGCCGCCAAGTGCTACATTATTCACCACGGTAAATGGAAGGAATAGATTTAGAAGATTCTCAAGAGACAAAAATATTAAAGTCAGGGCATAGAACTGGAGATACCGCCTTTGCTCTTTTCATGCCTGAGTGTGTTGGACGTGCAAGCGCAATGTAGTGTTATTAAGTTCCACTCTCAAGTAATGAACTATTGCATTTCAGCTGCTCTCTGTTCATCAAGATGTCAAATACTCCCGAGACCTTCTGAATTAGTGTCCAACAACTTCTTATATACTGTGTATGTGCTTCTCCTTTCCCCTCTCACAGGAACACTTTACGCCAGAGTGCAAATTCAAGGAGTCAGTGTTCGAGAACTATTATGTGACATATTCCTCCATGATATACCGGCAGCAGCAGTCAGGCAGGGGCTGGTACCTCGGTCTGAACAAAGAAGGCGAGATCATGAAGGGGAACCATGTCAAAAAGAACAAGCCAGCAGCCCATTTCCTTCCCAAACCGCTAAAAGGTAAGAGCCAGGGCAGTCACACTGTTAAAACCTGATGAAAAACTTAACTCTACTTTGGTTTCATGGCTCAAATGCTTCATATAAAACAGAAGATTAACACAGAAGGGTCTAATGTCCTTCTGGGACATTTAAATGATTTAAATTTAAAAAAAAAAAATTCAATAAAATAAATAAGTAAATTAACCAGTTGTCAAATCAATGCAGTTCTTAACTATAAGAATAAAGTTTCTGTATAAGTTTCTTGTATAATCAATTGGGAAAGTTTTTTGATTGTTCAGCAATGTTTTTTTTTTCTACTTGGCACACGGATTGTTTTTCAAAATAATACATCTTCCTTGTATTGGAGCCATGATTAAATGTCCCCATCTTCTTTATACTCCTGCCAGGTGGGTTTTTCTCTTTTTACTAAAGACTAAATGAGCTCATTTCCACATGAGTCTCTGCCATTTACCTTTGTCCTTAGACATGGAGGTCTGGAACTATTCAGTAGTTTCTTGTGGTCACACTTCAGTGCAGACAGAGTACAGACCAAGGACGAGCCATTGTCCGTCACCAGAGGCAGCAGAGAAACTATGGTTGCATCACTGAACTAGTTACAACCAAGACTTGGATGTGGGATTTGTACTGTAAAATCTAATAAGTTGACTTTATTTTGAAAAACTCAGGAAAATGATTGCTTTCACATTTCTAAGAAAAGTAGCTTACAACTTTTATATATGTACTAGTTTTAAATTGTATACACTTAAAAGTTGTAAGCTAGTTCACTTAGAAATTTGAAGGCAATTGGTTTCCTGAGTTTTTCAAAATAAAGACAACATTAGATTTTACAGTGTACAGTAACGGCACACGGAAGACTGTGTAATAGAGTGGCTGAAAGACGAGAAAGAAAATGCTCCTGTTCATTGTTGGAAAAAAAAGGTCTTTTTATCTACTATGAAAAACAGATTTACCTGTCAACAGAGACGAGACAGAAAGGAGATGGACTGTTTTCTGTTTGCTGAGATAAAAGGAACGCAATCTAAGTTTTATTTATTTATTTTTTTCATCTACGAGAACTGAAAATCTTCAAACACAGACATGTACACTCACAAAAAGAACCAAAAAAAAGACAAGAAGAGGGCAATTTAATGGACTTCTTTCACATTTGGGATCTGTCACTGCTTGCTCTTTTTTATAGCTTCAAACAAAAACATGTCTGTGTAACACATACAGTAACTCACAGTATGACTCTAACAACTAAATAGAGACTTAAATGTATAATTTTTTTTGGGAAAGGTGGAATAAATATTGTATATTTGTAGTGTTTTCCCAAAAATGAAGCAAAAACATAGTTTCTTATTATTTTAAATCGTATAATTACCTCTTTGTTTGTCTGTCTCTTTGTTTGTCAGCAAGATAACTCAAAAAGTTATTGACAGATTTTGATGAAACTTTCAGAGATGATTGATAATGTGTCAAGGAAGAAACCATTACAAACTATATTTTTTTCCTCTGCATTTTTTTGTTTTGTTTCTTAGTGTATTTTATTGGAAATTTGATTAAAAAAAACAATACGAACTGGTCAACCAACATAAAGTATTTTAATCGTGATCAACAAACATTAATCCAAAGGAACCCTGTGATTATTCTGATTACTATTTTTAATCACTCGACAGACCTAATTACATCATGTCAAACCTGATACATAGACGCGTACCTTTTACTGGAATACACTCATATACAATGAGTTTGCAGAAAAAAAAAAACCCTTCCTTGTTACTTGATTCCTTGTAGTTGGAAAAAAGTCCATGATCAAGCTGTTGTTTGATATGGGGTTTTTCTTTTAGGAGGTGTAATAAGACACCGATGACCAAACACTTTTTTTTTAGAAGATTCTCTGAATGTATTAACCAGGATCCATGCATTGGACCAAGCTTGTGATGACAGAAAGAAAATTTAGTTCTAATAATACGTATCATGTTATATAGTCCTAGAGATGGAGCCAACCTTAACCTATAAAGACACAAACATCGACTAAAAGCAACTATTGATCTAAAACTCTTAATAACTGTTGCAGAACATGAATTATAATCTTTTATTTTAACCCATAAAGACCCAAACATCCACTGTCGACCAAAAGCAATGATCATTCAAAACTGTTGAACCACTGATCATATCAATACATGTAAATAAATGGTATGAAGTACACTTTGTTACAGTATAACCCATGTGGATGTTCAGAAGCTCCATAGTGAATATGGAAACACTGTCATCTTTTACAGCATTGATTCATCAGTGAAACAGAGTTGGATCAGTTTTAGTGGATGGAGACACTTGTTTTATGTTCAGCTAATGTTATATTTAGCTGAAAAAGTTCCTTTTTCATCTATACTGGAAAAATCTGAATCTTACCAAGTGTATTTTTTAAAATTTCTAGTCAAAATAACACTTAAAATAAGACGTAATCACCGAAAGAATAACTTGTGAGAATAAGATCTTAAAAATGTTATTTCAACAAATCTTAACAAGATCATTTTCACTTGTTCCATTGGCATGTTTTTGTTTTGTTTGTTTGTTTTGCTTAAATTTAACAAAAAAAATAATACTCTTAAATGAAGCAAAAAAAAAAAATCATCCAGTAGAACAAGTGGAAATTATCCAAATTATCCAAATTTATATGATCAGTAAATAAAAAATAGGAAAATACCTGATTTTCACAGAAGAAACTTGAAGTAAAGAAGATAATATTATAATAAGTCTTCATAAATCATTTAACAACGGTTAAATACAGATAGAATAAAAAAACAACATCCTTTTGTGAACTGCCACAAAAATACTACTGGATATTTATGGGTTAAAAATGACATAAAAACTCTTGTGTTTATGTACATTCCTAAAGGAGACAAACAGATAGTTGATGAGCCTTGGGCTGTAGACGTCATGTCTGCAGATCCACTTGGACGATGAAGTACGAGGTAAAATGTTTAGACAGCAGCAAAACATGGCTGCAACCTGACATCAAAGATAAGAGACATTTAAAACCAAGAGTTATGTTAGAATTGTTCTAACACTAGGTTTGCATCAGACCTAGTGAGCGCAGCTACAGTGAGGAGAGAAAAAGTCAGAAGAAGCTTGTTAATTTTGCTGAAAAACTCCAACACAATAGTCATACCCACTGTCACTAGTGTATCACCATGTTTCCACTTTACCCATCCTTCCGGGTGCATCTTCTAGGTGGTGAGCAACAGACAGGAGGTTTGTTCAGCTCCATATGAACATATTTGAAACTAGAAAAGTACTCTGAGAGCACAGACCTCCGCCAAAATAGAAGATAGAATTGAAGTCAAGGAAAATCCACATTACAATGCATGATTTAAAAAATATTTTCCAAGGCACACTGTAGGATTTGTGTGAAAATAAAATGCTTTTATTTCTTCATCATTTTAAAATACAGCCAATGTGTGGCAACCTCTGGTCTTCCTGCACACAATCACTTTTATTAACTAGGTGTGATGAGGGGAAAATTATATATATATATATATATTTAAAATTAAAAAAAAAACAAATACATAAAAAAAATAAAAATAAAAATAAGAAGAAAAGTAATTTCATATTTGTAATATCATGTCCATCAGTCACTGACCTCAGCCAATCCACCACAACAATCCTTGGTATAATTTGCTAGTGATGAAATACACATTGTGGGAATATGTGACATTTAAATTAACTTATTATAAATAAAATATTGGCCCTTTAACTGTAAAAATAGCATTATTTTTTAATTTCACAGAGAGATGAGAAAGTTGAAAAATATATTCTTGGTCAGGCTGATTATCTTCCTACCAAAGGGCACACAGTAAAAGTAATAAATGTGATGCTTCATTCAGATATTGAATCTTGATTCTAAAGGATAGTAGTGGATATTTCAATTGGTATTAGATTTCCTCTGTCTGTCTTATCTGCCAATATTATACTGTATCATTCCGAGATTTTGAGAAAACTCCTGCAGCCACTGTCTTGTGAGATGATATAATATCTTTTAGCTTTCATTTACTGGCAATCCTGGGTGTCTCAAACACACTTAAGAGAAATAGCCACAGAGTGATTACTTAACTTTCTGCTCCAAAAAAAAAATACAGAGAATGAGAGCACTGACAAAGAGTAGGAAAATAATAAGGTTAGATATACAGTAGGCTGGGTGAGACAGTAATTTCAGCTTCGGAAAGCACTGACTTCGGCTGCCTTTTGTGGGCTTTTTTTTCTTTGCTAATAGCTAAAATACTTTTTTTTTTTGCCATCTGTAAGAAAATCCACTTTTGAGTAAAGACGTGTGTTATATAACCCACAGATATTAGACCTTCTCCTTCCTTTGCAAACACTTTAAAGTATCCAGTAATGCACAATATTTTCTTTTTTACAATTAAAATTTAAGATATAACTAGTGATATGGAAAGAGCCTTTCGAGGAAGAAAAATAAAAGGAGAATTTGTTCCAGCAGCTCATAAAGATTCAGAGGCAGTGGTGTTACAGGGCACCAATTAAGAAGCTGTCTCTACATTGACACTGGAATGTCTTCCAGCCATTACTCACTCCTCTTCTGGTTCCAGTCTGTGAGTCTCAGCCCACAGCCTTTCATTCTGTCTTCCTCTAGATGAAGCAAGAGTGCAGCTCAAGTCATTCAAGCCCAAACAGGACAATCCTCTTACAATTCTTGCTGAAAGTCATGAAGTGTGCCACAAAGAGCTGCCTCCATCAGGGAAGGGTGTACTCTGTCAACTGACGTCTGTCACTGAAACACAGGGATATTAGTGTAGAAGGATAGGAATAAATGTTTGATAATGGTAGGAGATGTTGCTTTAAAGCAGCAGTGTAATCTACAAGTTTTGTGCCCCACCATTATCATCATAAAATACAATACCACCACTGTCCCAAAGGGTACCAATCATCAGCAGTTTCTCTGTGAAATCCTACCATTGATTGATGTGTGTACATGGGGATGGTCTCTAGATTGCTGCTCTAACCAAAAAGTGCTGGGCTAAGTGAAGTGTGTGAAGGACTGGGTTTGCTGTTTCAGCCACAGACTCCCTTAGGAACAAACATCAAATAGCATTCGAGGCAGAAGAATGTTGACAACATCCTGAAACCAAAGCCTGTGAACCTCAGATTACTGATATTTCTTCTCAAAAGCAGCTGCTGAGATGCAGATTGGGCCAATGCTGCACACACAGCAAAGCTAAAGCACTAGCAACTCCTGAATTTATAATGAAAAGCTTTTTTTTGTTGTTGTTCCAATAACCGCAATCTAGGTTCTAATTCTGCAGATTGATAGAAGATTTCTTCCAAACAAAGCAAGTTAATAAATGGAAGTAGCTTTACTGGAAATGACTCTTCATATACAATGCTGTAAATGTTCTTTTATAATGATTTTGTACTAAGTTGACTGATGTGCAATTATTTCTGTTTCTTTAGTGGCAATGTACAGAGAGCCATCCCTCCATGACTTGACAGAATTCTCCCGCTCGGGCAGCGGCACACCTACCAAGAGTCGGAGTGCCTCAGCTGTGCTCAACGGAGGCAAAGCCGTGAGCCAGAATGAGTCTACGTAGCCCGGCCGCCAAAACCCAGACCTGGGGCAGAACCACGAAACCTTACCTCCAGCAGAGCGTGAATCCAAGCAGATTTCTCTCTCCGATCAGCATTTCAGGACTAGCTACAACAACAAACCACAACACTTAAACACCATCACTAAAACAACAGTTAGGTATCATCCTGGTCACTTATTGTTTCTGTTTCATCAACAGAAGTAAGAAACATAACGGCACATAAACCATTCTGGAAAAAATGTAATTAAGAATATTGTTTTGGGCTTGAAAATTTCTTTATTTGATCACTCATGTGATGATAATAGTAAATTCATCTTTAAGTTTATTTATTTCTCTTAATTTCTTGTGGACAGTAACTCTTCTTAGGTCATGTAGACACCGAGCACTCATGCATCAGACAGACAGGGAGTTAGAAACATAGACAGTCAGGGCAGCCTGTGTTGTTGCTGGTCTACCAGGCTGCAGTGGTACAGTACAAGCCGTGATCTCTGTCTTATCCATGCTTCTGTGAATACAAAGCCTATAAACTCCCTGGTGTGGCACAGCCTAGTGCTGCTAAGACTGTGGCCAGCCAGACGGTAGCTCTCCTGCGTCCTCATGCACACGCTCAGAGACTGAGCTCTCTCGCATGGGAAAAAGAAGCCTATGTTCAGCTAAAATGAAGTATAAAGGACAGTGTGGCTCTTGCAGTTGTTTTTTTTTCTTTTCTTTTCAAAGATGCCACAGCTGCACCTTGGTTTTGCTAATTTTCTGAATTAGCTGAGAGCTTTTTATTTGGTAACTGGTTTTGTTTTTAATCCCCTCTTGTTCTCTTCCCTTGCCATTGTTCAGTATTTGTTTTTTTTGTTGCTATTTCATCATCGAAAGGGGTTCCAGCAAACCAAAGACAGAATGAAAGAGTGTCCCTTTAAGCCGCTGAAAACCAAGCCAGTATAAAGGCAAAGCTGGAGTTTTTTTTGTTTTTTTTTTTCACTGTACATTTTTGATGAGAGAAAGCAAAGATTTTGCGCAAAACATGAACAATGGACGAAGGAAGTGGTTTGAAACACTTTGGAATTGGCAGCGCACTGGATGCTGTGCTTTTTGCTGATATGCTTGACTACCGAAGTATGAAACGATTATTGTGTCCCCATTCCCTTCTGTTTCTACTGTGTCACAATGTCTCCGTCTTTTGTCCTGGTGATCTGTTTCCTTCCTGTGCTTGTGTCATACTTTGATCCCCTGCCATCCTTTTTTGTCAACTTCTATTGAGTGATACTGTTCACCATAGGAATATGGTGCAAGCCCCTTCCCAGGATGCTTGTTATGTGTTTGAGTAAATTATTGTGGTGACAATATTTTCTATATTTAAAAAAAGAATACTGTGGACTTTTAGGTGGCTTAACATTTTATAGGACATGTCATATTTGTAAAAGTGAAAAAAAAAGAAAAAAAAAAAGAACATCTTCCCTTTTCTTGCACAGGGCATGTACAGTACAAACACAAAAAGGACCCGTTTTGTGGGCTACGTACTCTTCCCTTCAGCTACATAACTTCTTTCTGGTACATGCTTCTGGAAGGCTTTCTTTTCTTGGTTTCCTCCGGAGGTGGTTTGTATTAGGTGAACCTATCTGTTGCATGGGAGAAAGCAGGGAATTATGGTCTAGAGCTGCATGATGTAGGCTATGTGTATTAACCCATGTTGGATCATGTGTTCCAAACTACCAGGCTAAATCTGATAAAACAACATATACAGGCAGACACTGTAGCTGTCTGATAACTTCCAGTTGTTTATTATTTGTTGTATACACAAAAATGCACTGAATAAAATGTTTATATTAAGATATACTTTTAAACTGTGTCAGCCTTTCTTCTTTGTTCTGTTTTTTGCATTATGGCTTTTCAGATTTTACATTTCAGTCGCTAGAATCTATTGAGATTAATAGTACAGGATATGTGCATTCATGGTACCAACCAAACTGCTGAGATTCCATCAGTATTAAGTGTCAAAAACTACATTGCTGTCAAATTTGTTAGTCACTGATGATGCAGGCCTCAAAGGAAACTGTGATACCCATATTATTATTCTAGAACAGTGCTTCTCATACTTTTTAAAGTGGAGCGCCCACTGAAATACACTTTTTTAGCCAAGTATCCCCAGCTCTTGTTTCAGCATTTTACATTTTTAAGAAATTTGGCAAAATGCATCCCTGCACCAAAGGTGTCTTTTTATAATTTTGCAATTTCATGTGTGTGTGTGTGTGTATGAAACATTTAAGTTTGTGTGCAAACTGTAAAGTGAAAAATGCCCTCATTCACTGATAACACAAATAGATAAATTGGTCATTTATTATTAAATGAACCTTTCATTAACACAAAAATAATGACTTAGCTAATCAAACTCATTTTGAATATTTTAGAATAGGAATGTTCTTAAACAAGATGATTGATAATTAAGGTTTTATATGAATACATTGATTGTGTCATACTGTATATTTCAGCATACATTTTCATCATTTATTTTGTATTTAGTACATAATGACTTATTTAATGTATTTTTCCACAAAAGTCGTTGGCTTCTTCCAAGTATCCCTGGAGGTAAACATACCCTATTTTAGGAACCCCTGTTCTACAACAAACCTATTGAGTTTTGATTAAAAAGAAGATTACTCTTTAACTAACATCCAACTGGCACCAACAGAAGAAGGGGAACCAAGACCTTTGTTACCATGGGAACAGTTTCTTAAACCAGTGACTTTCAAGGAAGAGAACGTGAATTACAACTAAGAAAAATTGGTAAACTGTAAATAACTGTCACTGTGTCACTGTGAACTAATGGCATCACTAACTTTCAGCTTATTATTTATTACAACCACAAACCAGTAAAAATGCTCAAGCAAACCATTAGATGTCATTTGTAACTGCAGACACTGTGGATGTCCATATAACATCTATTGGATGCAGGGTGTCATGACCTCTGCTCCGTTAACCTTTCCCCCAGTGCTCTACACACTCACCTGGCCCCACACTGCGCAGCTGCAAGCCGTTCCTCATCTGTGGCTGTAAAAGCAGTGAGGATTGCAGTTGCCAGTGCGGGGCCATTCTATATTGTCACCTCCATAACCCGGACAGTTTCCCATCTCCTCAGTAACCATAACCCGGACATTCATCATCACCACGGACTCTGGCCATTCTATGTCCAGGTTTTGGTTTGGTTTTGTCTCTGTCTTGTCTTTATGTTGCGTTTTTGTTATTAAATCTGTTCTCTCTTCAGCACTGTGCATCTGAGTCCTGCTTCACCTCACCCCGACCTTGACACAGAGGCTTTTGTCTGGCTTTAGACATGTACTTAATATGGTCATTTGTTAATATAGATCAACCCTAGGTGTGAATGTGAGAGTGAATGGCTGTTCAATTACCAGCCCTGTCATGAACAGGCAAAACAATGGCAAAGACTAAGCAATTTAGGAAATAAAAGAATGCATGTTGTGTGGGTTGTTGAAGTGTATTCATATTATATAGATCTATTAAAACACCAGTACATGTGTCCATACTGACTGTAACCTGCTACAGGTAATACACTGATTTACAGGTATATCATGATGTTATGGATTGAACTTGAATATGATGTCATTGTCACCAAGGGTGGTGTCAGAGAATCTCAATATTGATGGTTATACAGCCCCCAAACTTGCCCTTCAATTTAAACATTGTTAGTATTGGGACAGCACTTACACTCTGCGGGTGCACGCATTTTGAGATTGAGGGTTAAGGTAGGAATTGGCCCAAAGTCTTCATACTGTATGTGCAGAGAGGACATGACACAGTATGGTAATTACCTGGTGAGTCAGCTACAGCTACGACAAGAAAAGATTAAAACTGCAAGCAGTCTCAAAGGCCTTCGCCATCCCTCGTGACCACCTCCCCTGGCGACTGCCTCCCCACACAGCGTTCGAGTCAAATTTCAGCCAAAACCATGTTCGTATGTCCAATCTACTGCCATTTTACTCAGTGTATTTGACGAATCTGTAGGGGGCACTATAGTGCGAAATAACCATTTCTATTGACAAACCGGTATAGACCGGAGAGACAGACGTCAAAGTAAACGATATAAAACAATATGTCCTATCAGACTCAGCCCACGGCCATTGGCCTCCCTCTCTCAAGCTGAGACCCCCCTGGCTCATGGGTTAGCCTTTGCCGTCCCTCGTGACCACCTCCCCTGGTGATCGTCTCCCCACGCAACGTCCGAGTCAAATTTCAGCCAAATCGGTGTTTGTATGCCCAATCTACAGCCATTTTAGTAAAGGCAATTTTTTTAGGGGGTGCTACAGAGCAAAATCACAATTTCTCTTGATAAACTAGTGTAGGACTGAGAGAAAGATGTCTGAGTCAAATTTCATCCAAATCCGTGTTTGTATGTCCGAACTCAAGCAGTTTATGTAGGGGTAATTTTTCCTGAAATCTTTGCAAACTTTGCAACAGCGTAGCATAGAAACAATGAAACTTTTCCAATTAAATGGGATAAGTTTTTATGTTCCACTTGTCTAGATTGTGTTCACCGATTTTTAGCTCATTTGGCTCAACGGCCAAGGAGGAGATAGATAAATTCCAATGACAGCGAAAGACGACTCAAAATTTTTCTAATTTTGAATGAATGAATGAATGAATGAATGAATGAATGAATGAATTTTATTTTTTCGAACATGTATAAAAATAAAATAAATTGTATGTAACTACTGTACATACAATAGACAGAAAAAAAACAGAAAAAAAAAACAAACAAACAAAATATTAAAATAAAGAGCAAGACATTACAAAACACCGCACATTGTTCGAAAAAAAGGAAGTGGGAAGAAGTACAATACTTATTTTAATTTCCCACCCCTTTTATCTGCTCTTTGGTTTGCAGCTATACATCCTAACCACAGTACATCATAGACCTATATAAGTATATACCATGTGTAACCTTAATAAATATCTATATAAATATATTAATAATAATAATATATTTTTAATCCAAAATGGCAGCCTTCCTGTGGGTTTATGGGCGTCCACTAGTCAATAGCCATTTTTTGTACAATCTACCACATAATCAATGTTATGTATCAGTGCATAACAATTCCTTCAGAATGTGATCATCAACATCCATTCAAATGTCATACCGAAGGTAAATGAACTGCACTTACATAATGCTTTTCCACCTTCATGGTGTTCATTGTCTTGCCCAAGGACACTTAAACATGTGGACAACCAGAGCCGGGACACGAACCGCCAACCCCTCGGTCATTGAGCGACCCACTCTACCAACTGTGCCACAGCTGCCCTTAAAGGTTATTAAGGTCAGTATTAAAACAGCTGCTGTCCATCATAAAAGCATGTCTGCACTGTGTAGCAGCCATTTCATTTACTTTTTCTTTAATTTATTTAGTCCTACCTATTTTGGTGAGTCTACTATGCTCCGTACAGGTCAAAGGTGACTAAATTGGGAAGCTATGTGGAGGAAGTGTGGCTGACTGGGAGCACAAAGGTGATTTTAATGTATTGTTGCCTTCATATAGAAATTGTTGGTTCAAATAATCGTGATAATCACAACAAAAAGTCATTACACATACTTTAAACCTGAGAAAACTAGAAGAAAACTTCTAGGCCTATTTTGGTTTTGAAGAAGCTAAAAAACTGGGGATTGTGATTCTCCCTCAATCTTCCTTCCAGAACGTCCATTCCTAACTTTAAATTGGTGTTTCAGTCTAAACCTGAGTATGTAGTTGTGAACAGTATAAGAAGAAACACACTTCTACTGGCTTACCACAGGCTATTGTACAATGGAAAGCGACTACCTCATTACATATATTGCCAGCAGAGACAGGAGAACTAATAGACCTCTGTAATATGGGCCCTCATATGAGCTACTTCATCGTTCATGTAGTTTGACATCTCCTACTCCCTTCATTTCCTTTCGCCCATCTCTAGACTCCATTCATTAGTATGGGGCAGTTCAATTCATTAACAAAGCTGCCTCCAATGTTCAGACACAGTTATGTAGGGATCAGACGCCTCCTTCTGTGGTGTCTGTTTCCCTCTTTCTGTCTCTCTCTCTTCCTCACTGACCAATCAGTTCTCCCACCCTTCACTTGACCAGTCTAATGAGTCTTCATGGAGCCTGGGAAAAAAAGGGCAAATATAAATCCTGAGGGTGTGTCTCCCATACGTCCTGGCTCTGACACACATGTCAAACCAAGTTATTGCCACTCCATTGTGCAAGCATTTCAAACCTAGAGTGAGATCAGTCTGCAATAATCTGTCATGAATCAGACAAAGCTGTGATATATGTGAGCACTGTGTACCTGTGAATGCTATAACTCATTATCCTTTATCACTGCCAGCGCAAACTCACTGGCTCCATTTTTTTTTTTTTTTTAAATCTCACCCCATCTTCTTTTCTGTCTCACTGTCTTTGTCATCTCCTTATTTCACTCTTGTTTTAATTTTCAATGCAACACCTAAGACGAACAGAACTGGCATGAAAATCTTATTAAGTGTATTTTTCCCCTTATTTTTAGTCAAAATATGTAATCACAATTAAAGTAAGACATAATCAAAGACGAACTTGTCATTGTAATATCTTCCTGAGACCTAGCAATTCATGTTTGTACTCTATGTACACTCTAAAATGTGTGACTGGACTTAATTAATATTAACAAAATAAATTCTATTACACTCTACATGAAAAAAAATAAAGACTGTGCAGTTCAGTATATTGTTATGTTGAGTTCATGACATTTTAATTATTTATCAATTGCATTTTACTCATTTTTGTTTGAATAATATCAGCTGAAAATCACTGAGAAGAAATGAATTATATTTTATCAGTAAAATGAACAATCTTTAACTCAATATCATCCAGATATTTAGGAATATAAATTGATTCCAGCTTAGTAAGTAAATAATTTTTTGCAGATATTTGGTATATCAGAATTTGTATTTTCCAGATAACTAGTTAGCTCGTCAGTTTTCCCCCTAAAATTGATTTGGATTTACTCAACATGTGTCAAATCTTAAGTAAATCCAAAATATTTTAACTAATAATTTCATTATTATAATTATTATGATTACATTTACTTAATAAAATCTATAGCTTTTAATCGAAGTTGAAATACTTAAAATCTATTCAACTATTTTAATTGTCACTTTGATTCCATAATTTATTTAAGTAGACAATGGTCAAACTTTTCTGAGTGTATAGGGGACAAGAAATTCACAGCTTTATTGAAGAAGTAAAAAACTAAACATGTGGTCCACTGCAAAGACCCTTCTATAAAAAGTTTAAAAATGCATCTGAAAAAACTGCTGCATTATACTGTTTCCAGAAAAGGCAATTAATTAATGAAAAAAAAGCCAAGATTTGTACTTTCCTGGGTCTCAGAAGGACATAAGAACTTATTTTAGACAATAGATCTAGCGTATTCTTATATGTTTACTGGTCAAAGGCAGGATAAAATAAATGTAGCCTACACAGCAAATTTTGGTCTTTGGAATAAACTCCACATGAGTTAAAATCAACTCAATCTGAGTGCACATGCGTGACCATCCATTGACTCCACAGGAGAGTTATTATAACTCTGCTTTTGGAGTTGATCCAAAAAATGACACTGCCTGGTAGTAGTCCTTAACACATATGGTAGTCAGGGTTAAAAAATAAACTCCAAAAACTCAACTCTTTCACTCTTTTTAGTTGAACTCCAGATTTTTCAACTCTAGAAATTTGCTGTGTACTTTCAGCATCCAAGTCAATTGCATTCATAGTCTGCGAAAATGCTTGGTGGTTATGTGCATGGCAGTCCAATGTGACGGGACGCCCATTTTGACAAAACACCAGATTAATCTGGAAAACCTGTGCAGCGACGATCAGCAGGTGAAGGACCATAACAGTTGGAGTGGCTCAGAAAGAAAGCACTGGAAATGACTCTGTGTTATTCCTCTACTTTGCCGGTGTGTTTGTTTATATTTCCAGCTGGCAGCGTGCCTCATAGACATGACACTTCCATGAAACAGCACGCCTCCTTCTGAAGGTCTCCCTAGACCAGTGTGTCCTAACCAGTGCACCACGGCATGTAAGTCTGCTGTAAGAAATCATTAGGTGTGCCATGGAAAATGATCCAATTTCACCTGATTGGTACTGTAAAGGAGTAGCATGATTATCGAAAACATACAACACCGCACACTACTAATCCTGTTAAAGAAGATTTGTGTGTTTTTTTTCTTCAATTCCTGCAAGAATATCAGCTTTGTGTTAATTATACAGGTGCAGGTTTCACACTGAATACGTAAATTGAGAAGAGATTTGCATTACATTTCAATGAATATACTTTTGGTGAGATTTTTCTTTAGTGCTGTGCCTTGTGATGTTTCTAATGTTTAAATATGTGCTGTGGCTCAAAAAAGGTTGGGAAGCACTGCCCTAGAGAATGGAAACACAAACTGTCCAGAAGAGACCTGTACCGTACCATACCCGACCAGACCTGACACATACCATACCATACCATACCATACCATACCATACCATACCATACCATACCATACCATACCATACCATACCATACCATACCATACCATACCATACCATACCATACCATACCATACCATACTGTACTGCATAGTGGAAATATGGCTTCTGTGTATTAAAAACATTTATTACACTTATACAGTATTAGTGACATAAAATGAAAGGACATTTACATCAGCTGTAATACAGTATGTTTGGCAATGTATCATCAATGAAAATTTCATGATTGTGAAGGTTTTATCTATCCGACAAAATCAGAGTTACTGAAGTATGAAGTGTGAAATGTCAGAGTTGTAAACTAATTCCACTGCCCATGATTCTACTGGGATAAACAGTTCTTTCTTTTGAAGGTTACAGATGTGCTATTTCTATGTCATTAGATGTACTTTTTATGAATCGTCTTTTTACAGTGCTGTCATGAGGTGTGTGTAATACGAAAACCAATTTTGTACCTGCCATTCAAGAAGCCAATGCATGAAATTACTTTATTTATGAAACAAGCAACTTAATGTACAGCAAACTGAGTTAAGTGTAGCTTCCTAGAATTATTGATGCTTTACATCATTTAGAAGAAGACAAAGACAACTGAAATTAATTGACTGGTTGATGCACAAACCTCCCACGAGGATCGACTGCAGTGTCTAGGTGCTTTTCGTCCTCTTTAGTCCAGGTACTTGTTTGGTCGCATTGGAGTTTTATCCACTTTTTTGTTCAATTATTTTGTGCTTTTGTAAAAACCGTCACATTATTTCCTTCAGACTATTATTTGAAAGTTGAGTAAAAGAAGAAAATTCTCAAAGGACAAAACAATTAGTGCTCTCAAACAATTTGATAATTATGACTATATTACTCACAGGGTTGTTGTAGATTAATGTCAATTAATCATGATTAAATATCAGTCATTTTTACTCCTTCAGGACGTAATCGGAAACCCTAAATATCAGACATTTTTAATTTATTATCCCACCCCTGTAGGGAATAGGGGTATTGTTTTTGGTTTGTTTGTCTCTCAGCAGGTTTACACAAAAACTATTGGACCAATTTCCACGAAATTTTCAGGAAAGGTGCGAGGTGGTTCAGAATAGATGTCATTTTCACAATGGTACAGTAAGAGATAGGACAAATCAGGTCAAATGTGTGCAAGGGGACAGGGTTTGTTGTGTCTGGTACCACTTGTATTAATTGTGTTTCATTTTACATGAAGAAACATACCCAAGAAAGGAGGTCATTTACTGTATATTCACTTAACATGTTTATTAAACACCTTCGACAGTTTCAACAAAACAATTTCAAACTGTTCTGTCAATTTTGGTTTTATTTTTTGTCCTCATATTTCCATTCAGAGTACTGTTTAACATCTTCTTTATTTATGGGTTGATTCTGCTGCCTGTCAACACTGGATCAACTGCCAATTTGTGCATACGTGGACTATGTGTGAGAGTGGTGGTGGTGGTGTGTGTGAGGGAGGTAAATGCACATGTGTGTAATTTATTTATTTTTTTACTTGGTTGGATCCTAGAGAAACACTGTCATCTTGACTCTACTATGGTTATATACATGATTTGATTTGGAAGTGCCTGAAATGCATTGTCAGAGATGTTCAGAGCCATTCTGTGCTGCAGATGGGTTAATTATGTTCCAATTTTTAATCAGATTAATCATGACGATAGATTAATCTGTGTTAATGCATTAATTTTTAGAGCCCTAAATATAATGTGTTAAGAAAATCGTGACATGAACATTTTTAGTATTTGACTCTGAAAAGAAAACAAGAGGGGCACTAATTACTTGTCGTTACTCAGAAAAAAACATGCGAATGGATTACACTCATAAAAACAAGTAAAGACAACTAAATATTTTTAAGTTGTATTTTAGAGGAATGGAACTTTTTTTTTATTTACTTAGATTCCTGAAGTTACAAGTTGAAATTGAAGTTAAAGTTTTTTTGTTTTTTTTAAAAGTGCAGTCTGCATGGTTTTAACAATTAAGTCTTATTGTTGTCCAAGTAAATGTGACTTAGAGAAAGGCTGAATTGGTCTAACCAAGGTAGGTACTGAAGACAGAAGAAGCTTCACATGCAAAGATTTAGTAGATTAAAATAATAATTCTACGAAGGACGCAGTAGTTAATGCAATTTAAAATATTTATTTCTCTTTACATGCTTTTATAAATGCAATTCGTTTGCATGCTTTTTCTGAGCAACGACCAATTGGATTTTACTGTACAGAAGCAAAACATGGAAAAGAAAGGCTTATAGTGAGATAAATAAATCCATCCTGCCAGTTAGATAAACAAACTTGTGTTCTAAGACCTCCTGAGGAGAAAATGGCAAAAAAAAATATGACTGACACATGAATGTAGGTTTTGTGTGAAAACTGTGAACGGTGCTGGATATTAACAAAACAAACTCCCAAAAAACCCAAAACAACCAGGCACATGAAGTGACAACAGCCAAAGACAAGCTTACTAACAGGATGTGGGGCTACAGTTTGAGAAAGTGATGAAATTGAATGAAATGCATCGCTGCTAACACTCTGAGTCCCTGAACATCTCAGGCCCTGTGTTAGCAGACAGGCCTTAGCTATTTGTCTGTATAATAACCTCTCCTCCATCATCCTCCACATGTGCCAGTGGTTGGCACAGAAAAGGCAGTAGCTCCATTCTCACCAGATTACACTGAGCACAGAGTGTCTCGCACCTCTGCTTATCACACTACCAACACATCAGAGCACCATGGACAAGCAGAAAAGCTGGGTTAGACACACTGCCCAGAGAAGACACATCGATAACATCGACCACAAATAGCAACAGACATCGCTGCTTCCCCCATTAGAGGTTCAGTACAGCCAGGGTGTCACCTCCTGCATCTTCTTTAGACTATAGTTGGATCTAATGTGAATTGTTTATCAGACATTGGAGTTTGGCAGAGCAGTTATTACTGAATAAAACTGAACCGGAATAGATTGAAGCACAAAATTCTTCATGTATTTTTTTAGTTGTGCTGCTTCTGTACTGCAACACATAGGTTTTTAAATCTGAAAAAAAGATGTTGTAAGATATTACAGTGCCAGCTTTTCAGCTTCATAGCTCATTTCATATAATAAATGACTGCCTGGTTTTTGTCGAGAGAAGTATTTAGAAATATTCTGCACAGACAGATGATGATGAGGTCCATAACAGACAGACGGTAGATGATAATATTGCAAAACCATCTGCTTCCTTCCAGAACAATCCTTAGATCATTGTCCTGCTACATTATCCTTCAACTGCGAGATTACTCTCTTCAAGTCCTTCTCATACGAAGGATGTCATTTCTGTTTAACTCTGAGAATACACCAAGTAGTTTTCAGTTTGTCACAGGCAGAAAAATAGCATAAATGTACTAGTCTGTGGTGTCTTATGCTACATTTGAGGGAGGACCAAAGATAATGTAACTGGCTCCACATCCTACTCCTCCTCCCCCTTGACTGTAGATCATTTCCATAAATCAAACAGCCTGTTTTGTAACAGTATAATCATTATCTTTGCTTTCTTGTGCGTGACTCTAGTGTCACTGATACATGATGCATGTTAGTGAGGTTAAATTCTTGTATTTTGGTTTGCATCTGAGACTTATACGATTTTTTATACAGCTTTCTGTTATGAGAATATTTCACCTTTTTCTAAAATGACAAATCATTTGCTTCCACATCGGTCTATCTCTCACTCTTTCGCTTCCTTTCCTCATTCTCTTTAACCCCCACTAGTCAATGCAGACGTCCATCCTCCTGGAGTATACAACATACAATTCAGTGCATGAACATATTATTTATATTCAATCATATGTTTTACAAAATCATTTCCCCAAGAATTATTATTAGGATGAGCCTTCAGATTTTTTAAAATAATTTTAAAAAGCTTCATGCACCCCCTGCAGTACCTCCATGTTCCCATTTGAGAACCACTGCCATACACTATATATTGCATCACAACCCTTTTGATACTAGAACACAGGTCCAATGTGTAAAAGTCCAGCCGGTCAGTCGTTTTTTGCTCCTTTGGCTTGACTGTGAAAATGAGTCAATGGTGGGAAAAGGTGATCTAACCAGCTTGTCTTTTTTTTCACAGATCTCTGTGTAAAAGTGTCTTTAGATTCTGTAGGGTTTTGCTATCACACAGTGAGTATAGAGTAAATGCATTGAATTTATACTATAAGCTGTGGCAGGTAATAAACGTACCAGGCTGCTGAAATTTGAAAACACTCTGCTGTTACCTGTAAGTCAATACTTTAACCTAATTGTCATTATTTCCTATAAAATACACTGAGCTTGGACTTTATCCTAACACCGTGTGGCTCTATTTATTACTTTTGGAGTGATGCCATATGACAGATGCAGGTAGATCTATGTAATGTGAGAACAGCTTGAAATGAATGCAAATTAATTTTTGTGTATACAATGTGTGGGCAGGTTGATATTAAGAGGTGTTGTGTCACTTTCATCTCAGTAAAGTATGATTTTACAGAAATTGCAACTGCTGAATTTTTCCACCAAAAAACCATGGAGATCTGAAGAGGGTGTCACGGATCGGGGTGAGGTGAAAGGAGGACTCCATTGCACAGTACTGAAGGGAAAAATAATTTAATAACATAACTGAGAAACATGAAGAGAAGACAGACAAAACCTGGGAGCAAAACGGTCAGAGTCCGTGGTGATGATGAATGTCCGGGTTATGGTGATTGAGGAGATGGCAGAAGATGTCCGGGTTATGGAGGTGACAATACTGAATGGTCCCGCACTGGCAACTGCAAGCCTTACTGCTTTTATAGCCACAGATGAGGAACGGCTTGCAGCTGCGCAGTGCGGGACCAGGTGAGTGTGGATGAGCACTGGGGAAAAGGTCACCGGAGCGGAGGTCATGACAGAGGGGTTGAATCGCATCACTGTGGAAGCTTTTAGTAACAATATAACACTGCATTAACTCTGTATTGTCTAACAAAATTTGACCAGACGGTATATAGTAATTAACACAGAAGCTAAGCAGACATCTATTATCTAAGGCCTTTTGATCGGTCTGAGCAAATGTTTGTTAAATCCAGTAATGACATTGTAACGTGTACACCTGACAGAGCTCAGCTGTACATCTGGAGCTCCTGGAAGGCTTAATCTGGGATACTGTGACAGGTTTACACAATACTGATTGTTATGTCAAAGATTATATAAATGCATGAGGAGTAATTAGACCCAGAGGATGAAAATAATTGGTTGAAAGAATAGTACCAAAGCCTAACGGTCTATGACAAACCACTGGGTGATCACATCTTCCATCCCCAGACAGAGGACAGATTAACATTGTTATTATCCAGACAAAGAGCAGCCCATTAATTTAATGAAGGTTTCAGTTTATGACATGAGAGGGCAGCTTTAGATATGAATTATGGATAATGTAAAGAAATGTAGTCTGTTGTGCATAGCAGCTGGTCCACAACTGCAGTTTTTATAAAATACCTGCATCTGAAAAAACGTCTTAGTCACCCAGTAGCTCTGGGACACAACAGTCTTACTGTTTTATGTAATCCAAATTACATCTCTAATAACAAGGAACAGAAGGATAAATGTTGTGTTTATGTAAACTGTTACAGTAACTGTAATAATGAATCCTATATACAATGTTTTAATCATCACTTTGATGTTTCCTGGAAGATGGAAATTAGTTCTTTATCCTTGAATATGAAAAAAAATAAACTAACACATCACTGTCAATGTTGCCTCGGAGATGCACCTGAATCTGTCAAGATGGAAGTTAAAATGCTCTGACATTTCTAACCAGGAAAAAGAACAACAAAAAAAAGCCCAATACTCTTATCTTATCTTCAGCAGATGTCAGTGATTGGAACATGGGATTAATTTGTAATGTAAAATTACAACACATTGCAATACTGGTCTAGAAAGACTTACTGGTTCATTAATGATTCAATTCTCAATTTCCCTCTGAGTTATTATTAAATGTCTGCAGAGGACGTTCTGGAAGAAGCTCCTCTTTGACTCCGACAGTCACTGAACTGATAACATGTGCAACCAATTCATGGTTCAAAGTTCAAGTTATTTCATATCAAATGAAATGCATTACCCCAGTTCACAAGTGTACAAAATAAATAATGCATAGCTTAAAACAGGTCATATTAATAAATTGTTAAGTAACTAAATAATACATAGTTGAAACTGAGCATCATCGACAAGTAACACAATTACCTAGTCTTTTCACAGAATATACAAACCTCAACCAAATGTATGCAAGAGACATAATGTCTAAGGTCAGATAATACTTGTATATTAAAAATGAACACATTTGTCCTTGTTATTCAGTACAGGAGGACAACCACAGGCATTCTGTTTATCCCATTGAAAGTAATGAAAGTATCATCGCAACAGAGACGCAATAAAGTCATTAGCTGTGTTTTTAGTTATTTCATTTTTACCTTCTCTCAGAGCTTGTCGCTATGAGATTTGACACTTACCCTGGAGTACACAAACATTTAAATGTACACTATTGGACTGTATGACTGTGAGACTTATGTAAGAGTGCAGGATCTGAAATTTTCCATCTGCTTTGATATTGCAGGTTCAAATACTAGCTACTGTCTGAGGTCATACCCTCACTCTCGTATAACTTTGTAGCCCTCTTACTCCACACCAGTCAAAACAAGATAGATGTTATATAAGTTTTTCTTCAAAAAGTAGGACACATTAACCATGATACGATTTGGGTTCCATTTTTGTGAAACCCCTGCTCAATATTTTCATCAGATTCTACTTAATGAATGTGTGCTTGCATGTAGTGTAAAGTATGATTGTTCATCATATTTATCATTCAATCAATCAAACTTTATTTGTATATCTCTTTTCATACATGTTACATGTAGCACAACGTGCTTTACATCAAACCTCCACTGTCTCGCAGTTGCAAATAGAAATAAAAATAGTGAAGTAAAGCAATGTTAAAGTGTTGTTAAGTAAGAGTTTAATTAATATCTAAACTAAAAAAAACAGGTTTTAAGTTTACTTTTAAAAATACAAACCTTATTATTGTGACTTATATAAAGGCTTTAGGAACATATGTGTCCCAGAGCATTGGTACATTTTTGCAAAAATGTGCACCCTGGTTTTGACAGATGTGCAAAGATTCAGATTGACATTCCGATGTATGGGTCTCATTAAAGTCGTGTAAAATTGTCAAATGTGTCGATCTGAAATGAACTGGGCCATTGGCTACCATTCCTACACAATTGATCCTAAAATGATTTTGTAACATGACAAATGTGCAGCCCAGCTTAAAATGAATGCATGTAATAATATGTGGTAACAATATCATGTACAGTTTTCACATAAAAACCACATACACATGCAAGGAGAACAGAATGCCGACAGCTGATTGGCTGAAATCCTCTCACTCTGAGTGAGTTAGGATTCATGTTGCAAAATCTAAAAACATCAGACTAACATTTCTGGGATTTTAGCAGCAATTTAATTCAATTTAAAAAAGATGTGCAATACTTTTGTTAGAACCAGTCCTTTGTTATTATTGTTCCTTGCATTTACACCTAACCACAAATCTGGTAAGAGGTAAACACACATATTACATTTCCTTCAGGAAATGTGCACATGTCTAGTTTATGTAATACCATCCAACTATATTCTATTCTATTTGAAACTATGCGAATTATTTCATGTGGTAAAAATATACCACTTAATTTTGGAGTTTAAAAACTTCTCAATTAAAATTAAAGCCAGTAAAATCCACATTACAATGTACTTCACTACCAGCTCCATATTTTTGTTTCAGTATTGTGTGTGTGTGTGTATGTGTGTGTGTGTTTAGTTTAAGGTTTTTAGTTTTGTATTTTAGTTTAGTTTTTTTTTTAGTTTTTTTTTTACCTGTTTCAACTGGAGTTGCTTCTGTAATTTCCCAAACCAACCCGTTCAGATCTCTGTTCTGCAAAGCCAAGTTATTCCCCTCAGGACTGGAGGAAAACAGTTGGTGTACGACTCATTTCCCCAGCCTGACTCGCATACTGTCAACTCCAGCACTGTGAATCACTTCTTCCTGTTTAGCATAATTAGCCCCACAATTAGTCCATAAGTGAAACAAAATGAATAATCCATTCATACTCATTTATTTTCATTGTTGTTTTGGAGAAACACAATAAAAAAAAGTTGATTTCTTTGTTGGTACCCTCTCACTGACCTCTGAATGAACATCTCAGAATAAATTATAAGCAGCATATTCATTTCTTTCTCTATTTTTCCTCCTTTTTTCATTAGTGGCATGGTGTTTTCCCTCCTTCCTCTTCATCTAACTCATCTTTTCTTCCCCTTCTTGTTTTCTCTGTGCAGAAGGGAATCCCAACTCTTGCCTCACTGCAGTGGATGAGGTCAGGTGTTACGTAACAAAAAGAGAGTGAGCCAGAAAACAGCACTCACCACTGTTAGTATGCAGTCAAGCAATAAGGCAGGCAGGGTCTATATCCAATATTTATGAAGTCTCTGCAACATAAATGCATTCTCCCCCTGCACCATGACAGTGGGGGCAGACCGTTCTTGATAAAGAATTGTGTGGAGAAAACATTTTGCCTTCAATCTTCAACCCTGCATCAGTTTTACCCAAATTAGGATGAGATGTATGCTGTATTTGCAGGAAGGGAGGGGGGGGGTTCAAACTGCCTGAGGGAAAATTAATGAAAACTCACATCACTGCTTGTCTATCACAAAAAATATTACGTAAATCTCAGCTCAGTCAGCAGATGTGAGAAAGATATTTACAGGATTTCTGATACAGTCAGTACAGACGCTGATCACATAATAAAATGTGTCATAATGTTTCCATAATATGTAACGTCGGTAAGCAGAAACACTAAAGCAGAAGGGGTAAAAGATGCACTTTGTGATGTCCGTCCCTGTCAAAACAACAACAGCAGCTTTAATATCCTGCTGGATTGACTGCCACAAGCTTCAGGAATTCGATATTACCCCCCCCCCCCCCTTCATCATATTGGTATGAAGTGATTTACTCATCTGATATTTGAGGAAAGCAATTTGCTCTCCTAAGAAAACATGACAGTTTGTGAAAGCCATCTCCATAGCATGTACAACAGTAATACACCCACACAAATGAATGGCCTTGACATTAAACAGGTGACAAGAGAATACAGTGAGTGAAGAGACAATAAAGAGTGTAGCTCCATCTCCTTATTGTCAATAGCCTAAACTAGATCTGACAGAGTCCATGCTGGTTCAATCAAATGTAATGCCTCCACAATCACAGTGTGTGTCTGACTTTACACACTGAGCATGAAGCTTTGTGATCTTTCTCTTCCCCTCATCACACATACCATCTCCAGGTCCACACCATCTCCCCTCCTCTTCCACACTATTACACTCTCTTTCTCAGTTTCTCCACAGCTTTCTCCTCTTCTATCTCCTCCTCTCATCTCTTGCGTACAATCACTTTCACCCCCTCCAGCTAAAGCATTCTTGTGTTTTATACTCGTGCGCCACATCTTTTAGTCTCTATCTTTGTGCGATACTCATCTCTGTATTTCACACAGGCGGTATACGGTTGTGACTATTATTTGAACTCCGTGTCTTCTCCTTAATAATTGAATGCTGAATACCATTGTCAATAGTGGGACTTGTGGCTAGGGCAAATAATGCACGTGGTTGGAAATGTGTGGTTTAAATCCCCATTGACTGCTCACCCTCAAGTTAAGATGAACCTTTTTGTCAATATCTTAGCTTTTGAAGTGGTTCTGGAGCTAGCAGCGTTGAGAGACTTCTAAACCTGCTCAGAGTATCAGTATTCAGTAATGGGTGATTCATTTTGGAGAACTTTAGATACCCCCTCCCCCCTCATTGGAGAAAGGCCGAATGCTGAATGTTAGATGGTCGACACAGGTTTTTTTTAAAATATGGTTCAACCAATTAATTTATTTGTAATTTTTTTCTTTTACAAGCATTCATATACTCATAGGAAAGGAGAAGTAAATACTGCAGAGGGGGAAACATACCATAATATTCCTTTCTTTCATGGTAATACTATTTTATTTATCTCTATCTGTTCTCCATGTATGTAAATAATAAGCATAATAATTGTTCATCCTTTTATACTTTCAGCAGAGTTGCATCTTGTTTATGTGGCTGAGTGATCATATACAATTTAGCTGATTATTATTGTTGTTTTTATTTGTTACCTGAGGTTTCAAAACAAAAGCTATGAGTAAAGCAGCTTTTGAAGATGTTTCCTATACTGTCTGTATACAGTTTGTTCTCTCAATGCATCATAAGTGTGTACTAAAAGAGTTACCTCCATTCAGTCTTACCTCTAGTTTCATCAGCTGTCACCGGTGCTACTACCAAAAAAAAAAGGGCGGGGGGGTCCTCTGTGGCCCAAAAAGTATTTTCTCCTTCCACCTACACCCACACTGCCTCACAGCACAGAAAAATGGGTCCAACATCTTCTTCTATTCATAATAAAGTCAGAGTATTTTGCTATTTTGCAACATAAATTGTCAATAAAATCACAACATTTGGTGGTGTGTATTCTGCATATTGTCTCTACTCTTACTGACTTAGTTAGTATATTAACATTAGTAGTATATTAACATAGTACATTAACATGTGTTTGCAAAGCTGATAGATGCTTAGATACTGGGGTCGAAATCTTGTTTTTTTCAGATTCCTGCAATATTGCAAGTTGTCAAAATTTTCTTCTGCAATTTGAAAATACTTCATGCAAATACCCAAGCCTCCACACTACATCCTTTCAATGGCAGACTTTGAGTTGGGCAAACCCAGGTAATTGCCGAGGGCCCCCATCAAATCTACCCTCCATAGGGACCCCCAATCTGACCACAGTAAACACACAAATACCCATTTTGCTATGGAAAAAAACACTAAATAACAGCAGAATATACTAAATTAATGTCTAAATAATATTTATCCCATCACACATAACCCCATCTGTTGCTACACACACACACACACACACACACACACACACACACACACACACACACTCTCCCTGACTGTTTTGACTGTCACTCACTCACTCTTATGGAATGGTGATGGCAACATAGAAAACGGACATTTGAAGATTGAGGACTTCTCTCTCTCTCTCTCTCTCTTGGTCTCTCACCCTCTTTGTCTCTCTTGGTCTCTTGCTCTGTCTCTCTCTGTGTCACTCTCACTCTCTCTCTCTTTCTCTCTCTTTGTGGTTCTTTCTCTCTCTCTCTCTCTCTCTCTCTCTCTCTCTCTCTCTCTCTCTCTGTGTCTCTCTCTTTTTTATTACAAGGTTGCCTTAGATTAATTTTGATTATTCATGATTAAAAAACTACAGTATGTTGGTTGACTGTTTTGTCTTATAATGAAAAGCAAAGACAAGTCCAACACATAATCAAAACTCTTCTAAGTTATAGGAAAATAAACATAAAAAAATTTAATAAAATGTCCTAAATATATGCAAAAATATGACTGTATATCCAATTAACATGTCTCTTCAACAACTTCAACATTTCCAACAATACAACTGTGAACAACTCTTCCATTTAATTGTGTTAACATGTTTAATGATGGTGGATTAATCAGTCTTAATGCATTGATTTTGTCAAAACTAGTTTAAGGGGACATCATTTGCATACTTCAACGAGATTTACATTTAACTAGTGGGGACCTATAGTTATATTTAATCCTCGTGGAGACCTGAATTTTGGTCCCCATGGTGTGACTGTAAACATATCAATGTCCCCAGAAAGCTAGGAATACACACACACACACACACACACACACACAAATAAATACACAAGGGTCTTTTAAAACTGTTCAAGTATTTGGGGAAAATATGCATGAAAGAAACTTAGTTGTTGATATACATTACAGTATATCAGCAGCATGGCACACATTTAATCACAATATAATATCACAGCAAACATATTCAAGAGAAATATACATAAAAATCAAAGCATTTGTTGTGCATTACATTATTTTATTTGTAAATTTATGTAATGAACATATTGCTACAAAGGTCTGCAATCACATCAAAAACTTTCAGCCTTTGCTCTTAGTTTTGCATCTTATTAAACGCACCTTAATTGTTTTCTTGCCAGCAGTGCTTACATAATATACAATGTGTATATATCAGTCACGCTGAAGCACATCTGTGTTCAAAAAGCTTCTTCCTACATTATTCCAAAATACACCTGACATATACCAAATAGCTGCCAACTGCCATAAGACCAGAAGCTCATTAATTGCCGCCTATAAAACAATGTGTAACCAAGCTGCAAAAACAATATCAGCTGTCTTTCTTCCTCACTATTACTCAATCTCTGAAACTGCGAAATTACAATAGATAAAACTGTAAAAAAAAAAAAAAAAAGACTACAATTAACAGCAAAAAGTAGTACAATTGCAACATAAACTAAGTGAAAATACAATGCAAAGTAATTTTAAGTTAGTTTTTTTTGCAAATGATTAAATAAAATATAGTTTTATTTTTTTACAGGAGCATATTAACAAAGTCTGATTTGTATGTAGAAATGATGTATTTCTATTGTTTTGAGAAAATAAAACTGTAAATACCAAACACCTAGTTTTTTCCTGCATGTTTTCAGAACAAGCAAAAGCACCAAACCAAGCTGGATATTACTCTGGTAAAGGTAAACACACACATAGAGAGCGAGAGGGGAGGGGGAGAGTGTTCCTCAAGTAATTTTCCTACCCTCCAAAAACTGATGGAAACAAAGCAATCTGGGCGTTGTTTTTTTTTAATAGAACCAACACACAACATATTCAATAATGATGGAGAACAATAACAATATTAATAAAATAACCATGGAATGACTCTTTTAAAGCCATCTCCTCCAAACTGTTTAGCAAGATTCACAGCTGTATGAGTGATGGATGTCATCAAGGGAGACTCCATTCAGGTTTTGCACTGACTCTGTCCACAAAACCTGTGAAACAGTGACGCTGCAAAAGATGAACAGCATCATAGTGAGGTTTCACTTTACACCTGTTTCCTATGGAAACCTTTATCCGGGATTAACATGTCCATGTAAACACGAAAGAAATGGCTTTATTTCCCACTTATTTTGTTTTGAATGAATAATTCGGAATTAAAAACATCATGTAAAACTTAGGAAACATGATCAAATAACAAAGGGGGAAGGTCCATCTCTCTCCTCTCTGTAGAGCTCCAGTATCCTGTTCAGTGTCAAAAATACAATTTTTAATCCAAAACAGGACTTATTTATAATGTATAATCTTTTTCCAGCATTCCACTTCTAATATATAATACAGTTAACCAAATATGATGGTAATAAAACAGGCACATGTGTGGTTTGCTGAGGCTTGAGGTTACTTGGTCTGGAGTCCCTGAAACTCTCACTGCTGATAATCAGTTTCTTGTCAGGAGATGGAGGAAGGAGACACGTCCTCATTATGTGGAAACAATCCTCTCTGGCTGTGTTCACTTCAGGCTTGAGGGAAGAGGTTGACAGTTTGGATTAAAGATAATGTGTTTGTGTGTATATAAGATGGAATTTATTGGTAGTTGTACACACAACACATGAGTGAGGCTGGAAGCAAGTGGGACACCGTAATGCGTGGGTTTGTAACGTGGGTGCATCTGGATAGAGGATTTTCACTCACATACCACAGTGCATCAACATATACTTTATCTGAGTACAGTATGCAGCAGTGGATTATATATTTTCTCTGCAAAATGGAACAAATCAAATGAATAAAAGGAGCTGAAATATCATCCTGGAGGAAACAGCCTTGACATAATTTAACAATAACAAAGGATGTGTTTGTGTGTATATGTGTATGTGTGTATCGGAGGGGGTAGAGGGGTCTGTCATTCTGGGCAGCCCACAGAAGGAAGCTGGTTGCCATGGTTTCCGAGTAGTTGTGGCTGGTGTTGCTGGGCCGATGGGAGGCAGGCAGCTGGTTGCCTAACAGCAGCAGATGGATCAACGCAGGTTTCCAAGAACACACAGGCACTGTCCCTCGCCTACATGTGTCAAATCTTACCCGTCATCATTATCCCCTGTCCCCATACACACACACACACACTGGTCTCCATGTCTCATGAGGACCATGTTTGTAATGAAGTAGCTGTTGGGTGATAAGTATAAACATATTTTCTTCATTTTTTCATAAAGTAAAAAATTAATAAATAATAAAAAAAAATTTAAATTAAATTAACCCTTTGATGCATACTGGTCCCTCCAGTGGACAGTTATTTTACAGTTGTTCTCTTGTATATTCATGGGTTTTGTTGTTTTAGTTCCATATCAGTCAGTTCATATCATTACTGTAACAATGGCTTCATTATCTATGAACATATTTGGTTGAAAAACACTTGGAACATTTCATTTCAGAATGGTTCTAAAATCATAAAAAATACATACAAATATTCATGTTAGTTATGAATTCTGAAAAGTTGATGAACATAAGGTTGAATGGACAACTACAAATGAAATGTGGTTCAAAAGGCAACAGTTAAGTGTAATTATTTTTTAAAAATACTTTTTAACTGTTTTAAAGAAGGATTCGTAGATTTCTTCATATGAAATAAGTTAAAAAACAGTTAGGCTATTTTGTAATTTGATTTTATTGGTGATGTACGTGTGTTTTATCATTTAAAATTGGACTTATGACACTACTTATGCATGTAACCCAACATGTGCTCATGTCTCCTGTACTTCCTTGTTGCAGTATATGACATCAACATTTTAAATAATATTTGATTTTATTGTTTAGACAGGAACTTAGGTGACAAATTTATGGTACAATATGATTGGTTACACGCTTGTTATTTTTAAAAGCTGTTTTTAAGCGCCATTTATAAATGACGTAGTCGTTAAATCCCCTAAAGTGTAACTTTTCAGTAAGATATAAAGAATTGATTTTTAGATAATCGATCTTGAAAATCTTGTTTCAAAATATTTTACCAAGATCATTGTCATTGTTCAATTTGCAGATTTTTTTTGCTTAAATTCAATGCCAATGGAACAAGTGAAAATCATCTTTGTAAGATTCATTGAAACACAATTTTCAAGCTCTGTTATGTCAAAATCAATTGTTAATGTTTATATTTATAATAATACATTCTTTATATCTCACTGAAAAGTTACTCTTCATGTAAAGTGATGTTTTGACTAGAAACGAGAAAAATCCACTTGGTAAGATTTAGATTTTTGCAGTATATTATTCTATTTGAATGTTGACCACAAATAATTTGTTCTTCATCAGATGCAGATGAATCCATTTTTTCCTAAGGCTTGTAAATAATACCCTCAAAAAATGTAAGAACTGAAAAATAAACACAGATTTCACACACTTGGGTACAAGTACACATCTAATTCCAAAATGTGTTTGTTGTGTTAATTCATTATATATATATATATATATATATATATATATATATATATATATATATATATATATATATATATATATATATATATATATATATATATATATATATATTGCAGTTGTTGGGCTTCTTTGCAAAATCAGGAAACATAATCGATGAGTACTGTATGTCCATGCATGGCCATGTGTGTCTTTCGGTATAGTGTCGCTTTTAAAATGAGGAAGAGGAGGCAGCTGAAAACACAAACCACAGGCTCACTTGTCTTGAATACATGTATTTTCTCTCTGCAAGAGCATAAACTGCAAACATTGGTAGGCAGCATGAGATATGAAATGTACACAGAAACATATATCAGACTCCATTCATAAACTACTATGATTAGAGGTATGTATCTGTAGGCAGATGGTTTCAATGCCATAGCAAAGCTTGGCAGTAAAAATAAAAAAAAATCAGCCCATATTTGAGTTATGAGAGTAATACAAAAACCAGATGAAAGCCTGCCATACTATCTCTTGATATTTTCCTCAAATCTCTCATTCTTTTTTGTGCAGTTACTATGGAGACCATAATTAGAGTCCAGCATGATGGCACTGTTTCCAATTAGAGCATGGCTCTGTACCAATTTAAGCAATGCCAACTGGTTGCTGGGTTTATTATATATCACAGACAGCATAGGCATCGACTCAGATCAGAAAAAGCACAGTTATACATAAAGAACATCAGCCCCGGGGGTAATGATGAAGTCAAAAGAAGACAGAGATAGAAGTTAAAAATGAGAGCGTGGATAAAGAGGGTTATAGTGGAAATGGAACAGTAATCACGATAAACAAACACTTTCTTTAGTGTTTGGACAGCAATTGCTTGGCTGACCTCCAACAGATGAGTGTACAGCTGAAAAATTGTTCAGCCAGGGGGGACCTGCTTAATCAGCTAATTAATATGCATTACATAGTTATTTGATTACTCACTGAACAGCAACCAACCCCCACACTCTCTTACTGCACTTGTTTATGAAATGTCTGATGAAAAGTCGGTATATATGTACATGTTTGTACAGGCCTGGAAGCTTTGCTCACAGATTTGTTTCGAAACATTTAACCGTCGCATGCATGTCACTGTTCCACTCAATCACACATCTCATCCATCTTGCCACACATGTTAAGCAGGGAGAATTGGAGCAACAGTGGAATTATGCCCATTAGAATAATTCATTTCCCCTGGCACGCCAAATGAGAATGTATTGCTGTTATTAATAATGTGGTAGCCAGGTCCAAAAACAGCCCTCAGATGACAGAGATGGAGGATGGCAGTCAAATTAAGCTGCAAAACTCACTACAGTCCTCAGGGTATCTCGTAAGGATAGTAAGAAAAGAGCATCAAATATATTATATATGTATAAGTACAACTGGTACTTGTAATATGTACTCACTTGTACAGCTTATGTGTAGTGTATGAGGACAGATGCAATGTATTGATTCATTCCCAAGGATACAGTCTGCAATTCATCATTTCTGTACAATGTTATGCATTTTCCACACAGCTATAAATCATAGTATGTAATTGCCCACAGCTGGACTTATTTTACATCACCTACAATACTAGTTGACAGAATATTTTCCTTTAGTATTGATTCAAACTTCTGGTTTTGTGTTTATTTGACAGTAAGATCGCCCCTCATTTTCCCCTTTTTTATTTATTTTTTTTTTTTACTGCAGTCGAGTAATAACCACTTAGAATTTCAACAGTCCCCTTTTACCTTGTTTGATCTATTTTAAATGGACAATTAACTTGAAGTTCAGTTTTCTAAGTAATGGTGTAGATGACTCAGGAATATTTTGAAGTGATAACTTTTTAGCATGTTTTTTTTTTTTTCATGCATAAAATTGCACTGTATGGCTGTGCAAAAATATAACAATAACAATTCAGATCTGAGTCACAATTTAAGTTACCCATTATTAGGCTTAAGTATCAACTCAAACAATGCTTCCTCTATATTTAGCATAGTTTAGGCTACTGTGTTAATTAACCTTTTTTTCCAGTAAAAGTCAGCAATTTTTCTTCCTTTAATTGACTGATTGTAACAGAGCACAGAGTAAAGGTTCTAGATCAAAACAGAGAAAACCAAAGAAAATCGGGGGTGCAGCAAAATAACTCAACATTAAAATACATGTTTACAACCACTGTGATTTGGTGGATTATACTTTTTTTTAAATTGATGATTCAATGTGATAGAAGATGACAGTGTTTCCAACATCCAAAACAGACACGTGACACTACTGAAAAATACAGAAAGTCCAATTATTTAACCATACTAAAGGGCGGTGACATCAATATTTCGGTCGGTCATCAAGCCCCTGGTGGTCTAGTGGTTAGGATTCGGGGCTCTCACTGAGTATCATGTGACCAAACACTGGGACACCTGTGCAAATTGTTGAACCCATCAAAGGTTAATGTTGTTGGATCTTCATAAAACAAACACAAGAAAATGTATACTACACATAAAACTAAACAAGGGAACTTCTAAAGTACTGGAAGTGCAAGGAAATTAATGTGGAAAATGACAATGGGAAAACATAAGAAACATGAAGGAGAATATAGCCAGGGGAAAAAAAATAGTGAGGAAAAAAAATCAAACCTCCACTCTTGGATTCAACAGAAAAATCAATGTCAGTGGGTGTATACTTTTGTTTTCATTCTGTTATTCATAGATTTGAGAAAGATTCATTTTTTTTCTTCAGTTTTCTCTGTTTTAATGTAATGTTTAAATATCCACAGATGTTCTGTGAGCATCTAAATTAAATATAAGAAATTAAATATAGAAAATATATGATTTACAGTGGAAATGTAAAATATAGATGATAACATTATAATAAATTATAATAGATAACTTAAGAAATGTTAAATTGAGAATTGGAAACAAGTCAGACTGAATCTGTGTGGGGTGAGAAACAATCTTAGCTGTGGAAAAGTGCTTATTTTTTAATGACATGATCCATACAATCCCTGTTAACATTCGTTTCTATGCTAAACTCCAATTGGTTGTGTGTGCTATGGTCACCTGATGTTATGAGTTATGTCTAAATTAAAGCATAAACCAAGAAGGGGTTAAAGTTTTGGGTCTATCTTCTAAAGCAAAGAAGATGTCCTTGTTTCTATCTTTGGTTCCTTTGTTATCCTCATGTCTCCATAACATTCCAGTGCTCAAGGGTGCTGGAACTCCAACAACTCCTGTGTTTATGCTCTGTTTGCACCTTTATCTTTTGTTTACACCATGTGATCATTTTGTGTGTAATCTAAAAAAGTCCCAACTCATAAACCTTCAGTTCTGTGTTCATGTCTTTCTGTTGTTAAAGTAGAATATGTGTTTGCTTGTGCATCTACTGCCTTTTGTCAATTAGTAATCTATGTGATCGATAAGTGATTGATATTGAAGGTACATGGCTGCATGACCCGGGAGGGGTTGGTCAAACTGAAATTCGGTTTTGTGTTCCTTGGATATGCAAAATAACAAATAAAGCTTCTTGATTCTTGATGAGATTTGTGACATCTATTAAATATTTAACACAAACTTTTATACATAACTATTTAAGATAAGCTTTACTATGTGGGGGAAAGGCATCATCTTAGAACTGCACCAGAAGTGATGTCTCTGTAAAGGTCTGTGTGGGCATCTGCTACATCAGTTACAAAATAAAAATCTGAAAAAGGCCACAGATATCTGTCCTAAGTCTGAAAATGATTTTTAAACAAAACACAATATGACAGTTTTAAATTAAATGACAACATTATTAAATGACTCTTTCTCGGCTGGTATTTAAAGAGGCAAAAAAATAAAAAAAGGGGATGATGTTTGAATAATGAATGCGTTATTGAAGGATTATTTCAAAGCACACGTCACGTTTCTCATGTGGATGTCAAAGACTGACACATCATCACAACATTCATGCACTGATATGAAAGCACTGAAGTGGTTCAAAACAAAATTGCAAAAAATAAAGTCAAATAAAATTCAATCACCGCAATCAAGTGAAGACTTGAATGTATTGATGGTATTTCCAACACTGGGGCACAAAATCTATGTCACTACTTGAACAAAAACATTTGGGTTAGCAGTCTGTCTAAACACAACTACAACAATTAATAAGTTATTGATGATAGTGCTAACAATAATCAGTAGGGTTTTTTTTGTTCTAATCAATCAGTGCAGATTCTTAAATGTGAAAGTTGTCTGTTTCTTTTCCTCCTTTGACAATAAACTTAATATCTTTGGAACAAAGAAGACATGGAGAAACAATACTTCGCTATTTTCTGATATGTTAGCCACAAACTGATTAACTACTAATTTACAATCACAACAAGTGATGCCAGGCAAAACAAACCCAACCCCTTGCATGCACAGTATTGTAACTTATCTTGGTATTGATCCAGCTGATGTCACCATGTACCCAGTAAATGAGTGAATAAAAAGATTAAAGAAAATCATTAAAAATGTGAACTTTGACCTACTTTTTCCAAAACATAGTGACATCTATTTTGTGACATTGACGATCTATAAATCCAATTTAGTATCTATTAAACCAATAGGTTTACTGCTGCACACATTTAAATTTTTACATTTTACTTCTAAATAAATGGAAGGGGCATTTAAAAAAAAAATCATTAAAGATTTGAACTTTGACCTACTCTTCCCAAAATGCAATCGGAACTATTCTGCGTCACTGGCAATCTATAAACCCAATTTAGTATGAATTAAATTAATAGTCTTAAAAAACAAACAAACCATTGCATTCCTTTTAGGGGTTAATAATTTCAAGTTGTAGCCCCATCCTCAAATCTGGGTAAATGAAATGTGCGAGAAGAAAAAAAAAGTCATGGTATATACAGCCTACAAACACTACCATTCATCATTTACAGACTCCACTACGAAAACTGCATGTGAATGAGCATCAGATAAACATTATCATGTCAGAATGAAGCTTTAAAGGAAAAGCAGCGACGCTAACAACATACAAAGAGCATCTGCCAGCCTTCAGAGTTATCAGTTACACTGTAATGCATCTAAAGTGACCCAGCTCAGCAGGAAACCCAGAGAGAGGCTACTGTGTAGTTTATGAACTCTTACCAGCATGCACTTATGTGTGTCTCTGTATTTAGGAGCATGTTAATGAATGCAATGAAGTGTATTATTAAAGATACAGATTCACTTTATTGATCCTCAGGGGGTAAATTCACAAAGACTTTAACTAACACTTAATTAAACAATTGACGAACAAATATTAACTGATTAAGAGCAATTATGCAGGAGATAATAAAAGTCACAGACAAATTTACAATCTTAACACTTCTCATCTTTATGGTTTGTCGCTGTGATCCATAAATAGTCATTTCATGCTGATGCAAGAGGCCATTTCACTTCACCTCAGGATCTGAACCTGCACCATGTATAATTCATCACTTCAGCAGAGCCACTTTCCCATTTTTTGATGGACTTTTTTTGTGTTCACTCTACACCTGTCGTTTTGTATTTCACCATCCACATCCCTGGACTCTGTACATTCAGTGTCACTATTATTACTTAACAAAAATTAACCCTATGTATACTTAAGTTTTTGCTGTTTAAAACATTTGATCTGTGACTTTAGGGCCACGTATGTATGAGGATATTAAAACTGAAGTGTATATGGTTGTTTTTATTAAATTATGATTTATTATTAAATAAATTATACATCAAATTAAATTGACTCAAAGGACAATTTTATGACCAAAACGAACCACAAAATGTGAGTGTGTGTCATCAAAGTGGAGTCTGACCAACTAAGTGATGCTGAAAAATGCAGTGAAAGGCCTCTGAAACTTGAAGCCATAAAATTTTAAGTACACATGCTCACTCTAAACCTTTTATACTCATGTTTTGTGCCCTTTTTTCCTGACTACCTTCATAAACATGACTGAAAGTGCATTATATTATCCAACTTTCACATCCCATACAACTTCTATGCAATATGTCTGATGTCTATCACATGCTTTTTTTCTCCTCAGCCAATGCTTGTAAAAATCACACTAACACAGACCTTCACTGGCAGTTTATGCTTTAAATAAATGCACAAGAGCCACATCAGGAAGTCACATGATGGCAAAATGTCAAAAACACTGCAACAAAAGTCTAGCCGTGCCACTCAAAAAGATGAAGTGCCATTAATAATGAGTACAAATTTACACATTACACCACAAGTATGACGGTGCTGTCCAATTTAACTTCCCAATTAGCTGCATCTCATGCTGTAACAAACTATGACAGTGTCTCAACAGAGCTACTGAAAGAATAGCATTCAGACCAGACTTTCAGAAGACACCCACAAAATAATGAACATATAATTTATACTCACCAGACACAGACAAAAGTTTCTGGGCGTCACTAGATAAACGTAAACTATAGAGAAAGAAAGTATCAGCACTTACGGTACGCAGATCCTCATTAGACTCATCTATGAAAAGTAATACGTTAGATATTTTCTCCGACAGGGAATGGAAAAGTTTTTGTCTGTCTTCACCCGTGTTTGTCTGTCCATCTGTTACTGTAGCAAGAGAACTCATAAAAGTTAGGGATGGATTTGGCTGAAATTGTCAGGAAATGTTGATAGTGATTTTTGAGTGAATTTGATGAAGTTTGTTATTGTTTTGGCCTTATGTCCACATGGTATACTAGTATTTTGGGTACCTCAAAGTGATATTTTTTTTTGCTAGAAAATAGGCTACCAATGTGTTCGGAGGATAAAACTTGGCTTGAAAGCAAAATTGTATACTAACTTACATTTTTGTGCTTTAATTAACTTATTATTCCTTGACTGACCAACTAATAATAATAAGCAGTTTGTCAAATTCATCACAAACATTGTTTTATCATTTTTATCAACATACCTATTTTCAACATGTGTGAAACTTATTACACTTCAGTTCAGCAGTTGTTATTTTAAGTATTTATTTATTTATGTGCCTGTTTGCACATCTTTGTTAGGTATTTTGGGTTGTCCTGATGCTATGTTTCATTACTTTTTGTCATATTGTGATATGCTGTGTAGTTGCATTTCGGCTTTCTCTGAAACAAATCACAGTCATCTTGGTTTGGGTTGGAGATAAACCAGAGCATTTAAACAGTGCATGAGTAGGTGTGTAACTCAGTAAGTGAGCAAGTGAATGATTTAGGCAGGAAATGAGGGAGTAGGCAAACAAAAATGACAAATTGTTGTCCTATTCAAGTACTAAATGGCTGACAGCTGTGTTAAGTGAACAATACTTTGCTTTTGACATCACAGGGCATTTGTGTACTTACAGTACATGAGTGGGTTTAGAAAGTGTTCGTATGTGTGTGTTTTCATGTATCAGGCTGTCAGGGCTGTCCGCCACTCCTAATGGCTTAATGGGCACCCTGTGGTGCCTCTCAAGCCCCCTGGAGAGGGGCACACTCAGAGTGTAGGGGAGCACAAAGGCACAGCCATGTCTCTAGAGACGAGTATCTTTGTGATGAGGGGCCACTGCTGTGCTGACTGTTGCTGGTCTCATGGTGATTACCCTCCCCAGGGGGTCTGCATTGTGGGCCCTGAGACCCAGAACTTCACCTTTACATACCCTCCTGGTGGGCCTCAACAGGGGGTCGGAAAACACCCCTGTCCATCACAGCTCAGTGGAACAGTCTGCCCAGCGATCAATGCAGTGAACGCAGCCACCTTTACCAATCAACATAAGTTACAGGAGACGGTTTCACTCAGCCCATCCATACTTTATAAGTATAACAGTGGCTATTACACTTCAGTACTACATTCTGGTGTTTATGCCTGAAAAAAAATGAAGGCTGAACTAGAGGACACTCGAACCTTCAACAAAGCCTGACTCTCACTGGATGTGGTGAAGGTCTGCGCTCACTGACTGTCCTTCCACTTCTGCCTTCTTCTCACGGTATTAATAAACCACAAATTATCACCCATGTTTACTCCATTGGTGCTACTGGCTACTTTAACTGACTGTTGCCATAGTAACAAGGGTCCTAGTTCTAAGGAGTAACTTAGCACCTCCGTTTTCTTTCTCAGTTTTAAGTTTGCTCAGGGCTCTCTGGAACAAAACAAAATAAAAAAAAAACAGCTCCAGTGTGTACCAATTTTTTAGATAGACAGACAGACACTTAACATACACACACACACACACACACACACATGCATCCATACTGTATATGCGCACACAAACATGCAAATACATACAAAAGCATTCACATACTTACATACATATACATACAAACATGCATACATTCACACACACACACACACACACATATATATATATATATATATATATATATATATATATATATATATATATATATATACATACTGTATACATACACACATGCGCGCGTGCATGTGTGTATGTGTGTACACACACACACAGCCATGCATATATACATACACATGTGAATACATGCATGTATACAGTAGTGCTTAGTTGATGACCTACTTACAAACAAAATGCATATTTTATGCAGCATATTGAACACTTTCAACCGCATCAGGCTCACACACAGAAAGCCAAGTACAGTATGCAGATCCAGTCCCACACATTCTGCCCACTGGCTTCTGTGTTCTACACCAAACGCCATGCAGGATTCTATAATTGTGTGTTGACTGTGTTCTGTAATAAAGAAACCCCAGGACTTAATATGCCTTTGAGTAGGTTGTAGCCTTGAGTGAGTAAGCGGGCATCCCAGGGCCTGGCTTTAGGTCAAGGGTAACAGAGGTGAGTAGCTTTGTTCCTCTGATTCCACTGATCAGGGTCACACTGCGGGGGCCAATCCCTGATGAATAGCTATACGCCCACCTTTAGATCCTGCTGTCATGGAGACTGTGGTTGACTCCTCACTCTTTTTTTGTGTCCTGATAAACCTCTTGAAACCACTTGTTTATACTATAGCTGTTATATGCATGAATGGTGCATTTTACTATACAGTATAGAAGTACAGTAGTGTGTAAAACTGTACGAGTCTCATTATCTCTTGGTAGTATTCTGTACATGCATCTTTTGTACGTATACAATATGTTCATTAAACAGGACAAAGAAATATGTTTTATTGTTTTGAATACACTCCCACCCTGATCATATAATCCATAATGTTTCTTGTGTACAATAAACTGATAAGTGCAGAAAAATAATCAGGCCGTGTGGGCTGTGTTGGAGATGTACCAAAGGTGGCAAAGTCTTACTTCCTTTATTTGTGACAATTTTCTCACATCTTTTTGCCTGTGTGGACTGAAAGGAAACAGAAGACTAGTGTTTGTTTACTTATATACTGAGTGCAATCTTGGAAACAAAACCAGAGTGGTTATATCAGAGATAACGCCTAAAGATAAAACAGAAAGCTTGGAAACTATTAGAAAACAAAAAGTTAGAAAGAAGAAGGCAAGAATCAACCAAGGGAGAGATGGAAATATGTATGCATTGGTTGCTTAATGTCAGGACAAACTGTTATAATCTGGAGAACTGAAGTAAGTACTGTACAGGTGACCTGATATCAGGCTTTCTAATAAAAATTTATGTAAATATGAAATGTAAATCATAGTCTTGCTACCAGTTCTAAGGTTGTCAATCATTCTCAGAACATTTATTGTCTCACAAATATTGACCTTAGTGTTCATTTGGTACTACAGAGTGTGCCAGGCTTTGTGTTTCATTACACGGTAATGCTCATACATCCTCCATGTGTTAAAATTAGATAGGCTACCCAGATACACAACAACCTGTCTACCATAAGGACATGTTTAATTTTGCAATTGGTGATTGAGGATGCGTCTGCGGTGTCTGGCTGTCCACCACAATCAATAAGCTCTCTGAGCAGTGTCTGGGAACAATGTTGGTATAAAGGTCTGCTTAATGTGGAAATCAATGACTGAGTGTTTCAGGGAAAAAAATGCTGACATGAAAATGGGCTATTTCTTTCTAATCTCTTTTCGCCTTTCAATTATCAGGCAGCGTATTCTTCCATCCGTGGCTAAAACAGGTCATTAAAATCCAATAACAAATGTATCTGCAAATTCTTTAAATGTTTTATATAACTGTACAGCAGAGATGGTTTTGCACAGGTTGTTCTTTAGTTGCTCCTAAAGTTCATGGAATGAAACTTATTCCAACTAATGCAATGGATAAATATTACTTCAGCCACTTAAAATGTTTTCTTAATGGTATTTACTCCTATACTGGTATATCCCTGTCATTTTGTTACCCCAAAACCCGAAAGGGGAGAGGGGTATTATCTTTATTAGTTTATTTAGGCATGTTTCCACTATTGGAACTTCAGGGAATTTTGTGGGGGAGCTATTTTTGACCGGGCCATGAGTTCAGCCCGGTCCTCTCAGGCATGTGTCTCCATACAGAAATGGCTCTATCGGAAACTTTCGATTACGCCATTATATCGCGTCAGTTGCTATGGGAACATCATTAACAAAAAGCACCAAAGCAAAGCGGAGGAGGAAATCATAAGACTAGACGTGGATTAGGGATGATGAAATTTATTACAAACTCTTGACCGATCACTGAGCCACATTAACTGGTTGAAGTCAGTCATTGAGAAAAGAAAACACTTGCTTTGTTGGCTCACACACACACACACACACACAGCCATACGCACCACAGAGCTTCAGGCACTTTTTAAACATGAGTCACACAGCGAGGTCAAGTGATGTTATGTTAAAAGCTCATTCTAAACTGTCACACATAGAGAAAATTTTCAATATTCCAGTAAATTCGGCTGCTAAATATGTTGTAAAAAACCTTACTGATGTCATACCGATAAAACGTTTGCAAAGGGGCGGGGTTTGTTGTGCCTGGTTGGCTAATTTGTTTGCCAACCAGGCAACCAGGTTTACAGACCTAAATTACTCTTTAAACATGGTTGTTCTGTAATCCCAAAAATATATTGTGGGTCTACTCTAAGGCGGTATCCTTAGTGAATATAGCATCTTAACCATTATTGAGGTGATTCAGCAACCTGTCTGTACAACTGTCTGTCAGAAGGATTGTGTAAACCCTACAGGTCCAGTTTTCTGATAGTATGTGGAATAGTGTACAAACTATAGGCAAGACTTCAGATCCATACAAATGGAGCCTGAAATTGTTTTAAACTTTAAAACTGGATAAAGACTAAAAATGAATTAGAACTGGTTAAATAGTTCATTAAACAAAACAAATATTTCTCTTCGTATATTCTAATGCAAGGTGAGCTCAAATATATAGTGAAAATTATTTTACTCTGGGGTGAATTGGAAAGTATCTTTGTTCCATATCTTTCCTGCTAACAGTCCCACAATGATTACTTTGTTCATACCCTCAGTTTAACTCCAGTTATATAAACAAAATAATTCCTAAATACACCTTTCTAGGTCCTTAAAGCATTTACCAGCATATACTGTGTGTAGGATAAAAACATGATATAAAACAGTGGATATGTTGGACACTTATGACAAACCAAGACACCATGGTGCAAAACTGCAAAACTTGAAACCCATATTTGAGGAATACTGCAATAGAAAATGATAATTTCACCTCCTTCAGCATTCAGTTTCCAGATTTCACAGGAAAATGTTAGCAGATATAATTACTCTATTGTCAATCTCAACACTGATTTGCAATAAGCTGTGAACCATGAACTCGGAGTGACAGGGGTGATAACACTGTATCAATGAAAGTTTATTTTGAGAGTGGTTCACATATTAAAGCATTTCAGTGGCTTTTTATGCGTATTCAATGATGGCAGCAGTAAGAAGGGAAGCAGTGAGTCATGACAGGAGGAGGCAGTACATTGTATTTCCCAATTACCCTCTCTTTTTCAATTAGCCCCCTTCATCCTCAGCAGTGATTCAACTCTGCAATCTTCATTCAGGCAAACATTCAAGCACCAGCTCAAGTGATGTCTAAATTAGGATGTGTTAAATGCAAACATTTAGACAGGGAATTTAGGGTTACATGTTCACGAGTGTGAACCTGCTCTTTGAGTTCACCCTCTGTTTCGAATGCTCTGTTGCATTTTAAGGTTTGCTGTGTGTTGTATACTTAGATTTCATGCAGAGACAAAATTTTCCACTGAAGTAGAAGATTTCGACTGAGACCTAAGATATATTTAGAAACATTTATTTCTATGATCATATTTTATAGATAATTCATTGAAGACATTGATCTTACCATCTCTCTTTTTCTTACACAAACACATGCAATCTGCAAAAAAATGCATCTTTTGGGGTGGTTGAAAAGATGTAAATGTTGTAAAACACAATTTTTGAACTATTTTCAGTATATGGATGAAATTGACATTATGTGTACAACTATGAGCATTAATTTAATGTAGACCGAGCACCACTCATATTGTGTGGCAGTATATTGGCAAACAAAATGCACTTCTGATCTATTATGTAATTCTGGAGGAGTTCCCACTGTAAAGCCAGACAGCAATTCAGAGGCTGCAAGGTGCTGCTGCCTCCTGGAAGATGGCTATGAACTATTTATGATACTTCCATTACAGTTAGTGTTCCTTCATGCTTTTCCTCCTTTTTTAACAGCTGTGCAAACCTGCCACCAAAGCAGAGGTCAGAAGTGATTAAAATCATTTTTTGGCATTGGTGTGTGTTTGAGTGCAATCATTATAATCTATGATGTTTGGTTTGAACTCCAGTTGAATAACAATAAACAAGACAGCCAGCACAAATAATATGTGGCTAATACATAAAAGCGTGTATTGTAAACGCCAGCAGATTTATAATAGAGTGCAGTAATCTGAGCATTCAACTGTAATTACCACACACCTTTTGTGTTGTGTAACTTTGTCCTGAATCAACAATTCAAACAGGTTTGAAGCATTGGGCCATGATAAGTGTACACAGATAGAGAGGAAATTTAAATGGGTATGGATAATCTATTGATAATAGATTTTCTACATTTTAAATCATGACACTTGGTAAAGGATGATCAGAACATGAAAGCAGTGACACAGAACTGAGTGAAAAAAGAAATGTCATTCTGTAAAACAAAGACACAGAAAAGTACAGAAAAATGTAGCACATTAATCCTAGATAAAGAAGCTGGGGTCAGGGTAAGGTTAGAAATGTCTATTTTCTACTTTTCACTGTGTAAATTGCTATACTTGAGCAGCTATTTCATTAATATACATGAAGTATAAACATATTTATAGTATTTTTTTCTGTCTTATCTTGGCAGGCAATAGTTTTATGAAGATTCCTTAAGGCAACCACTATCAGTCTTGGCAGTCAAATCCTGTGTCCACTGTTCATTAGTCTTCACACAGAGGGTCTAGTTTTGCAGACCTGGTGCAAGCGAGTTGCAGGTCTGGGGTGTGTCCAGGCGACTTTTACAAGTTTGGCACGCCGCACAGACTGGTGCATCCCTCCTTTGTTCCATCTCCTTTCCTCTCACTGGCATAAGTGGGAATGAGGGTGGAGTAGGGGTGTGCGATGGATTTAACACAGCTGATCAGATTTCCACCATTAGCGCCTCTCCTCACTCTTAAATGCGGATCCAGACGCACGCTGTGACACCGGCTGACTGGGTCCATTTGGGTTTTGTTTGTTTTGTTTAAACAGGGTTTTGATTTCACGTAGGAGTCTTTATGGTTCTTAATTTTTGTTTTAGTTTTGGGTATGTGGATGATTGGTGGTTCTATTTTCAGGTTTCATTTCATAAACCCATAACACACACACTCCTGCAGATATAATATAATATATAATACTTCGTCCTGCTCCCACTGGCACCACAAGGGTGGCGGCAGATGACTTGCCCACTCCACACTGTGAACCCGAACGTTCAGAATAATGAAATATATTAAGTTGTGAATACTCTACGTTTCAGAAATAGTACTACTACTAACTCAAATGTATTCAGTTGCTGTAACATGTTTTTCTTTTTCAGTAGTTACTTCCAACTAATATATTTTTATTAAGGGGAACTATTGTGGATATAAGTGGACATAACTTAACAACATATGAGGTACAACCTAGTGGAATTAAGTCATTAAATGCTGAGAATGACATTGTAGCTATTCTTATTTCTATTGTTTCAAATAAGGATGATTGAAAAAAAAATAACCCTCGATCTATACCTAATGAAATTAAACCTAAAAATAGATCCACCGAAATGGTGGTGACATTCTGGAAACCTGTCTGTGAGGTTATGGTAACGTGTGAGCTCTGCACTGCCAAACTACCACTATACTGTACCAGCTGTGCCACACTTAGACGTGCCTTCAGCTGGCGAGGTTGGCACACTGTCTAAAGTCAGTGAATCTGTCACTGTGCCAAACTGGATCAGTGGTCACCTCTCACAAGTGTGCCGCCACACCCATTTTGGCGCACCGGGGTCTGCCACACTACCAAACTGCTCTGCGCCGGCCGGAAACTAGAGCCCAGAATGTATTGGTACCCACACTCATTTGGAATGGCCCAATATGAGTGCACTGGTTCTGTTCCATCCCACTGCAGTAACTGTGTCCAACTTTCAAGGAAGTAGGACAGAGTGCAATAAAACAAAGACAGGAAGCATGTAGGTTGGCTATGCTGCTGGAAGTTATTCAAGTTTTCATTAGTTTGTTGTGCAAAAATAAAGAAATAAAAGGAATAGAAACAACCCAAGTGAGAAAGTCACTGTTTGCACCTCTTGTAAATGTGAAGAGGTTCTTTTTTTTTGGAACAGAAATGTTGGCACTGATTGATGTTCAAGATTCAAGATGTTTATTTTCATATACACAGCCGTGTTGAGCAATGAGCAATGCAAACATAATGTATTAAGTGTATAATGTGAGAAGTGGTGAAATTTAATACATTGTCTTTTTCCCACTTCTTTTTGATCAGTACAAACTTAACTTATTTTGTTATTATAAGTGTATGTGCTCATTTCTATAACATGTTGATTATCTTACTTTTTTAATGCATCTGCTCTGCCATTAGTTTCTTGTGCAGAAAAAGTGCTTAGTTTTTATTCCGTTCAAAACAAATAAATACATGAATGAATGAAATTAATGGATTTCTTTGAGAGATCCCTTCACACAATTAATGTGAACTAAAATTAAGTAAAGGAAGTAAACTATAGATTTAAAACAATTTAAACTAAAGTAAAACAGAATAAAGGACAATAATATACATATATATATATATATATATATATATATATATATATATATATATATATATATATATATATATATATATATATATATATAAATGTTCCTCTCGCCCCACGTGGGTGGTGTCTCCTTCAGACTTGGGTCCTCTACCAGAGGCCTGGGAGACTGAGGGTTCTGCGCAGGATCTTAGCTGTTCCTAGCAATGCGCTCTTTTGTACAGAGATCTCTGATGTTGTTCCTGGTATCTGCTGGAGCCATTCTCCCAGCTTGGGGGTCACTGCCCCTAGTGCTCCGATCACTACTGGTACCACTGTTGCCTTCACACTCCATATTTTCTCTAACTCCTCTTTCAGCCCTTGGTATTTCTCAAGCTTCTCATGTTCTTTCTTTCTGATGTTGCTATCACTGGGGACTGCTACATCACCACCACTGTCTTCTCATGTTTATCCACCACCACTATGTCAGGCTGATTGGCCATCACCATCTTGTCAGTCTGGATCTGGAAGTCCCACAGGATCTTTGCCTGTTTGTTCTCTGTCACCTTTGGGGGGGTTCTCCCATCTTGACCCTGGGACCTCCAGTCCATACTCTTTACAGATGTTCCTGTACAGTATGCCCGCTACCTGGTTATGCCTCTCCATGTATGCCTTGCCTGCCAGCATCTTACACCCTGCTGTGATGTGCTGGACTGTTTCAGGGGCTTCTCTACACAGCCTACACCTGGGGTGTATATATATATATATATATATATATATATATATATATACATACATACATATATATGGGTGGTCAGCCTCGTCTCTGGTTTTGGTCATCACCATTAGTGTTCGTTAGGGTCCACTTGCTGTCTGCGTGTGCCCACCTCAGCTGGTGCACGCCTGCTCTGACTTTCATTACAACGTGAGGATTTTGCGAGAGCCTCTGACACTGTTGTGCATTAGACTCATATGTTTCAAGATGGGCTGTGGGTTGCCAACATAGCAGCTGACCCCTGGCACCTGTTGTACATAGCCTGGTCCCCGCACTTGCGATGCGTCACGGTTGCTACGCAGGAGGAAAAGGGGTCCCGACTCCCGTCCCTCCTGAGGCGAGAGAAGGCACAGTGAGTCTATGGTCCCGGGAAGTGGCGAAGTCCAGGTGGAGGGCACTGTAAAGCTCACCACCTGAGACATGAGCCACCTTAACCCTCCTTACCCTACGTACATAGTTGACACAGAGCACTGCCACAGAGGAAATGCGCCCGGTGGCCGCGGTTACTCAGTTTAGTGGGTATGGGCATAAAATAGAAAAAAAAGGTCACAATTTAGATGAAATGTCATCATTATAACATAAAAAGGTTCATATATAAGATTAAAAAACTGCATAATTATCACATCTATCAAAATAAACAGGAAGTGACAGACAAACATAGAAACAAAACTCTAAATAATACATAATAATTTCCTGGGTATGACACAGTGATTACAGATTACAGATTACAGATTATTTATTTGTCATTGTCACAGGTACAACGAAATTATGTTTGGAGCATCCCTGTAAACACCCACTATAATAAATAATAAATACACTCAAATAACCCAGTGTGATGAAAAATAAGCTGCACTCCAAGGGGGAATATTGAGAATTTACCAGATTACTTGGTCTTTTAGATGGACTTTCTAACAAAAGAGCTCAGCATTGAATGCCTCATTACCAGGATGTGCAGGATGTACGTGATGAGGTGCTTTCAGGTGCATAGGGAACCCAGAGCATTCAGGCCTCCCTGGGGTGTTGAAGCAGATGAATTTCTATTAATGATCACACACAGCAGCCTTCTGCTGTCTAATGTCACTGGAGAGATGACTTGCAGATTACCACCCCTCTAATTGGTAGCAAAACTGAGCCTCCCTTTCCGGAACTGCAGGATAGGGAGGCTACTTCGGCCTTTTAAAGCATCCCTAAAGCTGTCAACATCCACCATCAAATGAACCTCTTTTCACCCTGCTGTGCCCTGCTAGCCAAGCCTTTGTGTACAAAAATATAGCTTTAAGTGCACAGGCTATGGGTAAAGACTTGTGACACATCGCCATATGGCCGCATAGTCACTGCATCATATGCTAGGTACTGCAGCAAGGACCGAGGGGATGAGAAAGGAGGGTAAAAAGAGTCAGCTGTGGAGGGTGCAGTACTGTACTGTACATGAAGTGTCAAAAAAAAGAGTGGATCTGCAGAAGACCTGCTTGAGTTATGTAATAAATGAGCCCAGTCTGTGAAGCCTCTGCTGTTATCATTAATTCATGTCACCCAGGACAACATGCACAGGAGTTGAAGAGCCACCACAGGAGACACTGAGAAGGAGGCTGATCCTGTGGGAGGATGAGACAGCAGCGAGGATGAAGAATGAACAGGAAAGTGAGAGATTTAGGGTTTAGGCGTGGTTAAACTGAAGCATTATGACGAAAGGACCAGCACACACTAAAAGACCTGAACTGAAAGGACCACATCTGTTATGTTGGGATTTGAAGTCATTAATGATCAAGCATTACAGATTCATTTCCCCTCATACTCCAACACTGAAACTAAATCATTTTAACAGATGCAGAAGACTGTAAAAGAAAATAAAGGATTTTAATCAGTCTACGAGACTGTCCTAACAGTAATAAAAGTGACAGACGTATTATTTATGTTATTTATTTATTCTCATCCACTTTTTTAAATCCATTTTCTTACTTTGTTCTCAGTATAATTTGTATTTTGAAAATGTTTTTCAGTTAATCAGACCATTTAAACATGGAAATGGTTCTGATTTAGATCATGTGATTGAGTGTGATGCATGCTATAAAACACAAGTGTCAAACATGCGGCCCAGGGACCAAATCTGGCACTTTGGATGAATTCATGAAATGCAAAAATTACACTAAAATATAAATTAGTTCATTTCCTGGTCCACATTCAGACCAATTCAGTCTCATAATAATCTATAAATATTCACAAGTAAAAGGAATTGTCTTTGTAATTGTTTTATTCATTTTGTGACACTTAAAGTATAATTTAAAAAAAAATCTCAATAATGAGAACAAATATTGCTTTTTTTTGGCCATTTTTTCTGTGGGAAAAAATGCAGATATCTTGTTTTAAGTGACCCTTATCCATATCTGACCCTCCTGCGTTATGTTGCCTTTTGTTGTTGCTTGACATGTGAGAAACATTCTGAGCAGGAATTACCTTCACATGTTTATGTTTAGTTTCTGCATTGTCTGCAGAAAGTCAATCAAAAGATTTTTTTTTTAAAAATCAGAACAAATATGAAAATTTTTAAATGTCATGAGAGAAGTAAGTACAATTTTAATAATAATAATCCACCTATTACTAAATATTTTGTGTATCTGTAGAGCCACTGGGATTTGTACATTAGAATGCATGTGTGTAAATGATAAACTAAAGCTAAATATTGTTTGTTTTCATAATGTAATTTTACTTTTTTTCCGCTCTAAAACAAAGGGAAAAGTTTGGAGTTGACATTATATATTTTTTTTTATTTATTAATTTTTTTATTTATTCATTTATTTATTCATTTATTAAGAGGAGCGATAAGAGGACTGATCCGTTTTTTTTTTTTACTATCTTGTTTAATACTTAACACTCATACAAAAGGTGTAAAGTTCTTCTTGGAGGTTGCCATAGGTTACAGAAGCATGGAGTGAATACTACACAGCCATTTTACCAGGCCAATACAGTATATCCATAAATGTGTGTGAGAATATTCAAATTTATTTAACCGTTAAAGGCTCAAACATCCACTCTTAACCAAAAGCATCTACTGATATAAAGTGTTTCATACCTGTAGTTCCATTAATCCTATCAATACATGTAAATAATTGGTATAAAATACAGTTTGTCATGTTTTCATGGTCATCAGATATGACTCATTTGGATGTTCAGGGGCTACGGTTACTATGGAAACACAGCCGTCTTCTACAACATTGATTTACCGGCAAAACCTGAGTTGGATCAGTAACAGTGGGGCACTTAGTTTATGTTAAGTTAGCGATATATATCATTGAACAAGTCTGTTTTTCTTCAGCCTTCTCTGTTTTTTATATAATAAAACTGTAAAAACAAAATGAAAATAAAAATCCTGTTGTTTTTACAGAAAAAAACAACAGGATGAGAACTTTAGTCAATATTTTTTTCCTAAGTGTTTTTATTCTTCTTTAGGCATGAAAAAAGCAATGTGATTTAAATATTTTAATTAACCTATTTTTCTGAAGTATGAACATGTGTTTAAGCTTTGAAGCAAATAAATGTGTATGTAAAATGCAATATCAAAACACTTTTGATTGCAGTTTTTGTTTAACTAGACTGTTAATTACAGTTTATAGCAACAATTGTTATTAGACTGTAATTAATTTACAGGTAAACATGTTAGTGCAGATCAGGTATTAAGAACAGACCAGTTACAGTAATGATATGAACTGACTGATATGAAACTAAAACAACAAAACCCACGAATATAGAAGAGAACAGCTGTAGAATAACTGTCCACTGTAGTGACCAGTAAGTGTCAAAGGGTTAAACATGTATATTTAAATGATAAATGGACTGCACCTACATAGTACAGTTTTACATTTTCATGGTGTAAAGCTTCCAGGTCTTAATGGGAGGGTTCAGGGTCTTAAAAGGACAATTTGACATGGATTTGAACTACCAACCCTTCAGTTATTAGATGCCCTACTCTACTAACGGAGCCACATCTGTTCATTACACAACTTTAATGTTTAATTGTTAACTTTTTACTCTCTCTTTATTACTTTATTACTTTTAAAAAAAACTGAATAGGTTGTTGTTGTAAGGTTCCATAGCATGACATTTTCACACTGTGAGGATCTTGAGCATTAAAATGAGGTTCTCTGGCCTCCTTAATTCACCCCAAAATGACACCCGATGAAAGTATACCAATTCATATTTTGTAAGAATATTTAATATTGCATGCTATCTATGGACACTGACAAAGTTGCTACTCAATGTACAGTGGAAAAAATGTTATTGCTGAAAATACATGTCCACAATAAAATTAGTGTTTGTAAGTAATTAATTATATGTTTTGTAAGTAAAAAAGAATATTTTGGGATTTGATGTTCACTGGAAAGTTAGTCCTCATGTAGTGAATACAGTTAGCCTATTGTAGAATGAGTGACTTGCTTGTGCTTTCAGACCCACTCAACTAATTGGCGTTTCCAGACATAACATAAACTCACCATTCTCAGATGTCCTGCTGAAGTCGCCCATTAACATTTTGTGCAGCTTCTTGTGTTTCAGCTTCAGGATCTGACTCGTGGTCAAATGCGAAATGTTGAACTGTGCAGTAGCTTGCCCTGCCATTGCTAATGTTTACAGGTTTAGAGGTATATTTGTGGCCAGAATATCTTAGTAGCATGAACTTAATAATTGTTAACATTACTGCAAATATTGAAGTTGATTGAACATAATATTTAAGTATGGTGAATTAGCTTTTAGGCCACAATTAAATGCATTCTTAAATGACATTAACTTTAATAAACTCAATCTCTACAAGAGTTAAGTTGAGCCGTGTGCTGTAAAACCTTTGAGTTAAGAAGCAGACTTTGAGTCCTTTACACCACTGTTAGTCACTAAATCACTAAATAAAGTCAATATGCAGCAGTACTTAAGTGCAGTTACTGTTGTAAGATCTTTTATTTGCAGTATCAAGTGTACAGTTTTTATTCACTGCTCACACTTGTTGACTTAGAAGAAAGAGTTATGCTATGTGTAAATAACAGACTGCAGTTGCAGCTTTATGGATGAAGATTAATGGTGCTTGAGGTGACTTACAGATCTTTTAAGTACCACAGGAGACATACCCGAGGTCCTTGTCAGTGTTGTCCGGTTTTCAGTGACACATCAGAGGACGACTGCTCTCTTCCGTGCCCCCCATCTGGCCCACTAAGCTGCTGCCATAAGCCTTTGGTCACAGAGTTTTACACATAGCAAAGGAGAAATAAAATGCTTGACTTCCTTCCACACAGGCTGGTATTCATGTTTTTCTGTCTCCATGCTTCCTTCATGGGATTTACAAACCCATGGCCTTAACCCTAAACTAACCTCTGACAGTACTTAACCCCCACCTCACCATTCCCAGGACGACTCCACAACATAATCAGGCAGAGACCTATAAACAACTCCTGGAGGAACAAATGTGTCATAAAGTTTGACCTGGTGTTAAAGTCTAAAGGCATAAAGTTGGTCTTTTTTGTTCTTCTTTTTTTTTGGGGGGGGGGGGGGGTCTGGAGCATGGAGGGTTTAAATTGTTTGTATTCACATTGGTTTAACGCAGTAAAACATTTGGCATTTAGCAAATTACAAACAAAAAGTCTCTCCCACAATATAAGCACTACAAGCTCATTTTTTTCTTCAGCCAGATGGCAGGTGGCTTAGCTAGTTTGGAAAGTGATTTTCATCAATCAATAGAAAGTAAACAAAAATGCACCACTGCTCCTCAATGAAATGAGAAAACACAGGCTTCAAAATCAATACATGTCTGAGGGTTTTGAAATCACTTGTATATATATATATATACATACAAAGTTGGACTTAATAAAACAGTGCAATTAATTATCATACTTATTACTTCTACATGTTAAGATCAACGCTCCGTTTTGTCTTTGCTTATTAAACTACAACTGTCTGGATGTTAATTGACATTAAGGTCTGTATGAGTTTCACATAAATGGAAAATGTTCTTATCTTTATAAAGCAAATTAATTCATCTACTGGTTGTTTAAAACATTAATTAAGAACTGATCGTGCGGTTAGATTACAGAGGGGTCATCATTAGACTTGCTGTTATTAAAAAAAGTTCATGCAAATCATACGCTTCCTGCTTTACATTGGCAAAGTCTTAGTGTCAGACTCAACAGAGATAGTATCTAGTTATTCAAAGCTCCCTAAGAAATCGGTGAGTTTCTGTCTCTGATTTATTGTACAGACAGTTTTATCAGTACTGGCTTGGAGTGCTAAATAATTATCATCAGTACAGTATGTCTGCACCTTCCCATATTCAGATTGTGGTTATGTAATCACAGCACGCCAGGTCTGTGGAGGCTGACAGCATTGGATGTCAGCCTGTGGATATAGATCTCTTTTATATATCTAAAAGCCTCTGTGAGCTCTCGAGGGCAGTCTAGCAGTCACTTTCTAAACTAGATTGGTCATTTGGATCAGTCGGTGAGATTTCTCATGACGCATGTGTCAGACAGGTAGGGAGGGGCTTTATCACACGGTACATCCTTATCAAGGGCTCTCTCTGGCAGCTTAATAATGTGAAAAACAGCATGAGTTTGAACCATGATCCAAGTTAGACAAGGACGTGAGCAAATGACAGGGCCTCGGGTCAAGCAAAATGACCCTAGTAAAAATGAAAAACACAAGCAGCTCTTTTGTGTTTAATGTGATGGTTCTTCTCATCTTCCCTCATGACAAAATGAGCAGTGACACTAGAGAAATAACATAACATACATGCATGAGAATGTTCAAATAGATTGATGAAATTACCTGGTGGGGTTTGTTCCTGTGGTTAACAACGAGGTATATTAGTTTTATGGGATATATATTTTTCTTGACACATGATTCACGAATACTCTCCTTAACTGCAGAAAAAAAGCTCCATTTTTATTCTGGTTAAAAATAGAGCGCACCAGTCATTATTTGTTGTTGGAAAAGAAAGTCCTCAGAGACATCTGAAAAACAGTTTTTTGTCTTGTGAGTTTGATTTTGGGTGCATTATTCTAACAATACTAATACACTCATTAAATCAGCCAAGCTTTTAGTGTTTGATTCTCAATTTAAAAACCAGAAACTTCTGTCAGAATTTGAATGGTTGTGTCTAGAACTCTTCTGACTGTCCTCACTTGTTCCATCTAATGTGGTTAAAGTCTTTCCTACATGTAGCTAGCATGGCCATGTGGGCCCCAGAAGGGTTACATTTGAGCAGCTCATTGCTGTTTTACTGATATTTAATCTTGTGTGTGTGTGTGTGTGTGTGTGTCTGTCCCCAGAGACATATCATGCTATAACTCAATGAATACTTGATATATCACCATGAAATTACATGGGCATATAAATCAGATGCACATCAGATGCAATGATCCATTTGAGTAAAGGTCAAATTTCAAGGTCACAATTAACTAAAAGGTTAAAATCACATTATCGGTTATAATTCAAGAACAGAGGGTCACAGAACTTTCAGATTGATACCAAAAAATGTAGAATGAGGATTTCTACAATTGTCATAATTTGTGGGATCAATACTTTTTGAGATCTCTAGAGGTCAAAGGTGACATGTCGCAAAATTAACTTCTGTAACACTGTTTGTGTGTCAAGCATAGACATATCACGCTATAACTTAATCCATACTGGATATATTATCATAATATTACATGCACTGACGCATATATATACATATAATGAAATGATCAATATTGCAAAAGGTCAGAAATCAAGGTTGCAGAAAGGACAAAATCACATTATTGGCTCTAATTCAAGAACAGGTTGGCATAGAAACTTGTGATTGGCACAAAATAGAGGCGAGATTATGCATTCTCTGAATACTTGTCTTTAGTCTTGATTTTAAATCTGAGCATGGAAATGAATTTCTCATATGTGAAAACATATAAAAGCACATTACATTACAGTAAAAAGAGAACTAATTCACACAAAATAGGTTGAGATTAGGCCTTCTCTGAATGCTTGTTGTTCTGTGTCTTTGAATTATTGCACTCAGCCTGGTAGCTCTACCTCAGTTTCATTGTATTTTCATTGTAATGACAATAAAGATTCTAATTCTGATATAAGCAAATGTGTGGGGTCACTATAGACACTGCAGACAAAGCCATATTGGGACCCTTGTGCAGCCCACATGTACATGATGCTTAACTGGTAGATTAACTCCTTTTACGCCGCTTTTACGATGCTGGAAAATTTCAAAGTAAATGCCCTCTGTGGACAAGCTAATCTCACTTTACTTATGTGTCTTTACAGCAGGAAGATGCCCTGGGGTCATGTTTCCCTTAACAGACTCCTTCATTGACTCAGTTCACATTTAATGTCATTATATGATCTATCTAACTTTCACATTTCACTCATCGTCTTCATCCCTCTTTGGTGCATTAAGTATTCACAGACAGATAGCCGACACTTTTATTAGTACTTTCACAGAGTGGCTCCAGAGGTTATCCCTCAAACGTGAAGATATTCCCTGTGGAGTTCCAGCCTATCAGCTCAATCCATTTCACACTCAAGGGTCAATAACCAGCCGTGGGTGATAAGACATAAGAGAAAATGAAGGCTCTTCAGAAGTTTAGCACTGATTGTTCAAGTCTCAGCTTCTTCTCTGTTCATTCAAGTGAGAATTTTTAGAGACAGAGCAGCACAGGAGGAATAAAAGACAACAATAATTTTACTGTTGTTTAATTGGCAGCATATAACCTCAAATAAAATCCCCATATAGTTTATTTTCCGCATTTTTTCAGGTTGTCTATTCACTCGCAAAGATATTAGCTCAAATAGATGATAAAGGGACAGAGGTTCACTTTGTAAAACTCCCAGGAGACTCATGTCAAAACATTCTCACTCGCACGTGTCATTGTTTCATGAGCATAAAAATAATCTCCATCTCAAAAATAACTTGTCTCTTTTTATCTGGTAAGAATAAAAAAAAATGTTGTGGATATAAATACATCAAGAAAGAAAATGGAATTAATTATGGATAGTGATTTTGACATGCCTCTTGATATCTGTGCCTCAAGTGTAGTTAGATTTTATGTACAATGCTGCCATCTGCTGACAAAAAAAAGAACTGACATTTTCTTTAAATATGTTATAGAAATATGTATAGAAATAAGAAAATCTAGATATTAATATTAATATGAGTTAATATATATATATATATATATATATATATATATATATATATATATATATATATATATATATATATATATATATATATATATATATATATATATATATATATATATATACCGTATACAAAGGTGGATATATAAATGTGTATCTAGATGTGCTTTTAATGCAAAAAAAAATGTCTAATTTGCATAGGAAGACATACAATCAAAACATGGCTGTTATCTATGTTTTCAGTCTCTTGTGACACTACACAGCTGTCACATCTGCACTGGATCAAAACTAACAGAGATGGGGTCTGACTGTCAACTCATCTGCTGTGGTCGGGTTCAAGCTTTCATCATTTCTATATCTATATTTCTATAGATCTATATATATTATATACACAACTTTGTCATCTTTTTTTGCTACATAATGCTTATGCAGTGTCACACAAAGGTTCATCATATTTCTCCCATCCATAGTTGCATTCATTTTTGATTATTGATTATTGACCACTGCATCATCTCGTCATCATCCAAAGTTACAGTCTGCCCTTTACGGAGGTTAATTCATGTGTGAAAATGATGTCTTATGCTCCCTGAAGTATTCTGTCATAAGCCTGATGACCCTGATCTCTACTGGCGATGTCCAATCTTTTAGACATTAGAGACATGACAGAACACTTACTAAATCAGTTCGATGAAATAACTTGTTACAGCTGAAACATTATTAACCACTGCAGTACTTACCCATGGAAGGATCTGAACTATTTGTTTAATTAAATCCAGTCTAAGTCTCCTGTAATCAAAACCAAAGGTGGTGCAGTCAAGTATTTCATATGCAATATTTCCTCTCCTCTCCTCTCCTCTCCTCTCCTCTCCTCTCCTCTCCTCTCCTCTCCTCTCCTCTCCTCTCCTCTCCTCTCCTCTCCTCTCCTCTCCTCTCCTCTCCTCTCCTCTCCTCTCCTCTCCTCTCCTCTCCTCTCCTCTCCTCTCCTCTCCTCTCCTCTCCTTCTAACCTCTCTAAAGTGCATTGTGCTAACCTCATTTCCTGTGCTCTTCACTCAGAACCAAACTCCAGTGTGTATAGCTTGGCTGTGGAATAAGCACAATAAGTGTAAGACTCTTTGATGTAGCAAATGTAATCCAGCAAAGGGCAGTGAGACACACCCTACTGGCCACACTGAAGACCAGTCTATTTCCTTGCATCACTCAGACCTCCAGGCTCCACACAACCATAAACAGACAGTCTAATCTGCAAAGTCCCAAATGGCAATCTTTTAGGGCAAAACAAAGAAAGATCAATGGATGTAACATTGTACTTAGACATTTAACAATGTGTAACCAGACTAGACCAGACTAAGAGTTTGCTCCAAGATTAGTCATGTCTTAGACAGCATCCTCTTTTCTGGCCGGGCTGGGTTTTCAGCGGGATGCTGAGGAGGAAGGGGGAGCAAGAGAGATCAGCTTAACTGTCCTGCCTCTTATCCTTTCTTACTAACCTACATTAAATTAAATGAGCACAGCCCTTGATATGTGTGAAAACCCTGGGAGATTACACAGTGGTAATTAATAGGAGTAGCCGAGATTACAAAATGATTGTATCTGTATGAGTGTGTGACCTCCATGCTCACAGGAGGTCCCCAGCCGGACATACCCCCCACTGACCATGCCCCCTACTGGGAAACGTTTCACCAGAGCCCCCATTTAAGAGGTTTCCTGCTATTCTGTATCTTTGCTCCTTCAGCCAAATTAACACAATGTCACTTTTGTTGGTTACCCTGATATGAACTGTAAGAATCCAGCCTGGAAACATGGAGCTCATGTGCACAGCAGAGGAGGACATATTGTGTAAATAGTATCCTCTGGAGGCCCAAAAAGAATACAAGTTTATACTATTTTATGTTAAATAATTACCTTTTTTGGAGACAGTACAATGCAACAGTTTTATGTCATATACATTGCATACTATTTTTTTTTAATTCAATCAAATTCAAAGCTGTGAAAGTCTTTGTACCTCTCAGGAGGGTATCTATTATTAGCAAAATGTACTTAAAGTGAAATTAGAGGGGCAGTCTGAGGGTCCATGGGTCCACCAAGACCCTACAGACACAATAAAGGGTTTGTAATCTTCAACTAAATGTCATGTTAATCAGTGTGTGTTTGTAATCCTGTAAACAGACAGACATACAGACAGTGGAGATAAAGGCTGGTGCGATTACATATCACTGATGCAATTGGCATACGAAATGAGCTGAAGTGTCTCTTATGTAGTTTCGATAACAAATAATCAATTCAAATGTTTATTAATCCATTGATAATGGGTTAACTAGTATATATATAGTGAGACATGTCCTTTTGCCCAAAGTAATATGTTTTAATATATTAAAGAATATCTCATTTCAGTCTCATGCTGAGCTTCAGGATGATAGGAAGGTTAAATCAGAATTTAAAATATTCAGAACTAAAAGAGCATCTATTTGGTGAGAGTTTTAGACAAAGGGTTTCAATATTAAAGAGAAATAAAGATAAAACCATGCCAGATGACTAAATAGTGCATGTATTATACAATAAAACAAAAGGAAATAGTCTTGCACACACTTGAAAAAGCACTTGCACTAACGCAGGAAGCCACATAATAAACATTACTTAATTCTGTCTGAATCCAGATGTAATGGATGTGCACACAGATCTAGGGGAAGGAAGGCAGGGGGTGAAACGTAAGATGTGAACACTTTCATGTCACCCCTTTCTCACTATGATCCAACATTTCATCAGCTCTGCCCTCAAAACACAGTTTTCACCTCAGATCCACTCCATACCCTACATCAATGTATGCAGCAAAACTGAGCGGTTACACTGGAGCTCCCTCTAGTGAATAAAACACAACTACACAAAGGTCTCTTCCATTACACTTCAACTGTTTCACATCTATTGGTCCTGTTAAACACATAAATCAACTCTAAACACTTTCCTCCTTTTCATCCATGAAAGAAATGTGTTGTAGTTTATGTACATAACTATCATCATTCATCCATTTGACCAGCTGAAAAACACTGGCAGTTACGTCAATAAATCAAATAGTCACAACTGAAATACACGGCAGTCAGAGACAGCAGACCTCCGCCAAGGCTTGATATGACGTCAAAATGTGACGTGATAAAGCTATAGGTGTTGACACATCTGATGTCGGAAGGTGAGATGATGTGAGTGAAAAAAAAGCAAGATTCTATCTTGTCTGAATCCTGATATATTACCACTGATGTGTTTTAGCTGTTGACCTTTAGTGTGACCTTGACCTTTGACCTTCATTGCTCAATATCTAATGGGTTTTTCTTTGACCCATTATCTATCATTCCTGAAAGTTTCGTCAAAGTCCATTCAGAACTTTTTGCATAATCCTCCTGCAGACAGACAAACAAACAAACAAACAGACTCAAATTTAATACCTATTTGGCAGAGGTAATAAATGTCACTCAATTGTTCATGAGTAAATATTATCTATTTAAAAACACAACCACAGGATGGATACAGATTAAAAAAAAGTCATAAGTCAGATTGCTTGTTTTGGATCCCCAAAGATACAAAGGTAAAGAAAAAGGAAGAAGATGATGAAGCAGTAAAATAGTTCCTGATGGGACTGATTCAGCTGTGGCTGCAAATGTCTTGGCTGCTTTTAGAATGTGCTATGATCTAAAACTTTACAGAGGAAAACATGTTAGTTTGCATACTTCTCTATCTGGACCAGAAACTGAACACTGATACAGTGTCCAGTGTCCAGTGACGTTTTACACTTTATGTAAAACATCTTATCATTCCTATGGTTCACTCTGGGTGTTAATGTGGTGTAACTTATGTTTTATAGGGTTTCTTGATGGCTGAGACATTTTCTAAAAACACTGCTGTGTTCTGCATATAACACTGAAAAAGGAAAAATGTCTTCTTATGATATATGTGTCTTTTTTCTTTCTGTTTCTTTTTTTTCTTTTTTTTTTTTTTTTTTTTTTACAAATAAATAGATTTCACTCTACTGTATTCTGCTTTTAGATTTTCTCACTACATTCATAGTGCTTTCCACCATCACTGCAATTTGTGTAGATGACTGTATAGTTATTTATGTTGAGTTTCTGGGAATGGTGTATAGATTTGAACATATTTCCTGAATATAATGCAACATTTCAAGGGAAGTAAGTGTTCTTTTATTATCTAGAGCCTTTTGGTGCTTCAGGTATACAGGACGATAACAAGATGACAAACAGCAAACAATCAACAAGAGTACATCTATCTACAGTGGGGCCCTGAGGTAGACAGGACATGTCAGACTTCTTTTTTCAACTATTCACTGTTCTTTATTTATTTATTTATTCATTTCACCAAATTGATTTCTTTGCTTTGAGTATTTATGTGTTTCATTTGTCATTCAAAAGGGCAGGATCTTGTGCACTACTTTTTTCATGTTTCCATCACACATTTTCCACACTGCAGCGCTCTTTGATAAATAACAAGCACTAGTTTGCTTTTTTAGGGGATAAATCAGATGCTTAAAATCTTACGAAGCCAAGCCTGGCCCTCTCTGCTCATCAGACTACATCCTTAATTACATAATGGGATGAATTAATTGATTCTATTAATCCAGGTGACCATCTGTTGGCTAGTCCCAGTCCAGACAGTGTCCTGTGATAGTGTAAGCCTGTCCCCATACAACCTTTTGTGCCAAGCATCAACAGCCTGTATATTGTCCCAGAGTAGACCTGTCATGTCCAAAAGGCCTTTAAATCATGGAGTGGTCCCTCTGACATGCTTTCATTTTACCCTCCTTTGGTTGATTTCAAGCAAACTGAAGTGATACGATGTGGCTTATTTTGACACCCATGTCAAAAACAGAGAGGCTGAGTCTGCCGATGAGTGAGCCCCGTACGAATTTCTCATTGCAGCTCAGCTGTCACACCGTAAAATGCAAGGAACAAAGAAGCAACTTTGTGTCATGTCAGTTCTGAATAGACAAAGCGTTGACTTTTTTTTTCTTTTTTCCCTTTTTTTTTAGAATCCCCTTATCTCTCTCTCTCTCTCTCCCTCTCTCTCTCTCTCTCATACTCTCTTACTCTCTTACTCCAGGGGTCTGAAGCTGCTACAAACTTTAATGCATAGTGTTCAGACAGTTGTGGCTCAGAGCTCTGTGTGCACATTCAGCAAGCTGCGAACAAAGTCATACCGTCACCCTCTCTGCACCTTTAAACTCTAAATCAGCAACCGTATCGTTTACCAACAAAAGCATGTTAGATACAAGCAAAATGGTCTGAATCTTCAAATAATTGCAATGGCAAAAAAAACTAAATAAATCTGTGGTGACTGCTCTACACTGGCTTACTGGCGTTGGATAAAAACATGATGCAGCCCCCTAATAGCTGTTATTTGAAGAGGCAACTTGCCAAAAACACTCTTGTGCATGTCCCTAATGATACCAATCCACAGAGAAAGGATTGCTGGGCTTTTTGTGTAAATATAACATGCTTCCTGTTTACTCTGTGCACAACCTATCTGAACCCATCTTTAGGGCCTTTATCTCAGAGGTGGTGCTAACATACTTAAATGCAAAGATGTAATTTGAGGCATTAATGGATGTTCCTCTGCATGACTTAAAGTGATGTGTAAAAAGGTTATTATAATTGTTAATATAAAACCCTATAGAAGACACAGGTCATACCACTGAAAATATCTCCTCAGAATGAAGCCTCAATGAAGCATAGCAAACAATACAAAAATTGTCCAGCAGAGGGCAGCACAAATCCTTTTTCAGAGTCTTTCTATAAGAAGTAGCCTCAGCTGACTTTCAGTTCATGACAATTGTAAAGCTTATCCCGTGCATTCTAACATCAGACTATTTAGCTACACTTTGAAAAATATAATAAAGTTGTAAAAGGCTTTTGTACTCTGTAGGCCATCCATGTTCTAAACACTTCTATGGAAAATACCCTGGTCCTTCTTATTTTGTGCAAAGAGGGATAAGATATCATGATGGAAACCAGTTGAGCAAACTGGTGATTTTGTGGATTATGTTGTCACTTTCACAGCTCTGCAAGATGCAGATAGTATTGCATGTGAATCTGACTGCACCAAATACAAACCAAAATGTAAGCGTATGCTGTGCTGAGCTTTTTCACACTAAATAAATCCTTTTCTTTAAGGACCATAATGAGCAGGAGGCGTATAAAACTCTAAAAAGAACAGAGAATAGAGACACAATGAGATGAGATGAGAGACGCAAGGAGGAGTATAGAGAGACTTGATAGTTTGTGCCAGATCTGTGGAATATACAGAGGGAAAAGACAGAGTGAGTAGTCCTCTAGTCTTAGCCCCATTTGAAACAGATGCTGTTTATAACCCAAAACCTTAATAGGGAGTTCTCTGGTCTGGTGTTGGCCTATGATCACGTTCCAGCCAAGCTCCAGTGCCCATCTTTTTTTTCTTGTATAGGGAGAAATGCCACAGGAAAAAAAGAAAAAATCTTCTCTCCCCGTACCAGGGGCAGCTACTCTGTGAAGCCCTAGATTTATCCAATCAAACCCAGCTCTCTGTGCTCACTTCAAATAGCCACCCCTCTGACTTCAGCTCTGCACTAAAAGGAGCCCTCATCTTTTCTCTGACCACACAGCAACATGACCAAAGACATGCTTATTATTTTATAGACTGTGATCTCTGAGCACATGTAAAAGCATAACCTAAAAGTGTGGATTTTCAGGTTACACGTGAACCCTTAATAAAGCTAGACCCGCCTGGCAGGCACTGCATTTCAAAATGACATCAGACATATGCAGGTTACAAGTATAAGACAGCCCTTAGTGTCACCACTTTATGCACGTGTCCCTGATGTTTTTACGTAAAGCTAATTTTTTTTTTATTTAAGCGCCTCAGTAAAAAACCAATTCAACATTTATTTTGATTTCATGAACCTTTTAATCTACTTTTTCCTGGTGAGTGCACGAGATCAAAGAGAGAGCCGACCACATCTCATCACGCAAGAAATAACATAATATCTATTCCATTACTGAAAAACATTACCAAGATTAAGACAGCATCTACTCGTCTATTTGCTCTTTCAAGCAGATAATTAACTGGTGTTTAGTTTTTGCCTATTGGTCACAGTGAAAAAGTGAGAATATCTATTCTGAAATGCACATATGAAGTCCACTCGAATGAAAGAATTTGAATAACACAAAGGACATTATCATTATTTGTGAGAAGAAGAAAAAAAAAAAAGCATGCACTTGCATTTGCTTTGTTTCATTATATTTGGTTTGTTTGCATCAGAAAAAACTCTAAACAGGTCTGGTTCAGTGCAGTATTTGAAATGTGTTTGTGATAAAAGTAGTAGTTGACTTGACTAGAGAAACATGAGAACACCGACCAAACTAATAAAATGTCTAACCCAACATGTGGATAACGGTAGTCATCAGGTGTATAACTCACTGTAGAGGAGTGATATTGTTGTAAAAAAGGACCTTCAATGTGAATTATTATGCCAGAAGCAGACCAAAAAGGCCTCCGGGTTTACAGCTTGTGTGGCAACTTAATATTAATAGTGATTTCTGCAGGCTTAGAATGAGAACAAGGTGACAGATAAGGAAAGAGTTATATTTTATACTCACACTGTATTCATACATCTCACCATAAACAACTAGGGCAAAAAAAATTAAGTCAAATATCAGAACAATTTTCAGCACTATATTTTGACTCTATTAAAAATAATTTGTGACTCTTGTTATTTACAAGCTGAAAAATAGCAGACATAAACATTATCACACAGTCTTGTCTGTTCTCTTTGGCAGAAAAAAAGAGACAAACACAGAAATAGACAAGACGCTTTGATGTAAACTTTGGTTTCATTGTCTCTCTTGAACAACTTCTATTTTATTGTCGTGTGCTGAGTGAGGTTTAGCAGGTATTTTACGGTCAAGACAGTTTTTCTTGCTTTTCTGTTTGACTTGAACTGCGCTGTCACACCAACCGATGATTACCTTGCTATAATTAAACTCCACTGTTGGCAAATCTCAGTCTCTGAATACTTACTGATCCAACCTGTTTATTTTCACATTTTTTTTTTTGTGTTCCACAGAGTTTTTTAATCTATAAAAAACTGCACAGTTCAAACATTTTGATGCCCCTCTCCCCATAATTTACAATATAATTGACTGTTTTTGCCCATGCATTAGCCTGGGATCACAGGCCCCCGAGGTTCAGACATCTCTTTTCACAGAACAGATCAAATGGAGCCAGTTAACCAACACATTGAATTCCCTCGCAAGGAAAATTGGGCTGCATAAATATGGATTTTAATCACTGCCCAGTATTTATCTTTCTTCTCCACTCATCTTTTGATGTTGCCATATTTTCAGGCTAAAATATGAGTAACATCTTAATCAGGGTATGACAGGAAAAGCACTGTGTTACTACTATTTCCTTTAATTGTTGTGTCACTGGAGTAGAGATCCCCATCTTTAATTACTTACGTAAACAGTATCTTGCTTCATGCTTAATAGAGAAACGTACTGCTGGAAGGAAAAGAAACTCAATAATCTACAGCCAAGTGTCTGTGATTGACTTTTCTCATGGACCCAGAACACAGACAAAGACTCAAAAGGGGGTCCAAGTAGGAAAAGCCTAAAAAATGTGCCCAGCAAGCTCCTTCAGTATTTTCCAGCCGCCTTTTGTGGCCGTAGCCACATTTCTTGAATTGTCAGTGACTCTCCAGCACCATCTATACACATCAGTCACAGGGGCTGTCTTATTTATTTTATCTGTTGTTCCCCCTCTTTCTCTTTGTTTTTGTTTCTTTTCTTACTGTCAGGTATTTAAGCAGACTGCCGGTTTTATAGAGCCTGGTGAATGGTCTTGATGGACCAGGGACTCAATGGACAGCATGTGACCCATCTGACCAAAGCGCCTTTATGTACCGCCTCTCTTTGTTGTTTTGTTTTTGTTTGTCTGTGAGAAAAGAGAGAAAAGACCACTTCATTGGGTAGGAGGTTACCAACTTGCTCCACTAAGGCACTGGGGATTTCATTAACCACAGTCAAACAAGGCAATAAATAATAACTTGTGACCTTTGAAGTCTTACAGGCTGAAAAGTGTGAAGAGTCGGCTTCACTTTGGAAGTTAGAATTAAAGCTGACAGTCTACTCCTTTAGCTTGTTGAAAGTGTTTGCTGTGTAAAAAGTAAACCTGTTTTTTCTATAAACTTCACCATAACATCACTCTCCACGCATTTTTCTCCTGATGGCTCCAGAAAATCAGTCCATGGTTTGACTGCGTTGGCGAGTGTGGCAGGGCGAAACAACCGAGTAAAACAAGGTTCATTATGAAGTGTGCAAGAAATGGTGCCTTCACGCTCCAGTAGACACATTTGCTCAGGGGTGATTAACTGCCCCCCGAAGAGGAAATGCTGTATTACTTTAGCTACTGTGTTTCCGACAGGGGAGTGTGATGCTGAGTAGGGTTGGACACTAAGTTCAACCTGAGACTGAGCCTGCCGGGTTTTCTTTAAAAGCCCCTTATTTGCATTGTCGCCTGAATTATGCATTTAATCACCATTAAAAGAAGGCAGCTGATTTATGTTTTGTTTTAAACCTGCTGAGACAAAGTGCGGGGGCTGTTTAATTAAAGATTAAGTCAGAACACCCCTCCTATTCACTCCTTAATTTCACTGGGCCTAAATTTGCGTGACCTGGCCAAGATGGGGCTTTTGCTGAGTTGCCCCATACAATAGCCCCTGGGAATTCACCAGTTCTCTGCCCCAACTGAGTTCCCCACACCCACACCCACACCCACTCCCAAAGTCCCGAGGTCCCCTGCAACTCTGCACTACTTCCTGTAATCATCCCCACATGTGGCGGTGGCATTTAGCCCCCTCTACCATGGCACACGTCATTAGGCTGAGCTTTAAGCAGGTCTACCTAGCTCCAGGCCAAAGGGGAACTTTCTTTATGGAGGCTGGGGGGGGGGGGTTTGTTGGAGGTGGGGGTTAATGAACCACTGACTGAATCATACCACCTAGAGAGGTTTTGACATGCTGTGGTAGCACTAGCAGCCTATACTTTGGTTAGTAGTCCTGTTGTCCAGCTTCTGGGCTGCATTCACGTGAAGGAAGTGTCTGTAGGAGTGTTGGAAGGCAAAGGTCAAGCCAGAGAAAGCTGTAAATCCCAGAAGGGGACTAGCCTAAAGGTCAGTCAGTCATGGCGATTAGCGGAGCCATCTACAAGATGCGAGAGAAATGGGGGGTGGCATAGAAAAATCCCCCTCAGACCCCTGCATCTTAGAACAGACACTATTGTTTTACAAAAAAGCCACTTTGACGACATATGTGCTTTATTTTTTAGAAAAACAGACAGAAGGTAAGTTAAACCAACACAATCACATGCAGCAGTCTCTAAGAACACATGGAGCATTTGTATTTGCTGACACATGTCCTTTTTGTTGTTCTCTCTGTGGTTTAATGTTTGTTTTATTTAGTCGAAGTCCATACATTTCCAGTTTCTACTTTGACATTTTGCGCCTGGTTAAATTAAACCAAAGCAGTTGTGACCAGATTCCCATTTTGAATTGAGTACTACATCAGTGTTTGTCTTATATCATTTGTATAGGCCTTTTTTGTGGAGAAGAAAGTACCTTTCTGGGGGAATAAAATCCTATTCAAGATGTTTTCTAAGAAATAAGTGTTTCATCAATGGAAAATATCCTGTTCTTTAACTGAAAACTGAATGGCTTCTTGGAAATCCTTACTGAATTCCTCATTTTACAATTGATGCAATAGAAATGTGAAAATTTATAAAGAAACAGATCAAAATGTTTCCCAAAAATGGCGCTTTCTCAATTTAAACTTTGACAGCCACAGTGAAGCAGATAAAAAATACTTATATTAGGAAGGTTATTTTATTTATTTATCTATTTATGTATTTATTTATTTATTTATTTATTTATTCAGTTTCTCAGAGCATGGAGAATTTTTGTTTGTCTATCAAAACCAGACACAGATTTCATATTGTGGTGTGGGGTTTTCAGAGGTGCAAGCACAGCTGGTCAGAGGAAAAGGCTATTTTCTCTCAGCAACCATTTAAAAAGATAATCTCCTCTTATTTATGCCGATCTGTATTTCTGGGATTTCTGTGAGCTTCACTGGTGAAGCTCTGCTCACAGTCTATCAAACTGACTTTTGCTTCTTGGCTATTGTTGGATTATTGCTCATTCATCAGTTCCAGTTATTTTCAGTCTGGGTCTTGCGTTCCTATTTTTGCCATTATCCACCTCAATGGTTATCAATAAATTTACAAAAGAAGACAGTTTTGAATGTGAACGGCTGTTTAATATAGTTCAGTGTATAACATGTTACTGCACACTGTTCACACTATGCTCAGACATGATTAAAGATATTAATCTTACTTGGTACTCCTCACTCTGTTACATGTAGTTTTCAGTTAAAGTAGATTACATACTATATCCTGATGTAGTTTAATATTTTAAGGAGTTATATATACAAGTCTTAAAAGTAGCATAAGTAAAGACAGACATGTCATAAAGTCAAAACATTAATGTAATAAGTACTAATAAAATTGCAATAATGCTTCGTAATAATGGCGTCTAGTACAGTTTGTGTAGGTCAAAGTATACTTTTTTATTTATAAAACTAACACTTCACATTGATAGACAAACACTTGGAGGCTTTCAGACAATAGATGTCTGAATTGCTCACACAATAGCTGTAAATTCTTCATCCTCTGGCTGGGAAGCCTGTGCTCCACTTCACTCACTCGTACCGTGACCTCAGTCACCTCCAGACAAGTTAACTATGTCCTCCACTCACCCTATGTCCAAACTGAGGGAGGCTGAGTGGTGCACCACTGAAAACAAGCCTGGCGAAATAGAGGCGTAGCCATCACCTCCCCACATTCACAAATACCTTTTTAAATGAGGAGAAGTCAAAGACAGAAATTCTAATCACTTGCCTTCCCCTCCTTTTTTGTCGAGGGAGATAAATAAAGAAGAGAATACAATTTGAACTGAGGCCAAAGCCAGGGGAGGCACTCTGAGTATTGTTGGATGATCTCCACTTAGTGGAGGCAGGGGCTGAAAAGAGTGCTGTCTTGTTAGTTAGTGTGTAATGAACAACTTTCACAAGCCAGTTGGTCAATGGGAATCACAATGTTCCATTCTTGTGCTTTTAGAAATTCACATTGAAGATAGCTGGCACACAACTGACTTGCCTTTAAACAAATAATGAATGAATTAATACTAATATCATGATAAACAATTCATTTTCATCTGGTATGTTTGTCTCATATTGGTCACTAGAGACCTCAACTTCATCTTTCATGTAGCTGGTTAAAAGGAATGAGAGTGGAGGCGTACAGAGGCTAAAAAGGACCGCCTCTGTTTAGTAATCGTTCTCTCTCTATCTTTTCATATGACCAGACCTTTCATTCCATCCTTTTCACCACAAAAGAAAAAGAAAAAAGTTTGTCAGTCCCCTGTTTCTTTTGTTGTGTGCTTTCTTCTCCATGCTCTTTCTACTTTTATCCTAATCCCAGCCATGCATGAGCGATCAGTTGTGTCCTGTTGTTTCACTGTTCTGCTAGTTTTCAATCAGTAGGGTTCCTCCTTTGTTTCTTTTCTTTGCCAAACACAGAAAAGGTAAGGAGAGGAACGAGTAATGAAATCTCTTCTGTAGACTTGGGCCTTTGTATCTCTCATCAGGATTTTTAGATATAGCTCTGACTGTAATTAAGGGGGATTGTTGCTGTGATGCTGCTCTCTGCTGCCTTTCCTGTTGGTCTTCAGAGAGTTAGAGGAAGGCTGCATCAAAGCTTATAACTGGAGTCCAGCAATCACGGAAACTGCACTGTTTTGATGTATGAAACCAATAAAAAGATCAGCAAACATCAGAACTTGTCGAAAACCAGTACCTGACAGGCCGAGACATGACTGTTTTTGTCTTCAAGACACAAACAGATGGCTGAGCGTTTGAAAAATCTCACCAAAAAATCCCAGACTCTTGAACAAACTACAGAAGCCATTCTAGCCATTTTCTGAGTAAACAAACCTGTACTTTCTCTTCAACTTACATCTATTTTACACAAATGAAAGTTTTTTTTTCTGACACTCACAGTATTTGTACATACGGCTAACTGTGGAGAACATGCAAGGAGTGTGTTTGTTATTGCTGAGGTGATTGTTATTAGCGTGATCATGGCATTATGCTCTCCATATGGACTCAGTGTAGACAGAGGCTGAGGCCCGTTCAAAGGGACAGTCATTGTTACAGGCTGATCTCTAATCTCTGTGGTTGTCTGCCCTAATTAAAAGTCTTGTGAGTGTGTAGGGTGCCTGGGCCTCTGCTCTGCAGGAAATTATGATCGCAAACGTCTTCCTGTCGAGTCCTGCACTTGGCACTACAAAGTGATGCAGACCGCCATTACCTGAATGGGCTGGAATCAGAGCAGACAGCCGCATCATCCCAGCTCTTAGTCTATCAGGGCCGTGCACAAGTGGCCATTGTTGACGCCAAAAACGGGATTAAGGAGGGTCTTCAAGGGAATTGATTTTCATGTGAGAACAATAGTGGGGTGCAGAACACTGGGGCCTGGGTCTGAATCACACGGCCAAAGAGCTTTATGAAAAGGGGTGCGCCGCGAGCACTGAGATTAAAGCAATCAGGTTCTTTACCCCCACTCTTTTTGGATAACCCTCCTCCCTCCACCCTCCCTCCCTCCGCCCTTGTCCGCTCAGCACAGTAATTTTAGCTCAAATAATGACCATAGAGGATAGCCTGCTCAAAAAGTAGGAAGAAAAAGGCACAGGTTGTTTACTTTTCTCCACATTTCCTTTTTCACTTTGGTCTAACAAAAGTTCAAGGGCCATTGACTGGGTGGTGGTATGTGAATCCCTATGCAGAATGTCTGAGCAGATTCTGGACCCTCTGTCCAAAGAGCCAGGCCAAAGGCTCGTCTGTGTGTATAGAGAAAGGCTGTGGGGAGGGAATCTGGGATGGGAGGCAACATGGCTCTTTGGCGGGGATAAGTGTTGGGGTGAACATGACGTGTCACTGAGAGGGGATCAGGGGTTATGGATGAAAGGGATGGCCGCCTTGTCCTCTGTCTTTGGCCGACTGCATGCAGCTGCGGGCACTATTGTGAACATGCTCATTTGCATACGTTTGGCAGGAACTCCGGGAGGCAGCTCAGGCCAAGAGGAGCAGTCCTGTTTAAAATGGAGGCGAAAGGGCGGGTAAGTAAACACCCAGTGTATGGAGATACATACCCATACATTATCTGCAATACAGTACACACGACAGTTGTGGCCAAGAGAGAAAAAAAGGCCTCTTATTCCATTCTCAACATGTAAATATAAACAGTAGTGAGAGAGTGTAAGTTGTGTTTGAGTGGGTGATAAGGCCATGTCACCCTGATGTCATAATGACAGAGTGAGCGACTGAAGGAGTGTGCTGTGCGGAGCTCTTGGCCGGCAATGGAGGGGTGGGTCCTACCATGACTAGAGACAGGTTTATTGGGCCTGATGAGTGCTAAGCTCCTGTGCCTATCCACAATGGAGCCTGTGATCTCCCTTTGTGGCTCATTGGGAAGCACTGGTGCGCTCGGCAGCCCCCGCTCTGTCATTAGACAGATTGTGAACAGGCTGCACAAGGCCCAGCCAGGGATGACGGAGCCACCAGCCACTTCATTAGGGGCATTATGAAGAGGACTGAAGCTTTCTTCTCTCCGCCTGTGTCCAGAATTCACAGGTCTGTTTAATCACATAATTCTCCTCAAGTGCCCCAAGGAGGCTGCAGCACAGCAAGGGCCCTTTAGGCCCATGACAACTTGGAGAGATTAATTATATTCATCTTTTGGAATATCTGCAGAATAAGAGGGAATTTGATATTGGCCCGGCTTTTATTTTTTCTCTCTCGTCTTTTTCCAACCAGCTCTTTGATGTCCTCCTGTTATTGTTGGGGGACGTCTGTGCAACCCTCTGCTGCTGGAACTTTGATATGCTCCAGCAGGGGTTAAGGGTTAGCGTCCAGAGGTCCAGGGCCAGGACGTCCTAACTTCTGTCTTGGCGAAGGCTGACCTCTGGACCTGAGGGTTGGTCAGAGAGACTCCAAATTCCGCCTCCCTTTTGATGCACGCTCTTTCACAGCAGTTAATTAGCCAGGGTGGCTAAACGTTTAGCCTGGGTGTGAAAGAGTCTGGGATAGCATGTGTGTCAAAGACATTGCCCACTTTTTTGTGTGTCACAAGGTCTTTTGAAACAATGTGGTACTTGGACAACTTGTTTGCATAGGATAGTGGATGAATGCTGGAGCCTATTCACAGGCGCTCATTCAATAGGAAGAGTTTTGAGGAAGTCTTTCTGGTACTGAAGAGAAGTCCTTGACATTTCACTCATTTCCTCTCATCAGCATCTTTTCTTAGTTTACTACATGTTAAAGGATGTTAAGTAGAAATGTAATACAAAATATTTGGTGAGTAACTCACCTGATAGAGCACATACCTTGTAAAATATTGAGGCCCTACAGCAGCCACCCAGAAGTAAATCTGAAACAGGCTGTTTGCTGCATTACATCTTTTCCAAGAAAACAGTAGGAGGAAAACAATCAGACAATCTTAAATACAAGATGCTCTTATCTGGGTTCTGCTTAGTTGTTTCAAACCATTACAATGTTATTAATTAATTGACTGAAAGTGACTAAACCCAAAGTATTAACAATCTAAAAACACCAAAAAGAAAGTTGCACTGATGGAAACATTTCTCTATGTTTCATTATAAAGTCACAAATCCCTTACAACTCTGTCCCTAACACAACATTCAGTCTTTTCTTCCAGGTCTGGCAAATAAAGTTCGGCCACAAAAAAGGTTTTTCTTACTGCACAACTCAAGTTTATTTTTTATAATGATCCTGCCAAAAGAAATCAATTTAAATATGGAAAAGCTTTTCAACATTTCTGCAACTTTAATAGAGATGTGGAGGCATTGTTTTAAATTTCAGAGATATGGCTTTCATCAAGTATACAGTGAGTGGTCAGGTTTTCAAGTAGATTCCAATATTTTTCACAGTCTCGGCTGTTACATATTGCATTCATTGCCATTTCATGTCTGTTCTTTGCTGCTGGGATAATAATTGTGATTTGTTTCAGTAGGAAACAACATGTAAGTCCTGCTTGATTTTCCAGCGGCAGTAAAACTCCCCTTTGCCTCCAGGCTTTGAGCACGCAGACACGAACAGCAATATATTCTTTCAACACTAAAAATCAATATATTTGAGTTAAAAAAAACTCAACAGCAATAGGCCTGAATCAAGACGAATCATACTTATGTAGTTTTTATAAATACATTCAGTTTTTACTGCAGCATCTGGAACCTGCAAATACAGAATGTTGTAAACCAAAGGTAACATTTTTAAGTTTTAGTTTCCTTCCAAATTTTCCTTAGCCTGAGGCAACTTTCAATCATTTGCCCATAGAGTAACATCAAATAAAATTTCATTCCTTGTTTGTGCTCTGGATAGTGGAAGTAGGGAGCCATTGGTTCTGGTTGATATTGCAGAGATATTGATCTGCTATTGAGTTTCACACTGTGTCCAGACAGTTGCTATCCGCAGGGACCCAAACCCTAAATCATTCTCTCATTTTAAGCTAACTCAAGTGTCTGCACAGCTGCCAAAGGTCTCATGATAGACAAACTTTAAAGTGAAATACTTTCATTTCCCCGTCCTTCCCTTGTGTTCTGACTTCAGCTTCGCTTGCATCTCTTCCAACATCACTTTTTCTTCTTATTCAAATGGAGCTGCTGCTGCTGCTATAAACTATGATTTTAAAGACTTGCCCCCAAACAAGAACCTTTTGTCTTAACAAGCATGAAAGGATTTTAGGAGATTTACACTCTGCCTCTGATTTCAATATCAAGGCTTAAACTATTTTTGTATGAATAAGGAGTTGTCGGAGAAGGGATGTTTTTACCATATAATTTGATGATTCACTCACTATTGGATACGTGGAAAGAAATTGTATTTTCTGTTGTTATTTTAATAACTTAATTTCTCTCTCTCTCTCTCTCTCTCTCTCTCTCTCTCTCTCTCTCTCTCTCTCTCTCTCTCTCTCTCTCTCTCTCTCTCTCTATTTTACTCTGTTACAAGGGCAAGATCATTTGTCCAGGGGACTTTTACTCGAACACAAGTACAGTATCATTGTAGTGATAAGTTGTGGCTTTTCTTATGACCAGCTCAATAATTCAGTAATAAATAGAACAGTTTAATACACAATTCAACTGGACTATCTAAAGTCTATGATTTACTTTAAATATGTACACATTTTACTTTATTGTTTTGTGATCAAGTATATTTTGACATATTTTAAGCAGCTTCAAGTCAATTTTATTATACTGTCTATGTCCTCCTGAGACCCAGCAATTCATTTTTGTTCTCTGTAGAGGACAAAAGGTTGGCAGTTTAACATAAAACATGCTGTCAATTGCAAAGGACATTTCATTAAAAAAAATAAAAAGATAAATAAATTCATAACTAAAAAAAAAACTAACAAAAATTTAAATGTATTTAAAAAATTTTGCATTATATAATTCCCAATCAATATTTTTTTAATGTAAATACTTTCCTGGGTCTCAGGAAATAAACTCAATGTTTGAATTATGCTGTTTCACATAAAGCTGGATTAAAACCTGAAATGATTGTGACAGTTATTTATTCCTGATAGATAAAGTTTATGTAATTGTACCTGGTCAAAGGGCATTACTGATGTGTATGAATAGTGGAAAAAAGCAGGATGTGTCTGAAAACATAATTATTCCAACTTTATGGACAGAAGTGTATTATGTCCTTACTATTATTTTATGTTGTTGCTGCGATCATAAGGTCCTGACATTATGAAGCACAAAAGCCAAGTGCATGATGATGATGATAGCTATCGAATCAAACAACTCAGTCACACACACCAAACTATTTTCTCCAGTCAGTGGATGTGTTTGCTGGAGCGTATAGTCCCTCTATTTAGGGTGTTTTGTTTGTGCCTATGTGCCAGTGAATACAGTTTACTTGATAGTCAGAACAGGTTTGAGAATGCGAGGCGCTGTTCTCTAGCTTGGCCACCTGCAGCTGGGGATCAATCAGCTCTCTGGCACCCCAATCTAACCCTCCATCAACTGACCCCCACCTCAAAAATCCCATCCTCTCCTTGTCTGTATGATGCAGACCAACAGGGAACTGCCTGTTTCTTCATTTCACATCTGTGCAATACCATGGCTGTGCAAAGGACCAACAAAAACTGACAAAGAACGTATAAACATACAAGCTGTGTTACTACAGACACTATAGCAACGTAAGAAAAGTACAATGGTCTACTTTTTTTTTCTTTTTTTTTTTTTAGAAACTATCTGCTTCTGACATTAAATGTGTTAAATATTCTATACTTTATGAAGATGAATCAGAAAGATAAATGACAAAATTTTATATATATATACTGTATATATATATATATATATATATATATATATATCCATCCTCCTAACACCCAAGAAAGTGAAAGGTTTAGCAGGGTTTTTAAATAAAATAATGAAATAATTCTCTTGATTGTAAATTGATCAATGCAACAGTTTTTTTCAAATAATTGTTTAAAATATCTTTATTTATTGACAATTTATTTTTGAATGGAATGTTATTTGTAAGGGAGAGAATTTTAAAGTAAAACTGTGAAACTTTGCATGATGTGGAACTTTTGACCGTCTGGTGAAGAACCTTCTGGGGCACAGAGACCCTCTTCTTCTTTTTGGTAGATCTGCCCTTCCTGTCTTCTTCCTCATTTATTCTGGTGAAATTGATGCAAAAGATTTTATTTTTGCTTTTATTTGTATGGCATAAATTTTAATAGTATATTATTTTCTGTATTGATTATTATTATTATTATTATTATTATTATTATTATTATTATTATTATTATTATTATTATTATTAGTAGTAGTAGTAGTAGTAGTAGTAGTAGTAGTAGTAGTAGTAGTAGTAGTAGTAGTAGTAGTAGTAGTAGTAGTTGAATTAATTTTATTATTATTATTTATTGTGTTTATTGTCTCCTGAGCTTTTAAACAGTTGTCATGTGGTTCTTTCTTTATGCACTTTTATACATGTAGTTAGTTTCTAGCTGTTTTTAAATACTTCTATGTTTGTCTTGTGTTCTTGTTTTATTTGATTTGATCCTGGGAGAGTCCGCACAAAAGTTCCCTTGTGTCCTGCACAAATGGCAAATGAACGTCTGTTCTATATCATTCTGTTGTGTTCTGTTCTGTTCTGGTGTGTTGTGTTCTGTTCTATTCCTTCTTATATGCAGCTCTTTTTTATCTAACACTCACATACACACACATACAGAGGGTCTGGCTGAAATATTTCTCACAATTCAAATGTTTCTAATGAACTCATGCATTTGCCACTGATGCTTTTATTCAGCTAATGATTTTCCATTTTCCCTCTAGATAACTTTGCATCTAGTAATATGATTTGGACTGTCCATGCAGTATGAACATATTTAAATAATGGTGAATCTGTATTTGTGACACACAGAGCTGTTCAAACTCATTACATGTTAGGACAGAATGATGCTATTCCAAATAAATGTGATATTCAGAGCCATAGAGCTCTGACAATACTGCTGGATCATCTGATTGAAAAGTTGGAAGAATTCTACACAGTGTTCTGCACTTCCACACATACAAGTTGTTTAGAGAAGCTGGGAAGTTCGCTTGTCATGCTGTAACAAAATAGCATTTGTACCCTAGAGCACAATTATTTTCACATCTGTACCAGGCTCATTCTAACCTAACATGTAATGGGTTCCAGAAGCTTTCTGTGACAATTAAAGATGAATCATTTCAAAAAGGTTTCTACAACATAAACATGTTGTGCACCAATCTGAGCCATACTGCTACATACAAGTATCAGAAACAATTTTTATATATATATATATATATATATATTTTTTTTTTTTTTTTTTTTTTTTTTTTTTTTTTTTTAATTAATTAATTTTTTATTAATTTATTTATTATTTTTTTCAGTGTCTCGTGACTGGCTCTGGGTCAGCCAGGAAGGGTCTTGTGGCTCCGACGGCGAGCTTTACAGCACCACTTCCTGCTGTAGACTCGCCACACCTTCTCTCCCCTGGATGCAAAGTGAGGGATGGGACTCCTTTTACGCAACACAGTCACCATGGGACTGGCCCACATACAACAGGAGCCAGGGGTCAGCTGCTATGTCTGTAACCTACCTGACCTATCTTGAAACACAGGAGTCTAAATTCGTGTTTGGTGAAGCTGTAGCCATAACGCACATGCAGTGTTGCCAGATTGATCGAGCGATTTCCGCCCAATCACATTTCAAAACCTGCACACTTCAGGAAAAAAAATGCCCAACATTTTTCACACAAAAATATTTAATAATTGAATAAATGTGCATTTAAATGCATTTACAGTAGGTTATTAAACACATGAGCCCAAATGGAAAATTGTATTTTATCACAGACAGTGTCATGAGAAATATTAAAAACACTACCTACAGACCCACTCATTCTCAGGTTTGGATGTTATCTCACAACAATCAAAAGGGGGAAAAAAAACATAGCCATCACATGTAACGTAGCCTAATAGTACTATATGAATTTTAAAATTAATGAATTAAAGGACATTAATGAAGAAAAGGTTGTAACTGGCCATAAGTTTTCTTTACAGATAAACAGTCTAGATAATATTATATTATATCTATATTCAGAACAAAAATACAAAACCAACAGTGTATTACTATCGGCATTAACTGTTGTTTTAACTTGTACATTAAAGAATTAAACCTCTCCAACAGCTATTGGGGACGTCTGAATATAGAGGACGTCCATTCATTCCTGGACAGGCCGGTGCACACCTCCATGAGACTGGACAGGAGAGGGAGTCCCAAAACATTTATGTTATTGTCTTTCAAGAGCAAAACTCTCTCTCCACGTGTGCATTGGATATAAACAAAGACAGCAGTTAAATGACACGTATAGCCTGCGTTGGTGCACCACACTAGTTTGTTGATGTGACGTCACAGCGTCAAGTTGTTATTGCATCTGAATAACCCACTGCAATTAAATATTTTTCAATTGAATGATCATACAGTAATATGACACTCTGACAAAAACTGCTGCAACTAATGGACGGTGCGCAATAAGCAGACAACCTCTACCTCTCTCACTTGATTTCAAAGAGTATGGACGCTGGTTGAGAATATAGAAAGGAAATAATACGTTGTTTTTAGTGGTGGTGCGACTTCAATCATTCACGGTTTCCCCTCTTTATTGTTTAAAAAAAGGCTGAGAGACTCAATTTTTTTAGTTGGAGCTTTTAGAACAGCGCTGTACTCGTCAATGTCACAATTCTCTTACTGACCAATCAAAAGGAATGAAGAGGCGGGACAACCACAATTAAGAATGGTGGTGTATTTGGACCAACTGAGTGGTTGACATTAGTGGTTTCAGGCAACCGCGTTATTTACGAGCTGTCATTGAATGGACACCACGACTGGTACCACGACTGGTACCACGACTGGGAGTTAAAAGCGAAGGCATGGAAAGATGTTGTGTCAGTTGGCCTGACCGGTACATATATTTATAGTATTTTAAAAAGGTAGATTTTAATGCTGATAACAAGGAAGGTGTTGATGTTTACACATACAATGGATCTAACACAGTGTGATGTTTGTGTAACTTAGCAACAACAGGCGCTCACTCGGGGGAAAGCATTCTCTAAAAACTCACCCTGTGGACACATGCCCATATGAGTTGATTTCTGGTTGATAAATCTCAGAGTGATAGTGGCTCTGCTGCTAGTGCCAATGCTAGTGCTAATGCTAGTGCTAATGCTATACCCAATGCTAGTGTTAGAGCCAAATTATGGAAAGCAATTATGATGAACATACACACATGTACATACAGACAAACAGACAGAGAGATAGATAGATAGATAGATAGATAGATAGATAGATAGATAGATAGATAGATAGATAGATAGATAGATAGATAGATAGATAGATAGATAGATAGATAGATAGATAGATAGATAGATAGATAGATAGATAGATAGATAGATAGATAGATAGATAGATAGATAGATAGATAGATAGATAGATAGATAGATAGATAGATAGATAGATAGATAGATAGATAGATAGATAGATAGATAGATAGATAGATAGATAGATAGATAGATAGATAGATAGATAGATAGATAGATAGATAGATAGATAGATAGATAGATAGATAGATAGATAGATAGATAGATAGATAGATAGATAGATAGATAGATAGATTCATAAACATTCCACTAGAAAGAAGCTGTAAAGTGGATGTTGTAATGTTCAGACAGTGTTTTAAAGTAGATCTCGCAGCTCTGAGACAAACATTCCTTTGGACTAAAACCCATTTTCTCATTGAGTCTCAGAATTTCACCTTTTGACCCAAGACTGAAACTACAGCCAACCAGCATTTGGACTTAATTTTTCACTTTGACTCCCATTTGGTAAAGTTTTTTATTCTGGAGGTATTTTACTTGTCAACCTCTTACATGTTTTAAATTCTTCTTTTTCTTTTCTTCCTTCTTGTTTTCCTTGGTTTTGAGCAGAAGGACTGAGTGAATCTGAATCTGAATGTGATATTCCTGTACAAAATCATCTTTCTCCTGCTACAAAAACATCTGATGAGAATAAAGTACTGTAGTATATTCAAGTCAATATGGAATATCCCATTATCCCATTTATTTCAATATGATGCTGCTTTGAACTTCATATTACAACACTTACTTGAAAAAAGTAGTCTATATGTTACATATTATAAACACACATTACTTTACATAATCAGTTCTGGGAAACTTATTCAGGTTACACATTACTAACTAGCCTGGTAAAGTGTTCCTTAATATACATTATGTGACTAGTTTAATTTTTGTCATCAAAGCATTTTATTGGAGAGTGTTACTTTTGATTGATTGATTTTGATTTTGATTGATTTTGATTTGATCCTAAAAACATGTAATTAATATAAACCAGATAGTGCAAACTGTTAGATCATCATGATTACTGGTTGTTGTTTAAGTGTTATGATAAATTCTTCAACATATTTCACTTAATCTTTGATATTTTGCTTTCAAAGGTCAACAACCAAATGTAAGCAGTATTCTATTATAGACTGTTTTCCATATAGTTGGAATAATTTAGTTTTCAAACACATTCTTCCTTTTTATTTCTACTTATACACATCAGTAATCACATTTGATCATGTACAATGATAACATACTGAGTCCCAGTTAAACTTTATTAAGGATAAATCACATTTTCCACAATCATTTCATGAGAATATGTGCAATTGTTTATTAGTCCTTTCTTTGTGTACAACAGTGTATTTACCCAAAAATGTTTGATCAATAGCTGGTATCTAATTGTACAGTAGCACACAGTAAATTTTGCAGTGTTAAATCAACACTTAGAGAGTTTATTTAACTTCTTCTAGAGTGTATTTGGTCCAATTGTCTCCAAATTAACACTACAGTGTAGAAAAAGGTTTTCACATACCTTTAACATTTCACAGTTTCCAATATTATACTGAAATAGTAGCAGAAAATATATTTTGTGTTTCAAAAGATGTGGCTGCATCAGACAAACAGATGTGATTTTTTTAGTTTTTATTGTTTATGAGAAAGAACTTTTTTTTTTTTTACATTTTCAACATGTCATGTCCTGGATGTTTTTCTTGCTGAAACATCCAGTTTGACCTTAATGCAACAGAGCATGTGGGTTTGGAGAAGGGAAGATTTCACCGACTTAAGAATGATTTTTAATGCAATATATTACAAATCTATGGAGTGTCCAAAAACTTTTTTTTCTACCACTGTGTATTTTTCCTCAGGAACTGTAATAGATAATAATGTACAACAAATATTTTTACATATCATGTGACATGTGAACCAGAATTTGACGAGGATGTAAAAATTTAAAATTTTTAGCCTTACACAAGTATATTTTGATAAAATTTAGAATTTGTGTTTTGTGCATTTTATGTAAACTTGGCTACAATGTGTCCCTAAAAGTTAATTTCTTTGAATCTCATTTAGAATTTTTTCCTGAAATTGTGTCAGATGAAGACGGTTTTGGATTTCACAAAAATATAAGTGAGATGGAGGCACTTTGTTTCAAAGGAAACCCTACACCAGTGCTACAGCTGAACTACTGCTCGAACCTTGTGCCTGATTCACAGACTTCCAGCCATAGAAGATGCAGCAAAATAAAATATTAACTAATATTGGGTTAACTTCTATTTGTTTCCACTTATTCCTTGCTATTGTAGAATAGACTGTATTTTAGTAGATATGTATTATAGTATATCATTGTGAAAACTAAACTGATTTGAAAAACAATCCACGTTGAATCTTAAAACATAGATCAAATTTGAGTTCTACACACTAGTAAATGAATAAATTAAATGTTGTTGCACAGTGTTATAAATAACACTGTGTTATAGATATTATCTATAACACAGCTACCTGTTACTACTTTCTCCTGACATTGCATCTTGAGGACACTGGTAAATCCATTTATTCCAAAAACTGGAGTTAAGGAGCAAACGTGGAGGGCTGCTGACTCAAATCCCTCTTATTTTAACACTCCTACACCTTGTCAGCCTCATCGTGGCACATGGGTTTTGACAAGAACAAACTGGTCCTGCAGGGGAACTGGAGGTTGTGCCAGACCCTTACAAGGTACTCCCTGCTGCACATCCAGAGGAGAGAAGTTTTCTATTATCAAGGACTCTCCCTTAATGATGAAGGTAAACAACATGAACAAGAGTGTTTAATATTTCATAACCCACCCACAGGTGTAGCGGTGTGTGGGGAATAACACATACATCCACACATACCAATGTGAGTCTGATTAAGACGAGGGTTGTGTCCCTGCTGCAATTGGCCAGCTCTCTTGTGTGTGTTTGTGTGTGTGTGTGTGTGTGTGTGCGGCCTTGAACATATTTGCTGCCTAAGTCTTTTTTTTTCTTCTCCACTCTGCCTTTCTACTCCACCCTCTCTCTCTGCGGTGATATATGGAACATATGGGAAATTATTGTGGGGTTATAAAGTGCTGTTGACTTCAGCAGACATGCAGTAAATTAAACTGTTTGTGCAGGGCAAGAAAAACACAAGCTCTTTAGGAACACTTAGTGCAGATTTCCTGAACGGACTTGACTCCTTTTCTTTCCTTCTTTCTCCCTCCTTTCTTTTCTAACTCCTCCTCTTGCCCCTCTACCCATTCCCTCTGTCTCCTCCTGACTCCCTCTCACTATTGTAACACAGGCCACAGCACAATCTCGATCTGTTCTCCTGGTTGGTGGTAACACAGTGGGATATATCCACACAAATTACACACATAAAACTCATAAAGCCTGGAAAATATTTTAATAGTTTCCGCACCCCCTTAGCGGCAACAAGCAGCATGTGCAGAGCTGGTGAGTACCACCAACATTATTGGTGCAATTAAATGTGAAACACAAGGGAGGAACATGGGGGAGTGAGAGCCCAAAATGGCTGTAAACAAGGAAAATGACACTTGACAAGTTGTAATTTATGGACGTTGTTTCAAAGGCAAAAGACTCACCGTTCCTACACTGGCAGAGGAAGAAGAATGAGGCACAAGGATCCAGGCATTAGAGGAACTATTCACAGAATGTTAGTGCATCAAAGCCACACAGAGACAAAAAAAAAGGGAAAGAGAAAGCTGTGACTTCAAAGTAGAAGCATGATGAGCAATGCACAGAGAGAGAGAGTTAGAGAGAGAAACCAAGGGAGAGACAGGAAGTGTGTGTATATGTGTGGCAGAGAGGGAGAAAGCTTTGCAGGATGATAGTACCAAAAGCAAGCAAGGAATGGGGGGGGGCAATATGGAGGCCCCTGGATACAGGCATACTCATCTCAAAGAATGCTAAATCACACACATACACACACACACACACACACACACACACACACACACACACACATACACACACAAGCTGTCTGGGGAAGAGACACCATTAAACAGAATAGAAAAGGACCTGAGCCCTCGTACCCAATCCAGAAACAAATCAGCGTCACCATTTATGTGTTTACTCTTTTTCCAAAATGAGGACAAAAGTGAGCCAAAACAGTTTCTGAAAATAAGCATGCAAAGCAAGCTGAAGATGTTGTCATGCCTGATGAAAGCTTCCAATTTATCCCTCAACAATAGCAGCTCAGGCCAGATGTTTACTGCGACTGCTGCACTTTAGGCTTCTATAACTCACACACTCAGAATACAGAATGCACTACAGTGACATTTTAGAGTGCAGTCATTTAAATCACTTAACTCAAATGTAAAAACTGTGTAATGAGAAAGTTCCACATCAAGACAGCAGGAGTATTATATCTGAATAAACTTTACACAAAATATGAACAGATTTAAGATCAGCCTACAATAATACATCAATTATAGTCACTCAGGCTCTTTTTCAAAGGGACAAATTGACAGAAACTCTCAGTCTCTTATCTGCTTTTTAGGAATTACATTTACAATGAAATGAATGAGAGAATCTAATGCATGTGGAGCTTGTTCTTCAAAGTTTTTGGACCTGCCAAAGGCGTAGAACAGTAGACAGTATTTAATTTGAGCAAATTGCCACCGCTTTTCTTGAAAGCGCCTGTTCTCTCAAATCTGAACCATTTGTTTGAACTGAATTCCTCTGTCAACCTAGAGAAGTAGGAACGATTAACAAAAATTTGAAAGTCTTCAAAGTAGATTTGGGAGACACTATGCCACATAAATACACAAGATAAATTCTCAGTCTAGATATCTTGTAATTCACAAAATGACACGATGCTTATCTGATGCACCAGGCTCCTCCAATTTCAGCTCATTAACTCAGTCAGGGGGAAGAGCTCTACAAGCACGGAGAGAAACTATTAAAATACTTCCATTAACTGGAAGAATAAATATCCTGTTTGCAGCCCAAAGTATCTTCATTTGGGCTCAAATGTGAGATATGTCGTTGCTATGGTAATATGGCAATAGCTGTAGCCCTCCTCCCAGCTGTTGGTGGGTTTTTGTGCATGTGTGAGAGAGAGAGAGAGAGAGAGAGAGAGAGAGAGAGAGAGAGAGAGAGAGAGAGAGAGAAAGAGAGAGAGAGAGAGATTGTGTGAATGTGTGTTTGCGTGTGTGCACGCATGCATTGATGCTGCCTCCGTGCTGTGTTCTCCTTTTCAGTCTTCAGAATAGTGTCTCTACTAATCCGTGAAAGTTGCGGCGCTCTGAACCAGTGGCCAAGCCTTTTCCCACTGAACCAAGGCCCAGGGTCTGCACTCTGCTTTACACTTGATTGGTCCCTCCCGTGGCAGGACTCCCCTCCCTGCTGGGCGTGGGCCCGTCCCCCTCGCTGGGCGGCTCAGCACTGCCTAATCGCCTTCTCCCCACCATAATTACCAGTGCTGAGCCCAAGACTCACCAACACGCCATTAAAGTCTGGCCAGCCGGTCCTCACCAGTCCTCACACATCCAGCATTTAGCACAGGCCCAGAAACAGGCCTTAGACCAGGCCCAGCTCCACCAACAGTGCACCTGTTCATGTCTGTGATGCCCTGCAGCACTGTGGACTTGGCTGGTTCTGCTGTTGGGTGGAAAGGCAGCTGTGCTGTTGTCCTCCTCCCCCTGCAGTGGAGGTGATGTGTTTATTTGGGCTGGGATGCTGCAGTGAGAAGCTGTGAGAGGTAACTATCTCCTTGTTGTGCTGTACAGAGTACCAAAGAATCCACCCTGCAGAGACACAGCCCTTTGATATGTGACCACTTCAAACCCACACATACAATGGAAGCAGTCAGTTGTGGAAATAGCCCATGTTGATGTTGTGTGGGCAAGGTGAGACAAATTTGCTTTCCTCAAAACCAATCCTGCACTTTATTTTCCCACCCCTATATATTTTCAGCAAAGCCAAAGCACAAAACATATTGTACATTTAAAGCATGAACAACCCTGCAATATGTGTAAAATCAGAAATAGAAATACTCCCACTTCCAATTTTGTTGTGCCTCAAAAGTTCCAAAATTTCAGTGGATTGCACCATAGCTGAGAGCATATGGGACTGGTCAGGTGAAACGCAATGACCTGGCAAAGAGTCTAAAGACTCGTGAGAGTGGTGGACACGTCAGAAGGCACAGGGTGTTCTGGCACCAGCAGGACCCAGAATGTGGATCAGACAGACACACAGCACTCGTTAGCTTATTACTCTCTTATTAGGAACATTTTTGCCTTGCATGGATTGGCAGAGTCCCGCTAGCCACCCTCTTCACATGGCCCAGGCTCTGTCAGAGCTGATCAAAAGACATTTCTTCACATCTCCAGACGCCAGGGAAAAAAGAAGAAAAGAGGGAGAGAAGAAAAGAGCCAGAAGGGGGCATACTGCTCTCTCTTTACTCTGGTCTTTTGGTGAATGAGGACTTTTCACAATGCCCCCTCCTTTTACTTTATTATTTTTTTTTCTTTCATTGGCATTTAAAAAAAAAAAACTGCATTTCCCATTGCGTTTCACCAAATTGTTTTGTTATATCAAAAATAATTATCCTCAGGTGAAGAATGCGCCTGCAGAAATACAACCATACCAGGGGGAGAAGGAGGTCTTCACAAATCTGACTGGCTTCCAGGCAGCCAAGACCCCCTCGAAGTGGTAATGAAAAGTGTAACTTTAGCCTCCCAGCTGTACGTCTCAATCCATAATCCTTCCCCAAAAACCTCACCGTAGAGCCGCCTACCACTCCCATGGTGTTCCCAGCCTGTGCCGGGCTGGGCCTGTACTGATTTATGTGGCAGTCCCGTGTCATACTCTCAACCTGAAAAGGATTTTCTCTCCTATATTTACCAGGGTGGTCAAACAGCTCACTGGAAGCCCAGTCTTCCCTCTTTGCCAGTAAATGGACATTTGGACCTTACCAGAGTCAGACGAGTCTTCAGTGTTTCCATAGTGGTGTTTATTATCAGCAGTGCAGAGGTGAGTGTGTGTGTTTGTGTGCAGAACAGTGTGTGACAACATTCAGTAGCTGACTTAGAAGCTGCTACGTGCAGGTGCGTCGTTCTCCAGGATTGGGCCTTACTGAAATAACACAGGCCTATAAACATGTGGAACAGTAAGATTTGAAAATGATAATAATAATAACATATTGAAATAGTTCTTTCATTGGTTAGAAACAGGTTCTGTGCTTGGGTCATCAGTGACATCTAAGGATAGCACTCATGCAGTTAGAAATGAGATATCCCTGAGCATGGTAATTTCTTTTTCAAGCTCAAAAACGTGTTGGTGGGAAAGTGCTGTACAGTTCTAGTTGACTAGACCCACTGCAACTATGAAACACTAGATTAAAAATGTATTGATTTCAAGTGAATTATTCTGACAAAGTTAAAAAGGAAGACGCTAATTGGTAGAACTATAACTAATTGATGACGTGTGTGTAAATTTGAGATTTTCAAAGAGTTGAAAGACATGAGAGAGAACCATCTTCAGCAGGTCTGTCTGTCCGTCCGTCATATCACAGGTTTTTTTTTTGGTTTTTTTTTCCTCTGGTGCAGCTGACTTGGGGTAAAAGTACAGATTGTGCTACTTACCCGTACAGCGTGACTAAGGATCCAATGAGAGTTGAGAGTAGAACACATGTCAGTATATGAGCTGTTGTGGATGTCAGTGGCCCTCTCTGCCACTGTGCATCCACTCCAGTGAAGTAAACAAGCCAAGGTGACCTCTGGACAGCTGGGTTTATACATCCTGTGGCTGGTTGTCTACGTAGTGTGGCGGTGGGAGCAGCGGGTGGTTGACGCACACACAAGGAAGGGATCAGCTCATCCCATTTTGTGCAAGTGTGCGTTTGTGTTTGTGCACGCACATGCAGCTTGCATGCATGTGCATTTACGATACAGTCATGTGCTTAACGCTAAACAACCTCTGTTATTTACCAAACAGGAAATAAAAGTATTACTGCTCCAAACATGCACGGCGTAAAACTACTTTAATTCTCATTTTTTTTACCCGATATTTGCGTTAAAGGCACAAATGAAGAGATCAGATCCCTGCAGAATTTCTGAAAAACAGACGCAACCATCTCCAGTGCAGAATTTTTAAAAAATGTGGCGTGACCTGAGAGCTGCATTTCAACCAATGTAAATGCAGACAAAATGGCCGCTGTTGCTAAGCTAACCGTGCAGGAAGAAGATGGAGTGATACTGTTTGAATGCTTTATGAAAGCAGTGCATTCCTGGCGAACAGTAGCAGTAAACACCTCCAATTAGGACCTTTATACGTTTTCCTTTTGTTTGAGCAGAAAAATAGATTGCATTGAAATGATTCAAGCTCATAAGAGTTTTCCCAACACTAGTTTTATATTAATATGTGTTTCATTATCGTTGATTTGTTTCCGATTGCTTGTATTAGTATGGAAAATATACAGTATGTTGTTTCACGTGCTTTTGTTGTGCAACACTGTAAACATTTTTATCCTTGATTTTGATTCATGAGATGAGTCAAATTTGACAGCCGCATATAAAAGTCTGTTTGAGTTTTTGCAGTTAAAAGGCGTCATAGTATGACACAAGCAAAGGCTTCAGGATTTTTTTTTTTTCCCCTCCTTTTTTTTTCCTCCCAGTGTGGTAGGTTAACTTTGGGAAATCATGTGAGCTAGATTTCTTTGTAATTGAGATTTAAAGGAAAGACTAGTAACTTTCTTTTCCAGTATACTTTTTTTACTGATCTGTAGAAGATGGTGATGCTTATGTTTTGATGTTTTATTGTATGCTAAAGACAAAAAGAAAGAAAGAAAGAAAGAAAGAAAGAAAGAAAGAAAGAAAGAAAGAAAGAAAGAAAGAAAGAAAGAAAGAAAGAAAGAAAGAAAGAAAGAAAGAAAGAAAAGCAAGAAAAGCGCATTATTTTCTGTTCCTGCTTTTATACTTTAAATCGTTGTCCGTTTTAAACACCGAATATTCAGATATTGTGTCTTCATCTAAAGAAATTACATTTATATAGCTTTTATTTTAATTGACAATACTATTCATTACACTTTCATTTCTATTCTAGTTGTCTGAGTAGTCTTCTATAAACACTGTCCAACAGACAAAGAATTGAATTGTGTAAGTGAAGGTTTGTGTTTGTTACTTGGAGGCGAATTGTCCTGATAAGTAGGAGGGACAATGCTGACAGTTCAGTGTCTTCACTACAGATGAACATAGTCAAACAGATGGTGGCCTTTCATTCTGTAAACTGAGAGAAGTTTCACATTTCAATCTAAGGGAAACATCTGATTTAGTATTTGATCAAAACTGTGCAGCTTATTTATCATTGCATATTATTAAATTATGATGAGAGTCATTTGCGTTCAAGACAATAACGCTTGAAGAAATAAAAAGACTTGAAATAAAAGAATCTTCTGATAATTAGATCACCTTGAAATGGAGAGCTAATGAATTTCATTGTCTTTTGAAGCGTCTCATGAAGTTTTGCAAATGTAAAAAACAATTGAAAAGAATTACAAAGAAACTTATAAACAGATGGCTTCCTAAACAAACAGCAAAACTAATACAAAGTACATCTAATTACTTTCTGATTGTCGTTGCCAAAACCATTTGTCTGACATAAGATGAAAACATGTTCAGTTGTCATATAACTTTCTTTTCTCCGTCTGCTGAAATCACAAATAAACTACAGTTGTACATTTTAAGTGGTTAACTTTTAGAAAAAAAAAATGTCTTTGAGGGAAAACTAAGTTGATGTTCATACTTTTACATTTATTCTTAGAGATAATGGTGTATTTTCCAAGTATCCTCGGAAAAAAATCCTATTTTGTGTGTATTTTTCATTTCAAAAATAAATAAAAAAAATTATGTGTTGAATTTTAGAATATTATTTTTAAATATAAATCACAATGGAAATATCGTATTTATAATTTTAGCTTTCAGTTAAAAATTATCTTAGACATTTAAAGTGTGTATATGTTCAGTATTAATATTTTTTTAATTGCATTGTTAATTTTCAAGATACAGAGAATTAAATTAAATTAAATTAAAAGAAATTAAATACAATTAAAAGCACAATATCTGCAGATTTAAGTTATAATTATGATCATCAATTACTAATAATTCATCGTACTTTCATTGATAAATACAGTACAAATATTTGTGACGATATACGTAGAAAATTTACATTAACATTTTTAGTTAAATATCAATCAAAGTACATTTAGCACCCTATCGTAATAAAATATTTCTGTGATTTCTAATTATTTTTATCGTTATCTATTTTTATACTATCAATTCAGACATAATATTTTTAAATATAAATATACAAAAAATTCAATATCTATTCTGTGTTAAAGTGGAGCGGTAAAAGATCAATGAAAGGAAAACACTTTCTGGCATTTCAGAATTAGTCTTTTTTTAAATGTGTTCGTCGAGGATACTGACCAGATCTTTAAATTTCTATTGGTAATTTTTTTTGTGTGTGTTTATTTGTTTATTTGCTTTTAAATGTAGAATTTTATTTTGTCTTATTACATTGTAATTGTTTTGATTTGGTATTTATTAAACAAGCCACTTTTTTTCCAGTTCCAATGATGATGATGATGATGATGATGGTGATGATGATGATGATGATGATGGTGATGATGATGATGATGATGATGATGATGATGATGATGATGATGATGAATTTGAAAACACAATAAGTATCAGTCATAAAAGTGCATTCACAGGAGTCAAGGCCCTTCTTACATACTTTTTACATCGTTAAGTTCATTCAATTCACCCAGCAGTTCAGGTCACGTATTTCTTTAAATTTACCTTAAATGAGCCGGAGCATATTTCTGTCTTACAAAGGCAACGTGCCAGCGTCAGACCACTGATGAGAAATAAATAGGGAACAGGGGTTTTTTTGGAGGTTCTTCAAAGCCACTGCAATTTCACACCATCAAATTAAAGCAACCTTATATTTCAGGTTCATCCGTGATACCCGCTGTTTTATCTTCAGGCTTTTTTTTTTTCTTTGACATAGTCATACTTTAAGTCATCTGAAATACAATATATTAGGAAATGAATCAAAATGATATATGTTTTTGTTAAGCAGATAGATAATTTAATAATTAACAGTGTAAAAGTGTAAATGTAGCTTCTTCTTTGGGATTTACATATTGAAAAGCTTAGACATTTTTGAAGACATTCAGGCATATCTGGGTTATGTATAGTTTTTATTCTGTTATGTTTTCAGTCTGTATTTGACTGGTGTTGCATATTTTGGCTAAAAATATAAATATATATGTCTGTGGCGTTATCTGTCCTGCCATCACAACACATCACATCACAACTACTGTCTGAGATGAGTTATGCCACACATCTCACTCTGTCTTGGAAATATCTGCTGCATGTCACTCAATATTTGTTGAGATGACATACATGATATGTGACCCATGCACATGTTACTGATGGAGCTGATGTTTATGTAAAGGACTCTGACGTGTCAGTTTGAAAAGTGCAACTGTCAAAGTGAGGTTAAGAATCCTTTAGCTCATGTCTTAAAGAACGCAAACAAAACATTAAAAAAATATATTTTCAAGTTTCTATAAGGTAAGATTTTAGGTAAGGTAAGATAAAGTACTTTATTTATCATTATACATTGTACAATGAAAATTTTATATAGATATATGGCACAAAAAGGACTCATATAGTGCCTGAATATTTTATATAATTGAATTAATTTTAGATATTTGGAAATTTTCTAGCAAGACTTATTTCCTCTGAGTTAACATTTATCTGGCACACTGGAGTGGGACCTCCAGTTTTCCTTTAATAAAAATGGGTCATCATTATATAACCATGAAGTTTACTGCCAATGTCCTGCAGCTTATTTGTGGTGACATCTCACTGCTTGGTCGGTGGAGTCCTACCAGTGTGTGTCTTCATTAGTGTCCATGCTCTGCTGCTGTGGACGCCCCAGCAGCAGCAGTGACAGCCCTTATCCCTTCCTCTGTGCTCCACCTCATACTAAGCTTTGGATTTGAAGGACAGGCAGCTCAGAACAGGACATATGTGCCAAGCCCGAGCGTAAGCAAAGCTTTAGAGCACAAGGCCGTACTATTGACTATTTTTCTTGGACAAAAACTAGACCACACTTTCTACTTAAAAAAAAAATAATAAAAAGACATGTCAGAGTTAATGCTTCGTGTGCCCGCTGTCAGCTTTGAGCCAGAAAAGTTAAAGGGCATCAGTTGGGTGCAGGACGATACCTGCAGGGTGTGTGAAGTTTGTCTGTTTGAGTAAAACCCAAGTCTTATTTGAACAAATAGTGTGATAATTAATTGCTTAATTCATCAAGTTAAAATCACAGATCTTACTTTAAAGACTCATTGCTTAGAAAGACCTTGAATCACTTCGGCGATATCATGCAGTTCAGACCATTTTGTTTGCGGAGAATAAAACAAATTTCAGACATAGCGAAGCCTTTAAATTTTGCTGTTACCTTTAAATTTGCTGTGTGAATTTGCCATGAAGAAAAGTTTCCTCCCAGGGAGCACCAGGAGGTGCTGTAAAGCAGTTAGCCTTTGATAGCACAACACCAGCAAAAACAAACATGGCTGATGAAGGGGGGAAGGGCCGGCAGGAACGTACACTGGAGCATTTTAGAGCCAAGAGCATCAATGTTAAAACACAACCCCCATCCCCTCCCATCCCCACCCCCCCCTTGTATGCCCTCCTACCTGGGGCTCATTGAAGCGATGCACCCCGCTATGACCTCAGCTAAAAATTTCAAAGTCACGTTGAAAACTGCAGTTCTGTTGTTAGCATCGTGGCTAAGAGGGGCTCGATGTTTAACACCCAAATGCAACATGTCATAATCAAAGCAGATCTGTGCTACTGTTTCCCTGTAATGTAGACATGTAATCGCTGGTCACCTGCACCACAAAACGATCTCATCAGGTTAAAAAGGCATTCTGGTCACATTTTTATTTTTAGATTTTTACATATTTTCCCCCTACTTTATCATTATTAGTTTGGCCAGAAAGGTGTGGAGATGTAGGAGTAAATGGATTGACAAATGTAAAAGCAAAAAGAAACTATATTTGATTAGTTCAGGCGGAAAATGATAAACTAAAAGACGAAGTGAGGCGACCTGGTCCTTCTTCATCCTCATATGAAGTGCTAAACCTCACCCTGACTTTGCAACGCTGAGGCTTGTGAGTCACAACTGTGAAGATATAATGTTATTTAAACCCAATCTGTCACCAAATGGAGTGAAAAAACAGGCTTGCCAAGTGCACAAGTCTAACATCACCACTTCAGACACACACTCACACACTCAAACCCCACACACACACACACACACACCTCCCCAGCTCTATGTCATTACACTAGCGAAATCGCCAATTAATAAAAAGTGAATTAAATTCGAGCTGCCATTAACAGATCACTATCAAAGGTCAGGGTTGACATTAAGCAGTAAGTGACAGAAGTATTAACACTATTATATGACTTATTGTGACATAATTATTTGAAATAATTAGTTCTGATAAGTGCCAGGTTATTTCACATGGTAATGAGGAAAAATCTGAAAATATTTTTCTCGATGTGATAACATACAGCAATGAATAATTTCTCTCCAACAAACATCATGGCATCCCTCTTGGGTCTTAGCTGCTGCCTCAGCTCGTGACCCATTTTGCCTTTTAAACACACTAGAAATGTTGCTAAATTTGACAGCTCAATTCACGAGTACCCAACCCTTAACAAGTCTGTCACCTTCTGCAGCAATATTGAAGCTGGTGACAGACAAGTAACAGTGGCGTGTTGGTGCCCTGATGGCACACAGGTGGTGCTCTTGGTTCTAATAAAGCATGTTGCCACATGCCCTTAATGAACAGAGGGATTTGGTCTTGTGGGCATATGGCTCTGTTCTGAAAACTTCATTTACAAACTTTTGCGGTCTTTCCTGCAGTCTGTACATGTAGATATTAGGAGCAAGTTAATGGAACCTCACTTCACTGTGTTACAATAAAGCCATTCTATTGAAAACCTCCCAACCGATGGGGGTTTTAATCCTCTACAAGGCACCTTTATATGTGTGTGTGTGTGTGTGTGTGTGTGTGTGTAACCCATTCACTGTATAGTAATTTGTACACGTCTGCCTTTCAGAAGGAAAAATCTATTTCATGTCAGCATTTTTACGTACATGTGTTCCACTGTTTTAACTGCTCTTCCTGAAATGAGCATACACTGAAAAAAATCATGTTTCTGAGTAAGTGCATATTTAATGATTAAGCAATTCTCATGGTTAATTTAGGTACTGGCAACACCTGATAAGTAAAAAAAAAAAATTTTAAATCACGGCGATATTAATAACAGAGAATGTCTGTAAAATATGAAAAAAAAATTTTTATAAAACTATATATGAATTAAATTAGGATTGTATCTAATTACTAATCAAAATGCATTTATTGCTCAAACTGAATGAACACAATAGTCAGGATGCCCAATGCAACCACCTTGTGTTTAATGAGGAAAAGTAAAATAAACAGCAACTCCACCAATGAAAAATACGACTACAGTAGAGACTTCTCATGTAGCGACTGAGAATATTACAATTATTTTAACTGAATAATATTGTGATCTGTTATTTTATTACACAATTACATGTCGGTAAGATGTTTACAGAGATACGGATACAAGTTCGGTTCATTTTTAAATTTACCTACTAAAGTTAATGTGGATTTCTGGAAGCGTGAGGCAGTTAAATGCACTCCTCTGTTTTTAAATACCGTTACTGAAAATATCCCTACATCAGGATTGTAAATCCTAAATCCAGCTCAGTTAGTTTAACTCCTTCTTTATGAAAGTCTAAGGATTCTCTTGAATTACTTTACCTCAGTTTGTTTAAATCAGCAGGTCTTTAGTATAATAGAATGGACTAACCTAAGTACACTCCGGGTATATCATTCAGACGTATGAATTTCAGCTGCTGAGTGAAGCACTATTTGCAACCTCAGGCCACTTCAGGAGTCAAATCAACATGGCTGCTGGGCTTGAAAGAATAATAATAATCTAAATGAAAAAAATATATATTGCCAAAATGAAACTGGCAAAGAATGCAGGGTGTGCACGTGGCAGTGGGCTGCTCTATAAAGACATCTGCTGATTACACAGTTTGGGGAGGCCTGGTAGAGAGGAGCCTGGCAGTGAAACGTGTAAAGAGATTGAGACCACACGATGACTGCTCAAAGAACACAGCACTCAGACCCTCACAGCCAGTCACTCTGAGCATGAAGCCATAAAGATGTGAAGCGGAAAAAGTTGCCTTCACTCTGTTTTACACAACAAGAGAACCTGGGCTGCACAGGGTGGCAAAAAATATCAAGCCTTAAAATCCAGTCAAGGTACTTTTTGCATTTTTTTTGTTCGTTCCTTCTGCTCGACAGGCACGTGAAACATCCAACACAGAGCAAATGTTTTACTGCTATTGTGAAGTGTGTGTGTTTTGTTAGTGCAGTTATGAACATGCTGTCTGCATATGTCACATGTCCTGTGTTCACCTCCATGAGACGATGGTAAATTGGTGTCTGTCTGAGCTGATGGTGACATGCCTGTAGACAGGCCTGCCTACATGTGTCCCTGCATGACGTTGTGTCAGCCCTCTGTGTGGCAGGTGGAGACAGAGACCTGCTTCAGGTGGCTCCCATGCTGCAGCGCGGCTCCCCAGGGAGACCCACCATGGGGTCTTGCTGCAGATGTCTTCCTAGATATGGCAGCAGGACTGGCCTTGAAAGCCACAACGCAGCACCCAGAGCCATCCACCTAACAGGGCCAAGTCACTGTACATAGACGACGCCCACACCCTTCTGTCACACTCCTTTTAGAGTCAATGTTGAATCAGCTCTGCAACTGCCACCTATGTGATTGTGCTCATCAACATTATGTGGTTATGTATCTCACAGAGTTGAGTTTCCCTAAGTAAACAGGGTAACATTTACTTTACAAAGCATTGTGATGTAAAGAAGCTTATATTCACACACTAAATTGTGAACATTTTACAATATATAAACATGGATTTAGCTTAAAAGTCAAAACGGTTTCATATTGGGCACCTGAAAGTACTGCTTTCAGCCATAATTCCTATCATTAAACCTGCCTTATCTACAATGTTGCCCATAAAGTTGGAATAATTTTGTTTTCAGACACTTTCCGCTTTTTATTCCTATTTATACAAATCAGTAATCACCTTTAACCACATACGATGATTACATTCTGAGTCCCAGTTACACTTCATCTGTCAACATAAATACACTTTTCCACAATCAGGTCATGAGAAGAAGTAATAATATTTGATTGCAATTTTAGGAGCAACAGTTCACGATCACTACCCGATAAGCGAAACGAAAAACGGCTGCGTAATATAAAAATGAAGATACATTTGCATGAATAATTTTGTGTTCATTCAAAAACAGTGTGATGATCTTAACAAACATTTGAGAATTCAGTTGTTTGTTGGGAAAAAAAAAAAGATGTGTTTGTTTTTGTGATATAGAAAGAGGAATATATGAGGGAAAAAAAGATATTGGAAAAATAGAAGAAGAAAGAAAGCACACGCCACTGTTGGCTCTATCGGCTATAACAGCTGTACCAATATTAGTATCATCCCAGAGTTTCACAGTCTGTGCATCTGTGAAATATATGTATGTTTTCTGGTTTATTATCACTGAACTTGCACATAAACAGAAGTTTCACATTTGTTGTGTTGCATCACTGCAGTTAGTTAGACACAGGCTTTATACCTGACACCAAGATTCAGAATAAACAGACGGACTGGAGAGTCAGCTATCTGTTCTTTTATCTTTTTTCTTTTATCACATGTCTATAAATATTGGCTGGAACAACCTTTTCTCAGTGGGCTCCAGGTACTTTTGTTCACAAGAAGTGTTCATCACAAAACTGAGTTCTGTGTTATTTTGAGAGACAATAAATGTAAAATTTACAAACTGTGCAAATGTAATTATTTTTCATTACGAAATTAATGCAGAGTGTAATTCACTCCCAAATAGTGTTTATCAGTGAATGTCTGATTTTAAACCCTCTCCGCACTAAGGCAACATGTTTATATGAAGCTAACGTTTCTTTGAGGCATCTGAGGGTGTCTGGTTCTACCTCATCTGAGCCATATGTTGTGTCCCTCTGATCATGTTTAGTCAATGTGTCCTACGTGTGTTTTCTTTAAGCCTCCTCTTTTCTCTTGACCTCTCACCCAAACTCTCTTTTCCTTTGTTGTGCAGGTCAGAGTCCACGTACCCGCACCCACACGACCACATAGAAACGTTTTGGTATGCAGATGCACCGATACAGGTAAGTCTGGTCCAGGTGCACCCCACAGTGATCCTGACCCACTCTGGTTCACCCCACAGCTCAGAGGTCAGCACTAGGGCCCAGCAGGCAACCCAGCACGGGTCACAGAGGGCCCCGACATCCCGAAGATGAGACTCCAGACTGGCATGAAGAGGAGTGTTTGATGTGGTTCTGAGCTGGGCTATGTTACCATGTTACTATGTCTTTAATTAGCTCCAGCAGCCGCTACTTCCTGGTTGACAGGCCCTGGCAAACTCCACTGTCGCTGTAATCTCTTACAGGTGATTGTCAGAACCATGTCAGATTCTTGAATAAGCACCAGGCTGCGTGTTCTACCTTAAGTCAGGTGTTAGATCTTTAGAAACGTGAAAGCAGCATCACTGTTTACCAAGCTAATTAACTGTGAAGTGACTGAAAAAACTCAGAGTGTACTATAATGACCACAGCATGTTTCCAAATATATTATGCAAATATGTCTCCGAGCGCCAATCCCCGACCCATTATTTTTTACAAGTTTGCGTCTATTTCCTGTGGATGCAGTCATGATGAAGAGACAGAAAGTTCTCTTGGTGACAGTAAATGTGCCAAGCTGCATTCTTTACCTGTATTTCTAGCTTGCACAAAGACACCCTAACCACTGGAAATTGCCCTCCGAGGACTGACAGCTAGAAATTGATCTCAGATTAGATGAGCGCACCGCATTGCCGGCTCTCCTTTGTCACTCCCAAGTTGGTGGATCTTTCCTTAAAACTCCACGAGAGATGAAAAAAAGGAGACTTCACAGCTGGCTATGGCATACTAATACCCTGGACTCATTAAATTAATGGGGGCCAGATTCCCCTTACTGAATGTGCACTGATGCCCTTTGAGTTTGCCTGGGCTAGAGGGTGTGCAGCACTTTGAAAGCCCTGACCGGCATATTGAACGTGTTTTAATAGAAGCCTTTTGAGACTCTTGGTAGGATGCACAGTAACACTTTGCCTTTAAGTTCCCGCACCTCCCTGTGTGATCTCGTCAGATAGCCACTCTATCCTCAGATTCAGGCCTGGAGAGGGGGAGGGGACCATGCACGTTAAATGAGGCCAGAGGTGTCCATATCTCAGCAGAGGCCATTCTTTCCTGGAGATGTGAATCTTTGAGACATGGTGCTGAGCAAGCTTTGATGTAGAAAGGTGCTCGGTGTAAGACTGCAACTGGAGGCTTACGGGCTGGAGTTCAGTAGGATCTCCTTCAGGGAGGAAAGACTGGCTCCTCGTTGGACAATCGTCCGCACACTGTGTTGATTTAATTAAGCTCCTCTGCTGTTCATCCAACCAGGCTGCACAGTGAAATAGTGCAGTCTCTCAGATATGACCATTATGAATGTCATTCCCCGCTTAATGTGAAAACCCTACTGCGAATCACGTCTTAATGTAGGCAAGCCGCAGGAATATAGAGACTTTTATGAAGAGTTTTATTGCCAAAGGTACCGATAGCAGGATTTCAAGGTGTAAGGGGCATAAAAAAAGATATTGTTTTTAATGGTGATACATTACAATGAATATCTGTTATTATAATGGGAGGAATAGAATATTAACATTTGAATTTAGCATATTTGCCCAAAAGCAAAAAAGATGAATTGATAAGAAAAGCTAGTGAACTCTCATTAGCATGACAAAAAGTCCCTTCAGAGCCCTAATACACTACCCCTATGGTTATCAAAATCACAAGCACCCGATGTTAAGATAGGCAACATTTATTTACTCTCAATTAAAATGGGGATATTAAGAAGCAGATCATTTCACCTTTTGGTGATTTGTATGTTGATAGTGTTTAGGTAGCAGTAAAGCTCAAACGCACTGTCTCTCTTTCCACTTTGAGCATATAAGACATTAAGATACAATGATAATCTTTCCCTCAGTTCTGCTTTGTCATCAGGACTATGAGCTCTTGAACGCCATGAAACAGAACAACATCTCTGACATTGATGTGATTATACGCAGCGAGGAATGGGCTAGCAGGGCTCATCCCGGCGGGCTGAAATATCCATAAAAACAGTTGAATAAGACAAGTGGCTGGCATCTACAGGAAAATACTGACAGGAAGACACAGCGTTGGAGCCAGACAATGAGGCAGGAGCTGTTGAATGTAGTGAATAAACAGAAATCCAGTCAAGCTAAAAATGGCTGACTCAGGTGTACAGCCGAGTAAGCATCACATCATTCATTTCCTGTCTCGCTGCCTCTGTGTGTGTTAGCCTTGTGCATATGACAAAACAGCACCATATACCTCTTACAGAAAACCATGTTGGACAATCATTTGTTTTTTGTTGCTAGCTTTGACAGTAATGATTTCATAAAGCCTTTGATTTTAGCTCAATCACTACGGCTATAACATCGCTGGATAACTCTCCTCATTAGCGATTCTTTAAGAGTGTAATGCTGTAGTGGCTGATACTTACATGCCTTCCACTCTAAAGTGTGGCGGTAATTTATTCTCTCCCTGGTGCTCATCATCCTGATGCAACTCACACAGTGACAAGAATCCATCTCTGTGGTACCTGGCAACAAAATGGGAGGAGGGGTAATAGGGAGGGGGATCACATATTTTGCCATCACAAACTGAAGGGAGAGGATAGTTACTAGGCAGGTTTAGGATATTGTAGTGCCATTATACCTCCTGTTACAACATTAAGAGTGATGCGATTTTATCATGTACGCTCAAAAATACTCAGAGCATTTTATCAACTCCCTGCGACTTTGAATAATTTCAAGAGGGAAGGGAAAAACAATTCACCGGGTGAGATTTGATCCTACATAAGCCATCTTCTCCTGCCAAAGTTTTTCTCAAAGTGTGGCTTAAGCACTTCAAAGTTAAGTACCATATAGAGAGTATGATTCATTTGGCAGCTCATATTGTCCAGCTTCAAAAACCTAAAGCTAGCCAGAGACACACTGTGGGCTGTTTTCAGCTTCAGAGAAGAGAAAGAATTTGGCTTGATCTTAGGCCGCCCATCCCCATCCAGAGATGGGCTTTTTTTTCATCTTATCGTAGTCTTAGCGCATTGGTGTGGTGACTATGTGCTTCACAGGTGGGAGTCTGCCTCTGTCAAATAAGCCAGTTCACTAAGGATGGGATTTGCCGCTGTTATTTTTCTATTAGGGAAGAATTATGCTAAGCCTTTAGAGGCCATCTTTGTGTTGCTATGGTAGCCCATATTTCCTACCGGGTTGCGACCTTGAATGACTACAGTGCAAAGCCAAGTAGCCCCAAAACCCTTTGAGGATTAGAACCAGGGTCTCATAGTTATGCAAAACACCTCTGATATGACTGAACCTTGAATGGCTGAATGACAAAGTTTATTGAGATTGCCTCTCTTTTCATCTGATTATTGTCATTTGATTATTCCCAATCACTGGGCATGGCTTCAAACACAGCTTTTCAAATGGCTATTGTTTAGGAAAACACTGGGAACCTTTTTTTTTCTTACATGTCTATTATTATATTTGTGCAAACTAGTTTGCATGGTTTGTGTATGAGTCTCAATTAATGGCATTTATTTGGAATTAAAATACAGTAAATGCATTGTGTTCACATTGATCAAGACGAATGAAATAAATTATATGATGAAAAGGGATGTAATTTTACTTTCTCGTATGAACCGCAGGAATAAATGGAAATTTTGTAACAATTTAAGTTAATGTTTCAGTAAATGAGTTAATTTTTTTAACCTATTCAGGGTAATCAATATGTTGAAGTCACGCTTTTGCTACATAAAAGTTACTGTTGCCATCCACCTGTTTTATTAACTTAAAAGTGCAGATCTTCCATTGTCTGGTTATGATAGATAATGCACAGCGGATCATAGTCTCCTTCCTACATCCATCACCATGTGCTTGTGTTGACTAACATTTCTGAGCTGTTCTAACCATCAAACCCACTTTTTGCTTATAAAGGCAATTTCAGAAATCATAGGTCAAATTGCATGTCCAGCAAATCAATAAAAATTGTTTTCCCTCTTTAGATTCCCTGATAATCTTCCCAACAGTTTTCAGACCAGCCATCAAAGCCTCAACTCTATTTGGAGACATGTATAGACAACTACTCAAAGCTGACACAGGGATGAGGCTTTGAAAGTATGAGATTGACACTATTGTGGTCACAAAGCACAACAGGAGACTACTTTGAAGAGGAAAGTGCTTTGAGTATTGGATTTTACTTTGGAAATAGTGGCCGAAGACAAGCTCAAGTATTAGACATGTTGAATTGGTATATATTAAACAACAAAAACACAGGCACGACATGTCATTTGTGCCATTATGTCCATGACTTGGTCCAAACACGGCTGTTAAAGTTTTGAAACACTACATAAATGTGACTTTTTTCCACCTTAATCTGACATTTGCACACTGTCTCTCACTTCTTCTCCATCTCAGGATGGTGCAGTCTTGTGACGCAAATAAAAAGTTGACAATATATCCAAGCAAAGTCATACTTTTTTTTTTTTTTTTTTTTACTTCGCAAAATGAAGTGCTGCTATCAGAGAAATGTCTTGTTGGCAGTTGGGGAATTGATCAATCTCAATCCCAAGCTGCATCCTTGTCAACTGGCAGGTCTGCTGAAGATGACATGTTTTCTGACAGTGCCTTGTCAATGACTGTGCTTGAGTGAAATCCCCAGCCATGCTCACTCACTGACAAAGTGATATCTATCATCTTATTTTTTGACAAATTCGTCACACCCATCTCTCAATCTAATTGGTCTTTGAGGTTTCTGTAAGACAAAGACTGCTAATCTTAGTGTGAGTGTTTGAACAGCGCTTGCCACCAACTACTTCTCAAGCCTTTGAGTCTGTGTTCAGATAAGTTTGAAATACATGACAGTCACGTTTTAGGTGTTCTGATGTCACACAGCCTTTCTGGCTTAAAAGTTCACTCAATATGAGGTTTGGTCTACTTTGATGTGGGGTCTCTAGTGATGCGATTTTAGCATGCTATCTGCCTCTGCTGTTCTCTGTCACCCACTCCTGCAAAGACTGACATGGGAGCTGCCAGAGCAGAGACTCAGCCTTTTATTCCTGGTGTGTACAAATTATAGATACAGGAAAGGTAAATTCAGGCTGCACCATGACAAGCTCAAATGTAAAAACTTCTGCAAATGTTTACTCTGAGTTTTCTGGGATGGAATACAATTAATGACCAGTCATGTAACGCATGATTAATTTATAAGTGGAACAAAAAGAAATAAATAAAATAAAAAGTCCAACAGTGTTTGTTATATGTTGGGAGCTTCACTAACACATACAAAGCCTGCTCCAGACATTACAAAGCAAAGAATTACCCAGGTATTTTCTGATTCATTTACATAAAGAAAAACAGTTGGCATTTATTTATTTATTTATTTATTTATTTATTTATTTATTTATTTATTTATTTATTTATTTATTTATAGACAAATGAAACCTGAAATGAAAATGAAACTCTGAAAATAACACAGGGAATTAATTTCTGACTTATTCATGTAGTTTTAAAATATCATCCCTCCAAAAACAAAACAAAAAATTCAATTTCTGCTCATTATGCAACATTCCCTGAATCTGACATGGTGAAGTTGCATTTCTGTGAAGGAAAACGTTCGGTGATAAAGTAATCGCGTGTTATGCTTATGATGGTTAGAGGAGATCCGCCCCACCCCCACTACCCCACTCCCCACCCACGCTCCTCCGTGGCGACACTCACCTGAGCAGCAAACAGCAGCTCCTCCTGACTCCTCCGCTGCTCACAGCCTCCTTGTCCTGAGAATTGGGATTTAAGGAGGATTAAAGCAGAATATTTCAATTTACCGCTGGAATTTACCTGATTGTTCCAAAATAATTATCGACTCCTTCTGGGAAAAATTGCAATTATGGAAACAGTAACAAAAAATTGTTTTTATTAATTAAGGAAAAATAAGAAAAGATTCTGCAGACAGCGATAATATAAAGACTTCGATGAAGAATTAACATGAAATCTAAGACTGTAATGAAAACAATTAAAAATCGTCGCAGCTGCCAAGATAATTTATTGCTTAAATAGCCAATAGTTAACTGACCTATATATATATATATATATATATATATATATATATATATATATATATATATATATATATATATATATATATATATACATTTATAAATAAATAAAACTAAGCTCTATTAATGGTCTGTCCTCGTCCCTAAACTGTCTGGATAACCTTTAAATTTCTAAATAAGGTTTTTTTTTACTGATTCAGGCCTACACTTAAACTCCCATGTCGAAATAACTGTATGAGGACCACAAAAAATCCAACAGTTAAACAAAACAATGCAGTCTTTGTCCAGCTGTCAGCATGTACCTGATATCCTTATGCGGCTTTATTAGATGCACAAGTAGCTGTGAGATGCTCTTATTCTAAGCAAACAAAAAAGTGTTTGTTTAAAACTAAAATATATGCAGTATCTTGAGAGGGGGGAAAAACGTGATAGCCGCATAAAGAGTGGTTTCAAAAGTGTGGAAGGCTATCTTTTTAATCAAACACAAACGGACAATGTCGGCCCACACACTGCCTTGGCGAATCCACGATCACACAACAAAGAGAAAATATAACTGTTATTAAAAATAGTATTGTTTCTCACCGAGAAAATCTTGTGAAAGACAGAAAAATAATTAAGTCTATATCTCAGATCGACTGGCAATATTGCACTGTACTTGAAAGCAGCGAATTTTATTAATAATAATAATAATAATAATAATAACAACAACAACAACAACAATAATAATAATAATAATAATAATAATAATAATAATAATAATAATAATAATAATAATAATAATAATTAATTAATTAATTAATTAATTAATTAATGTGAGATTTGTTAAGGCACAGAAACTGCAGGTTAGGTTTTGTGGTGCATTCAATGCCCCCATTTTGACATTTAATGTAATTTACATATTTCTTTGACTAAGTATGTTTGAGTGCAAAAACAACAGCCTATGAATCGCCTGAACATAATTATTGAGCTGTTAAATTAGCATAATGTGAGAAATAAATATATGGAAAGTTGAGGCTAATTACATGGTTTTTCCAAAAAATAAAAAAAGGTGATTTATTGTTTGTTTTATCATAATTTGATCTAAATTAACCTTGTAATAAATATATAGATATACAGAAAGTCTGATCGGTAATTTTCTTTACCTTTTTATTTACTTATTTATTTACATCAGATTAATATTCTTGATAACACGAAATTAGTATTAAAACCAATACATGTACAATGCAAATCGAAATTAAATCGTTTAGTTAGTCGTTGTTGTATTTTCTGTAGAATATTGTAAAATCTGCTTTATTTTTGGTCGTTGATTGATTGAAACGTTGATAAAGTTTAAGAGGAAGAAAACATGCTGTACCTCTGTCCAGTGTGAAATGCAGGGCAGATAAGACAGAGGCCCTCTGTGGGTATATCCCATGTAAACAGGGCCTTGTGCATTGTGTAAATTAGGTGGATTAGCCCACGCTTTTGTTGGACATGGTGTGTACACAACGGACACCGATTCAGCTTTCCTAAAGCCATTTTGGCCCTCACAACTTTAAGGAAGTCTTACATTCCCAAACCTTCAGTCGCAGATGATCTGAAGAGGACCTCCTTTTGAAGCATCACTGCTTTCATCATTAGGTGGTTGCAGGTTTTGTTTGGCGCAAAGCAAAAGCACTGTCTCACTTTGTCTGTCAATAATACTTTATCAAATAAAACATGAGGAGGGGACCCCAAAAATACATCCTGTTAATGTCTAGGAACTTATCATATGAAATGCTGAACGTGTATCATAAATTACAGACAGTGATAGAAATGCTTTAATTAAACTCCTAGAATTAAAAATATTATCACAACACGTGCATGACGGATTGAATGCGAGTCCTGAGGTGAAATCTGTCATTAAACAGACACTGTCACCCGCCGCGCGTGCACGTGTAGCGACTACTCTTTTATTACGTGCAGGAATAAACACGTGCGCGTATTAATCATTAATTCAATCAGGATCAATTAAGTCAGAGGCTGCGATGTGAATTATCTGTAAAAACCGTTACATGATATTTCCCTCTATTACATTAAGTCATTTAAAGGAAGAAGAAAAAAATAGACTAATCTCTGGTAGTTTTTTTTTTTTTCAGATCTAATTTGGATCTTATATTGCATTTAATAAAATAATAATTAGAAATAAATAAATGGTCCATATCAGAATCAACCTGTTGAGGATCCAGAAACCTGCTGTTATTTCCTGTGCCTACTTTTAATACGTCACTGGGGGGTTGAGGGGGGGGCGGTATTTTAAATTTAATTTTTGTGGGGTTTTGTTGTTGTTGTTTTTTTCATTTGTTATTTATTAAATGGAGTGGTCAGAGTGCTAAGGAGGCCTGCAGGCCCATAAGCAAAGTGAAATGTTTTTTCTCCTTCCACCTGTAGCATCCGCATAAAAGTGATGCATTAAAACTTTTTTCTTGATTTCAGGCTCCTGTAATAAAAAGATCTGTCATGACAGCATTTTTACTTCTCTTTTTGTGAGAATTTTTTAAATAAGTGTGAGTCATTCTTTTCTTTTTCATTGTTTTTTTTATTTATTTATTTTAATTTAGAATAAAAGCAATAGAATAAAAACAGTGGCATTGCAACCAATAAATGGACTTTAACATAGAGTTTGTCCTGTGTTTTTCTGAGTCACTGTGACCACTGACCCATGGGACACTGCAGATGTTAATTATTTTCCCATCATGTAAACTGTAATTTTCATATTTGTGTTTAATCACCCTCTTCAGTGGAAGCTATAGGGCTCCATTCAGAGTGAGATGCATATTAAACTTATAATTATGATCAGACAAACAAACACAGCATCGGCGCCTTAAGGGGTTATGTTTCTGAAATCAGACTGAATGTTCTCAAATATCCTCGTGTTGTTTGAAAATTATTTATTTATTAATTAATTAATTAATTTTATTTATTTATTTTGTATAGAACCCTGTGACTGACTTTGATTCAGCTTAATGTGAAATGAGTTTTCTGTGTGTTTGTGAGTAAACGGTTTGGACTTCTAAGCGACTGTTTCAACATGTGGTGGTAACCTCTTTAAAGAGAGCATTTCACAATTTCTTGTATTCTATATATTTATTTTTAACAGAACATACACTGTCATGGTGCATATTTCATTTAAAAGGATTGAACTGAGTGATAATTACCCTGATTATATGGAACTATTTTTGAGGGCATTCCGATATTTCAGTTTGTTTCAATCATAGGGGAAAATGAGTTCATCACAAACTTGTAATTTCAGATAATATATTACTTTTTCTAATTGCGTATATATAGATTTTTTCCCTTATATTCATCAGTGTGAAACCTACTTTTTCCAATAATGGAAGACATCTTTTTTTCCTTTTTTTTTTTCAGATATTCTATTAAAAAGTTACTCCATCCTCTGTCTTTTGACTCTAGGATAGTGTTAATAATAGATTTCTTTTGTGTTTTGGGAAACAATAATGTCTCACTCTCAGGTCCTCAGAGATGTTTCTGACAATCAAGGGAATCATAGTAATTCATCAGCTCCTTTAAAGAACATATTGCCTCAAGAGTGATTAGGTCAAACAAAGTACAGATTGTGTCATTTCAAATAAAAAAAAAAATGAAAAAAGAAATCTTATTCTACCAATGAAAAGGTATATTTAATGTTTTTGTGTCTGTGTCCATACACTTTTAGGAAGTCAAAGCAGAACTGACAGGACCACAGCCTGAATTCTGTCTATTAAATTGTGGTAAAACTGAAAGAACCCCAGAGAGGAGTTGTTTCTTGTGATACTTTAGATTTTTTATTTTTTTTTTACATGATAGATGTTTAAAAAGACAATGTTCACACTACCTTGATGCCAGGTGCTGACCGCCAAAAGGCTTTCATCAACACATGACGATGAATGTTGTGTTTGTAAAACATTCCTATTATAACCTATTTAAAACCACATTAATGAGCTGAAGAAAACTGTTTTCTTGACTTGGTGTCTAATGGATGCTTCATTTACCGACAGGGTCATTTCATTCATTAATGCTGAATAGTTTGTACATGTGGTTTTACAGTATATATATCTGTGGACTTGGTTGTGCCCAGTTGTGTATTTCTTGGCATGTGTGCACTCGCTGTAGTTGTCTTTTTGTCCTTACATCCATGTGCCCATGTGCCAGTGTAAGTGTGTGCCCATATGTGAGTGAATGACTGTTTCACTCTTACCCTGGGCCTGTGTGTGTGTGTGTGTGTGTGTGTGTGTGTGTGTGCGTGTGCCCATGAGTGTTGTATGCAGCCCATTAGTGCAGTTTAACCCCTGTGTTCAGAGTCACATCCTTCAACACACCATGCTCTATTCTAACGGCAGTACGTTAACATTTTACTCTCTTCCCTCCCCACACACCCCCTTCACTTTTGTCCTAAGAGGGCAATTAAGGAAACAAACGTTTTCCCCAAGATAAGCTGGCTGCCAGCTTTGCATACTAATGCAATGCCAAGTGGTTACAAATAGTGAGTGCTCTAATTACCAGCACTGTTTTCAATCAGAAATTGCTCAATTTCCCAGGATGAGGTCTCCATGGCTGGAGAAAAAACACAACCTGACAGAGGCAAGAGACAATCATCTCTATGTGGAGTGTGGTTGATTTTCTCTACTGGTGTGTACGTGTGTTCATGCGCTCACATATGTACACACATGTTGGTGCAAATAAGCTCATCTGCCTCTGTGTGTATAGACCCTAGAGCGACCCTCTCTATCACTGCTGCCCTTGACAAGTCAAGAAATGGATCCTGTCAGGCTCTACAGCATTTAGCACCACAATTATCCCCTTTCACAGGCTAGCTGCATTAATGTAAACCACACCAGGCAGTAGTTACCACTTAGTGATGAGTACAATGTGTTGCACCATTTCTGGATGAACAATTTAATGCCATTTTGTTGCTGTGTGATCATCAGTGTAAAATCAGGACCTGCTCATTTATTAAGCAATTTCTGTTGTAGAAAATTAGTAGGAAGTCTGTTTTAATTTGGTAGCAGATAGTAATATCTCTAAAAGCAACAATAATGTGTAATATGGCTGACATCAAACACAAAAAGAGGAAATTCAAGCTAGTTCAGACTGCAGGATGCCTCAGCCCACCAGGGAGGGGGTAACTATTCTATGAGGAGTGGCCATCTTCGTGTGGACGCCAGGAACAGGGGGCAGCACAGACTAAAGTGGCAAGAACTCACTCCCTGCCTGTAAGAATGAGTCACTCTATAGGATGTGCAGGCAGGACCCATCCGTTGGCCTTAGCTGACCTTTAGCTCTGACAGTGGCTAATGGAGCGCTGGCCCTCGATCAATGCGCCGAGATATGGGCTCCCCATCCCTGCCCTTTCACCAGGCCAGGAAGGGAGGGATACTGCCAGAAGCCATGCCGCGGAGCCATCGACCCTGCCACTTTCCCATCCTGTGGGTGACAGCTGCAGTGCCAATGAGCCTGGGGACGACATGCTGCCCTGCATCGTGGAAAGGACAGCCAGTAACTCTATCTCTGTGTGGTGGAAGGAAAAGTCACTCATAATCTGCTCATGAATGTCAGCTCCATGTAAACATTCCCAACTGAGGACCAAAAAAGTACATTCTCATCAATGTTAAGTGTATTTTTTAAGAGTTAAAAAAAATTTCTGGAGGTACAGTGTGTGTTGTTTTTTTTGTTTGTTTTTCTTTTTTTTCAGTTAAATGTGAAACGTTCATGTCACGTTACAGAAACTTGTCACTACATCCATACTTTGACATCTTTATTTTTAAAAGCACATAAAATCAGTTTCTTCAGTTTATGTTGAATGTATTTTTGACTATCCATTTGGTGTTTGTTGTCATATATATATATATATATATATATATATATATATATATATATATATATATATATATATATATATACTGACCCTTTACCCCAGTTTATAATTGATAAATAAAGTTGTTTTGATCTGATCTGGTTTGGAGTTCATCAAAAGTACAGAGGGCTAGTAACCTATTGTTTGTGAGCCACATCAATAAAGTCCAACTATGATAAAGAAGTTGGTTTTTGCATTTTCTTCTAATTTGTTCTGCACTTACAAAGTTACTATAGAGAATATATTTTCTCATGCAGCACCATGTAAGATGTGCCTGATGTTGTAACCCAGATGGAGCCACAACTGTAAACCTTTGATCAGAGCAGCCTTTTTATTTACAGACAATGCTTACAAAGAAAACAACACATTATTTACTCTGCATTATACTTGCACAGACTTCATTTCTATCATGTGAGGATACTCAAAACAATAGCAGATAAAACATTCAATCCATATGGAGAAAGAACAAAAAATACATCCAAGAGGTTTAGCACAGATTGTTCTTTTTATTATCATTAACAGTAATGTGATGCTGAAGCCCTTTGTGACCTCCTCACAGCAGCACTTCATCTCAGAAGTCATTCATTAGAACAAACAGAAGGCAGGAAGAAAGACAATGAGAGAGAAACATGGAGACAAAGCACAGTGTAAAATAAATTAGCTTGTTCTTATTAGATGTATTGCTTTGAGATAGCTGCAAAATTAAAAAAAAAAAAAAAGACATTGGATGGTATGCTATTTCCAGTAGAAGGAATCAAGATGCCATGTGGGGCCAGTGATCCAGTTGTTGGTCTTTTGTAATCACTGTGCAGTTACTGTCCACTTTGGATTGTAAGGCCCACAGGGAGTCTGAAAATATGAGGCTGAGCAGCGTATGTTAGGATTGAGATTGGGCTTCTGTGTTTCTGTTCAAAACCGTGGCCTGATGTGGGCTGTGGTGAAACTAATCAAAAGCTTCTTATGTCTTCTCCCTCTGATATAAATGGATTGTATAGACCTTCCCTCATGATTTGGCCCAGTGTTTACTGAATAAGATTTTTTACACTTGAGTCACAGTAAAGGCCACCTCACTCAATTAAGCCCCCCTGGTTCTTTTTTTTTTTTTTTTTTTCATAAGAGCAGCGAGACAGCTTCAGCCCATATCTGTACCCCCTGGTGCTTCTTATCTTACAGGCCTGTAAAGGTCCAAGTGACCCACCTCTAACAATCTAGAAATGGATGTGAATGTATACATATGTGGGGGGAAAAAATAGTAGGAATGCAATACAGAGTGGTCAAAGACTCAGCTGGGGGGGGTTGGGATGGGGGGGTCCACAGAGGAGTTGGAGAGGGGGGGGGCTGAAGGGAGCCGTGTGGATCCTTGGAGTGGTGTGACAGACTCCCCAGCCTCCTGGTAGGATTTGTTGGAATGTGAGAGAGGAGGATTTTAGCACCAGGCGAGCCACGCCAGAGTGCTGCAGACTTCATGCCATCTGTCTCAGCCTCCATCCTGTCTTTGCCAAACTCATCAGACCTTTATTTCCTCTCCCTCTATCTCCTTCTCATCCCTGTTCACAAGAGTAGTGGACATACTGAGATCTGCTAATGTATTGGAGGGTAAAAATGGCTGGGCTTAATAAACAGATTCAAAAATCTCAAATGATTAATATGTATTCTTGGAGCTAATGGAATGACAGCCCTCATGGCCATAAAATGTGTGTTCAATAGCCCTGCCATTTGTTACTTGACCAATGGGAGAAGAGAGAGAGGTCTGTTAATGATGAAATATGTCTAAAGTCAGAGCCAAAAAGTTCACTTAATTTCATACTTATAAACCAGTTTACACAAGGTTTTTTTTTTTGTTTTTTTTTTTTTATTCAGACGACGTATTTAATATAATAAACATAATCTGTGGGGATGCAGGAAAGACAGTAAATGTTTTGCCCATACTGACTCTGTTTGATACCTGCCAATCTCTGAAATGTGGGTTGTAATAAAAGGGAAAATACCAAACAGCTTTTATGTTAATATTCTACTGTCATCATAAAATCACATGCAGATGCTCACAAAAGAGGTGCATGATTATCTGAGGTTTCAATTGACTTATGTGTCAACCTTTTTCCCTCAGTGGGACAAAAAGGAGGCTGAAGGAGATCACAGGGAGGAGCCGTAACGACTCCATGTCCTTAACCTGTTCATTGAAGGGCAAAGGAGGGTGGAGCCAATGTACGAAATGTTCTCCTTCGTCCAAAATAGAACACCAGGTGGCAGGAAGTGGGCAGGAGGCCTTTGAAGCTGACCCCGGTCTCTGGGCTGGGATGGCCTTGCTATCGATCCAGCCTGAGATGGCAGGGAGGGGAGCCAGGTGCCCCTGGTGGGCCTGTAAACCACTCAGATCTATTATGGGCTAGGAGGAGAGTGGAGTCGGCTGGGGCCGAGCCCTACTGCCCCCAGTCATATCAATGTGCAGACAACCAGAGTCAGCTGGTGACGTCCTAACAAGAAGGCAAATACTGACAACAGTCTGGTGCACAACAAGCTCTACAAGCACATTCTTCATATGAAAAGTTTCTTCTGCAGGATGTTGTCAAATCTGCATCTAAAATATTGCATAACACTGAATAATCAGCGTGAAGGAACTACATATTGGTATGGCTGTGCGTAAAAGGAATGAATACATCCAATAAAAAAATGTAATGTTAAAAAGTAAATATAGAGAGAAACCAAATGAAGTATTAAACTTTTATTAAGATATTATTTTATTATTATTTTTTATGGTGTTTAAGCACAAATTTTATTAAGTCATGAACATAAAAGATTAAAATGGCAAAAATTAAGACTCAGCAATTCTTCATAACAAAACCTATTCAACATCAAAAAGGAAAAAAGTACAAAAGCACAGCAGTTCATTCGCTGCACATGTACACACACATGCAAATGTAGGGAGTAAGTTATTCAGTAAATTTCCATCTCATTGAAAATACTGAAAAGTCATTGTGCATTTCAAGATACTTCTAATGGAAGTAGAATAAAATAAAAGAGCAATCAGATAAGTCAGTATGAAAGTAGCATTTACTTGTGTATGATGCAGACCTCCCATTCAAAGGGAACATATTAATGTTAAACAACACTAGTGTTCTGCACACTGCTACAACATTTGTATTTTGACCAGATTCAGAGGAGGTGAGTTCTATTAGTGTCTATGTGCTCATTTGTCTGTATCTGCTAGATGTTTACTTCACATAACATGTAAGCAAACACACATGTACACACACACACACACTTAAATGCACCCTCCACTCATTCCTTCCCTCCCCAGGCATGGAAATAAAAGCTCGTACTTTGAGAGGATGGCTGGAAGAAATGAAGACGTGTCTGATTTCCACAGCAGCCAATGATGATGCAGCACTTCATCCACTCTGCCCTCCGATAGGTCTTTGTCAGTCTCTTCATCTCGGGGCCCATGTCAGTGCCTCTAATTCTCCTCCCATCCATAAATGGACCAATCCCAAGACAGGGCTCAGGGGCTGGGGAGGGATGAAGGGACTGAGGCATGGAAGGAGTGAGGGATGTAGTTCAGGAGGAGAGAAAAGAGCACCAGAAGCTGATGTGGTGTGAGAAGAAGTCAGTGTGTTATTATTAATAAAGCATTAAAAAAGTGAGCACATCAAAGCATACAGGGGCTATGCTATCGTACATGAAAGTAACGCACTATGGCTTAATGTTTCCTAAGGCATGTTATGGTGACGCCGCTTTGATTTGAAATGCATTGTGTGGAAAATGGATTTACAGGAGTGGGGGAAAGAAAGCCTGGTGTGGGTGCAGACCATAATTTAAAACATGACCTCATAGGCTCTTCAAAGACTCCATGAGGGAGGATACCTGCCACTTACTCACAGCATATGCAAGAGATGCAGAAGGCAAAAACAGAGGACGAGCAATCACATCACTGTCAGCACAACAAATTAAATGTGGAATCATTTCACATTTTGATCAGGGGAAAAAAAAAGTGATTGCGACAGATTATCCTATTTCTCCATCCTCCAAGACACAAATGATTATATTGTCAATCTAGGCCTGCAGGAAGTGAAACATCTCTCTCATTGTACCCCCATAGGCCAGGTAATTATCCTAATCTACCTTCCTCCTGTGCTCTAGCTCCAGCGCCTCACTGGCTCAGACCACCTCTGCGGCTTCATTATCAGAGCTGGAGCTCACTAATGGCTTGACGGCCTCACTGTGCAGGCTGCTGTCAAAGAAAGCCCAGGAAAAAAAAAAAATAGAAGACACACGAGGAGGAGAACAGGGAGAAGAGGAAAGAGGGGGGAAAAATGAGACGGTCAAAAGCAAGGGGCTGCCCTCCAGGTTAACATCTCAATCATAAGGGACAAAGTGCTCTAGTCCAGTGGCTTTGGCTCTTTAAAAGTCATCATTTAATGATGGAGGATGAGGCTTCAGGGCAGAACAATGTCAAAGAGATGTGCCAGTGAGCTCTTGGAGAAGGAGGATGGCCATCAGATCTATTTAAAGTGTGTTTGTGACTTTAAAAGAATATGTTGGCGTGTCCACATGTGCAATCTATACAAACCCACAACTTGCCTGTTTGCAACAACTCTAACCTGACAACATACAGAAGGACTGGGGGTGGGAATTCACATTCACTTTTTTTTTTTTTTTTTTTTTTTCTGACAAATGACACCCTGACAGTTGGAAAAAATGTTGGGGTCCCTGAACAGATTTCTCAGTTACAAAAATAAAATGTGTTGCATTAGACAAAGACAGACATTTTATATTCTACTTTTGAACCCCAATGAGAGCACTGACAAATGCCACCCCACCCCCACTCCGTCTGTGCCATGATTGTTTTTCTCTCCAGAAATGTCATATAGTTAAGAGGTGATAATTCTATATGGCATAAACAGACACTGACTTCTTCCAAGTGTACATAGCATATAGGCTGACACAGATTGAGATGGCGTAATGCGTTTGTGCCTCACTCTAAATAGTCATGCAAAACTCTAAGCACGTTTTAGCCTATATCCAGTGATTCTAGAGAAAACTTCACAAAATGTAAAATAAACTCAAATACAGTACCCCAGAGGTGAAAGTATTTTAAGGTTAAAAATACTGTAGACCAAAGTGATGTGTGAAAATCTATAGTACTCCTGTTTCTGTGTAGGTGTATAGCAGAATACATTCTAAAAAAACTCCAGCGATGCAGAAAACTGCACCAATAAACAGCATCCCAAGTCTCCCAAGACTTAATATATTCTGTTTGGGAAAAGCAGCAGCCATCAGATGTTAAATGCATATTTTAAAATTGCTGATTGGTGCCAGTTTCAGTAACTCCACTGATGCTTTTTTTTTTTTTTTTTTTGCATCCATTAATGTTTTAGGGCTACTCTCAACCTCAACTCATTTCTGAGACCTTTGAGCATGTAAGTGTGAGGAAGCAGTTCAAGCCAGAGATATAAAACTGTAACTTCCTCTACAATGAAGTCCATTCATGCAATAATGAATGGTATGAATGTAGGTGGGATTTCATCTGTCAAATTAGTACAATTCCTCCTGAACACTTGATGTGATGCAACATGCTCGTTCAGAAATGACACATGGCATAAACTGTGCACTTGTGCAATCTGTCACTGAGGTGAGTGTTGGCAAATGAGCAGAAATGTTGAAGCCGATCATTTAATAGACTCCAGCAAAATCCAACTGCATGGTCAGTTAAAGATGGATTAGAGGCAAATAGGAAGATTTAAGTGAGTGACTTATTTAAGACCAAAAACCTACTTTCTGTTAAAGGTACCTCCAGCAGTAACAGCAGTTAGATTTTACATAAAGCTGAGATAAGATATTTTTTACTTCTTTTTATGAAATGTTTCTGCCAATGACATTTATTCTTAATAGATAAAGTAGAACTGAGACTCAGTATGTAATTACTGTACATGGTCAAAGGTGATTATTGATGTGTAGAACTAGGACTAAACAGAGGAATGTATCTGAAAATAAATGTATTACAACTTTATGGACAACAATGTAGAATATAATATTGGTCTATATTTGGTCATTGAGCTTTAAAAACAAAATATTAGACATTAAATTAAATTATTTTGAATAATTTATTATGAAACTAAATTAATCCAACTTTATGGGCAACCGTGTACTATTTGTTTTATTACTTTCTTTAGTGGAAGTATTTTCACAGGCAACGATATGATATAGTGCAATGTGACAGAGAAGATTTCCATTCTTTCATATTTTTTCTTTTTACCCCTTTCACAAGCCCACCCTACCCAAACAATTCTTGACTGTTTTTGAGCTATTTATTTCTATAGATCAAACAATTTTTTTGATTGGCAATATCGCTAAAATTATTGATTAGCCCCAATGATATAATTCACACTGGATATTAACTAGGTGTTGGTGTTAACTATGGAAAATCAGGCATATATAGGAATCATGTATATATTTCAAACCATAAATAAATATCTTACTAAGTGTATTTTAATCAGACTTAAAATAAGACATGATCGTATAAAAAGTAACTTTTCAGTGAGATATGAAGAATTTAATTTTGGAAAATACATCTGGAAAATCTTATTTCAAGAAATCTTGCTGAAATAATTTTCAAAATTCCCTGGCTTTTTTTTTTTTTTTTTTTTTTTTTTTGCTTAATTCAAGCAACAACAAAAAAAAACTGTCAATGGAACAAGTGAATATAATCTTGGTAAGATTCTTGAAATATGATTTTCAAGATCTGTTGTTGAAAAATCAGTTTTTTTCTCATTGAAAAGTTTCTCTTTATTACTTATTTTAACTGTGACAAAAAAAATTTAAAAATAAACTTGGCAAGATTTAGTTTTTTTTTTTTCCAGTGCTAAATTTTAAACACACTGACTTAGTTAATACTTGCTGATTTTTTTTTCTTTGATTGTAGTGACAGCTTTCTGCATAAAGACACTAATTGCTCTAAATGCTCAGGTGGGATTTTTGTCCATTGCTCCAAAGAGTCTGTGTGGAAATCTCAGACATTTGGGGGACCCTCTTGTGAATTCTGGTCTTCAGTTCTTTCCACTTCCACTCTCTGACTGGGCCATTCCAACTTTCTTCTGCTGGAACCAATTGCCATTTCTCCTCCAAACATAGTGAATGGTATTATTGCCAAAAGTTAGATTTTGTCTGACCAGACAACATTCTCCCAGTAATTCCCAGGCTTTTAAAAAATGTTGTGTAGTAAAGTTCAAACCAGATTCAACATGCCTTTTCTACAATAACGGAGCCTTCAGGGATAAACTCAGCATATGACCAGAAAAATGTAAAACCAACAGGACAGTTTGGAGGTGGATGCATCTCTGGGACTATTTCTCTTCTCGTGGCATCGTCCATATTATTGAAAAGAAGATGAAGGGTGCCATGTACTAGGAAGCTTCTTTTTTTTCAATGATTATGTTGCCAGTTTGAAAAGAATGAGGCATGAGTGAACCTTCCAGCAGAACAACTATTCCAAAACAGACTCAGTTGGGTCCAAACACTCAGTGAAAAGTAAAGATAAGGACTCACAGTAGATTCACTCTTTCACAAACACAATGTTTAGAAGAATCAAAGTGCCACCTGAACACTGTGAGAGATTAGTTTGTTCTAGTGATCGACCAATATACAGGGTGTCCCCATCAATCTACATACATAGGAGAAGGAATATATTACATACAAATATGGCTCTAACATGTATTTCTTTATATCTCAGATAACCCAAATAATGCATTTGAATAAAGAATAATGAATTGAAATGTCAGTCATAAAACAAGATTACAGATTATAAAAACAAAATGGTTTACATCAAGAAACTAAAATTTTTCCTATGTATGGAGACTTTTTGTTTATATATGTATATATATATATATATATATATATATATATATATATATATATATATATATATATATATATATATATATATATATATATATATATATACACACACACACACACACACATACATCAGAAAGAAACAACACGAAAAGCTTGAGAAATTCCAAGGGCTGAAAGAGGAGTTAGAGAAAATGTGGAGTGTGAAGGCAACAGTGGTACCAGTAGTGATCGGGGCACTAGGGGCAGTGACCCCCAAGATGGGAGAATGGCTCCAGCAGATACCAGGAACAACATCAGAGATCTCTGTACAACAGAGTACATTGCTAAGAACAGCTAAGATCCTGCCAGAACCCTCAGGGTTCCAGGCATCTGGTAGAGGACATGAGTCTGAAGTCGACACTGCCCTGGTGGGGCGAGAGGAACATATACATATATTTATATATGTATATATATATATATATATATATATATATATATATATATTTATTTATTTTTTTACATAATTTAATTAAATTTCATTAGCTCCATCCCCCATTAGCATAAAAGCTGATGATTCAGCTCCTATTGTTCCTGGGGTCTCCTTTACATTATATTACAATTTTAATATTGACACTAATCTCACCCCCCTCCCCGCACACACACATACACAAACCCACAGGACATATAATATAACAGCCCAATGCAATACAAATAAATAAACAAAATAAGTGCTGTACAATAGCTGTACAATAACATATTTCAATATTATCTGTTTTATTTCTATTTCATGTTCATTGTGTTTACAAAAAAATACTTTTCCTTTATTTTGTAATCATTTTCTATAATTTTTTCTAGCAAACCTTTCCATGCAAACATGGCCTGATAAAAAAAAAAAAAAAAACAAACATATTTGTTCTCCCTAAAGGTAAAACACACCATGTTTCATCAGGCTTAGTCGATAACTGATACAAGCCACCGATGTTTCTCACCTTATATTTGGAGCCTCTGTCAAATAGTAACAAATGTCAGACAATCTTCTTTTTTTTTTTTTTTAAAGGAAACATTTATTAAACTACAAGTAATATAAAGTAGGGGTTAAAAAAAGACAGAAAGGTAAAGGAGAACATGTAACAACATTTCACATAATAAAACAAAACAAAGTGTTCAGTCATTTCATTCTTCAGTCACTTCTTTCTAAAATAAACATCCAGCTGATGTAGAACAGGTAACAGGTTCTCCAAGAACACAGAGACGCAGAGCATATCAGCCAATGCAACAGGCCGATATTGATACAAGAAAAAAATATCAGCCCAGTATATCAATATATTACTATTTTGTTCTCACAGACTTTTCCATCAAGTTCATAGTTTACTTGATACTTTTTTTTTCTCTCCATATTTATTAAACATGATTTTATTTATCTTGCATTTTCATGAATTTATCTGATTATTTCTGTACTTTATACCAGTGTGTGGTGAATTACTGGACTGCAAATGCATTTGGGTATTTCTATTAAACTGGTTCTAAAACAGGACAGAGAGGCTAAAAATTCAAACCAGATGTTATGAGGCAAGTTTGGAAGTACTTAGAGTCTAAAAATACCTTTAAAAATAAATATTTATTGAGATGTAAGATTAAAAAACAATCCAAATGTAACATGGTAAAAGAAAATAGGATGGGAAAATTACATGCTCCTTTTTTAATATCTGTTTATTGTCTCACAGGTACATTTTGAGAATCAAACCAGTTATGCAAAAATGCAAAATCATTTATATGCTTTTAAATAAACAGGTTTCACATTCCATGAAACTTAGAATGAGACTGATTCATTAAAAAAATCCTCATGTGGATTAGAAAAATAACTAGGATTTTTAATTTATTTATTATTCTTATTATTATTCTTATTTTGCCAATATTTTCTTACAAATTCATCAACTTTGGGATGCTCAGAGCAAGTGAATTTCTTACTTTATTATTATTATTTTTTCATTTGTCTAACATTATCATTAGATACATCCTGGGGGGAAATATATCTAAATGTTTATTTTATTATTAAATCTAAAAAGGTACTAACATGAACCCAGTTTTATAGATGCACCCATTAAATATTTTAGAAAATACTGAGACCATACCTTAGTCTATTACGTATAATCTAAAAAATGTTTGCCTCTCACTAAAACAGCTGCATTATAGCATTACTATCAGCTACCTATAGATTACATATATGTTGTAAACTGTGAGACAAAACTGAATTCAAAGATGGTGGTATTCTGCTATTAGAATATTCAATCAACAATTCATACATAGACCTATGTGGTTGTCTTATGCAACCATTGACCCACTTTATTGTTTTATTAATATGGTCTTATGTAATACTATTAGCTTCATAGCTGTAGCAGCAGTAAAGAAATACATATCATATTCTCAGCACGATGATTATCAGCTGTATAACTTTATGTTTTGAGGTCACATCTAACACTATACTCAAAAACTAATTACAATTCTTAAAAACTGCTAAGTAAAATTAGAGCATACAGTAACTGCTTCACATATATATTGATCCCTTACAGGAAATTACTTGGTTACTGCATCAGAAGAGAAATGCAGTAATATATCAAACTATATATATATATATATATATATATATATATATATATATATATATATATATATATATATATATATATATATATATATATATATATATATATATATATACCTATATATATATATATATATATAAAGGTCTGTACTCCCCGCCCCTACTGAAATGGTTCAAATTGAATGGACCTTATTACACCTATATTGAATAACAATGAAACTGAAGAATTAAGGTGACATTAAGTGTGTGTACTCGGGGCTCAGGAGGGTATTAATACACTCAACAGCAACGTTGTTTGAGTCACAGTGCACATGCAGTTATCAGAGGGGTACAACTCTGTGTGGGGTTTGGTTCAGACAAGCATGAAGACACGCTTTATTTTTTGTCAGAGGTAATGTGATGATGCTTGATGCCATAACAGCCTTCTTCTGTAGGATTCTGATTCAGAGACATTCTATAAATAAATATGCTAAAAAGGATTCCGATGGATTTTTGGAAGCAATAAAAAAAACCCTTCACTGTTTCTTTTTTTTTTCTTTATAGAAGAATCATTCTAGTCAGAAAAGAGTTATTGAAGGTGAGAAGCAAAGGCAAAGTATTGTGGCCTTTTCAGGACAGAAGAATGGGCTTTTATAGGAGGATGTATCTTTTGTTTATCATCCTGTGTCATGGTGTTGGTTTTTAATTCAGCCCTAATGCTGAGCAATTTGAGAGCGTACGATTAAATAATGTGAAGTAATTAGCCTAAAAAAGATGTCTTAGGGTGTTAAATGTATGCAGGCTATGATACAAACAGTAAAAGGTGGTATGTTTTTTCACTATTCTTTTACATGCACCAAAACCCAAACCTTCGTCACTTCTATAAAAGGATTTTGAAGGGATGTAAAGCTTGTTTTTGTGCAGCATTGCTTTGACAAACCAAAATAGGATCCAGCTAGAATATGTTTCACACAAACAAACATAACTACAACTGATAGAAAACAGGTTTTCTGTTATCTAAAGAAAGTTGGGGTACACACAAATAACAAAGGTGCACCAAAACACAGAAAGGTAAATGTTTGGAGGTTTGTCATTAATTGCAGTTCTTCCACCTTTAACAGGAAGTTGACAGAAAGAAGTTTCCATCAACGTTTAAAGAAAGAAGAGGAGGAAGAAAGCACAGTATATGGAATAAAAACTACTTATGCTGAAATATTGTGATAACAGACTTTTATACTTGGCTTTTGCTATGATTATTTGATGAAACGATCATTATAGAGAAGAGAAGGACTACATTAAATATATAGATTTTTTTTCTGGCTGGCCTTCCAGTTGAAATACCACAGATACAGTACATAAAAATTTAATAAATGATTCCTACACTGTGTGAAATGTGAGCACATTTTCAAGTCTTCATTTGCATCCGTAAGTACAGTAATGATGATAAATATCGATTATAATTACAGGTTTATTTAATATATTGTCATTCAGTGCATAAAAACAGTTACATCTATTTTAATATTCACCAAATAAAGGACATTAAAACATTAAATATGTAATAAATCTGTAATGGAAAACTGATACCAAACTTCTTTCTTCAGTTTGGGTCTTTGATCACTTCTACCAGTGTAGTTTTTACACATAGAATCTGAACACCTTTAATACATTAAAAACTAACGGACAAAGGAATCACAACAATATGTCTTTCATGTGGAAACCATAATAATCTGTATGATCAAAGAGCAAGAACAAGAAAGTATAAAATATTTTATGACTCACATCTTCAGCAGAGTGCAAGGTGTGCCTTTAGCGTCCCTGAAGAGTCTGTTAGGCAAACAATAGAGAGCATTAAAACATGCCAATAGAGCAGTATTAGTCAACAGCCAGAGTCAATACACCCCACTGGGCTGCATGTCTTCCTACAAACACAAGCAATTGCTTTAGAAGGCCTCAGAACTAGATAGAAACATCAATTACAGTAAATTACACCAAAACAGTGTGTAACACTTCAATTTGTTTAATCTCCTGAGCTGTCTGAGCTGTTTTGGATAAAAGTGGAGCAAAGCACTGGAGTAGTATAACATTCAATAGCCCTGAGATATACTGGCCCATCTATGCTTGGTCATGTTTATGCATAGAATAAGAATGGGTTATTTATATTTTCATTCCTGGGACTTACTTCAAAAGCATTATTAAACACTTGAAATTACTTTTGAATGTGTAACATACTATTTTTAATAAAAAGAAAAAGAAAAAAAAAGAAAAATTACATTTTTGGGAATAGTATTCTGTGGCAGCACAGTGACTTTTACAGCTCTGCATTGTGAGCATTGGGACTTTACAATAACTTAAGATATTTAAAGCACTTTTAATTTGATAAGTGTTCATTAAGGCAGAACTAAAGATACATAATGTGCTTATTAAAAGGCTTTACATAGGAACCAGGTTTGAAATTTCTGCAGTGAGGCTATAAAACCAATGACAAACATCATCCTTGTGTTCATGCTAATTTCCCTGCACACAAGAACCACAACAACATCCAATTTGAGCTAAACTTCCCAATCCTTCAATGACTTTTCTTGCTGGTCGATTATCCACAAGGGGTACTGGTTGCTGGGGACAGATGAAGATTTGGCTGTTTCAGGGAACATTTTGGAGGGGGGCGGGGGGCTGGAGTAAATGAAAGACAAATGCGAGTAGTGCCCACTCAGCTATTTTCCCAGTCAAGATCAAAGACACGCCGGACCGGCCGCTCCACAGGAAACTTGAGATGGGTCCTGCCTTTGTTTGTTGTTGCTAGGAGACCTGCAGAAGGCTGAAAGTGTTTGCAGTGGGGTACAACATCAAAACCATTTCCAATATAAATTTTTAAGGCAGCCATGTATTTGTGTCCTGGGCTTTCAATTTACTGAGTACACTGAAAAACACAAACAAATAATGGCTCATCTGTCTGTTAGTCATGGAATATAATTTTCATGCTGTTTGTGTAAAACAAAAAGTAGCTGCAGAAAATCCTACAAGCACACATTTTGAAAAGACAGTTGTCAGTGTTCCTGTGAGTATCGGTACTTTTTGCTGTGGAGTGTACGAATTTCAGCACAACACTTATTTGCTCATGTGCAGGAACACACAGCATGTGAAACTTCACACTGTGCACAAAAACAACTTAAATGTAGTTTGATATATTTATAAGCTATGGTTTGGCGTCCCAGCGAAGCTAATTATGATGCTGTTATCTATTAATGGGCCCCATGATAGTAAGGGTGGCTAGACATGTGTCACACAGAGCTCATTACATATCATTAGTTCAACACTCCAATAATGTCTACACCTGCTGAGCAGAAGATAATGACTTGGCCCCTGATATTTGCAGGACTATTGTCTACTGAGCAAAGCACCACCAGGAGGATAAGTCTGCATTCTGGAGAGCCGCATGAAAACAGATAAAGCTGTACAGTAATGTAAGGCACGCAAGCTTTTCAACACAATACTATTGTCTGATCTCCACCAGAAATAAAATATAATACAGGTGCAGTTCTATCTCATTACATAAATAATCATCCAAGCCAGACGTCCCACTATTTGTACATATGGCTGGTGGCGTTATATGATGCTATAGCGCTGGAAAACATTCAAGAAAAAAATATCATGAATAAGATGTGCAATTAACAAGTAAATATTGATGAAACTTAAATGCTAAAAGGAGACATTTTTATTTACTCATTTGCTATGGCTCTGGCTCTCTCTGGGTTATATAATATTGAGAGAAGAACGTGACCTCAATCTTTTTCCTCTAGTGAATGTGGAAAATCCATCCATAGGCACAAAACCCGAGGCTTGTCCAGAGAGTGCAGATGTGACAACCAGGAGTATATGTTGCCATCTGCTGTAGATAGCATGCTGCTCAATACATGAAAAATAGAATATCTCCTGCAGCTAATGAATTAGACAAAAAAACTGAAATTGCAACAAAAGTGACCTTCATATCTGGAATGATAAAGATTAGAATTGTGCTGTGTCTGCCTTGTGTTTTTACTATTTGAGCCAACTGGCACAACGCTGGCGTCCTCTCCTCGACTCCCAGTCTGCCGTGATGACAATGGCAACCAAATACTGTGTGGCATGCAGAGATGACAAAAATACTAACAAGCCAAAGAATACTTGGGAGATCGGAATATAATAAAACACAGCTGAATTGCAATGTAAAGGGGGATTTATTCCTGGACGTTGGTCTTGCTAACTGTTTTGCATTTCTAGGACATCAGCCTCATACACATATAAAATACAGTGTGCGTTTAGTGGGCATGAAAATGAGCCAATTTCCAGTTGGAAAGAAGAAATGAGGCTCCTTGAGTTCTAAGTTTGTATCCTCTAAAGAGTTGAATTTCCTCTAACCAACAAGAAACTAAAAATGGCCTACATTCAACTGTGCTACAGGCTTATCTGTTGTGTCCTGCTTTAACCTGCTTACTTCAGTAATAACGTGTGAAGCTTTATTTGAGTACACAGGCAACGTGCAACAGCCAGAAAGTGATGTGACAAAACCAATTCAACATCTGAACATTTGTTTCAGCATAAAAAAAAAAGGAGAAGTCAAGGCTAATCCCAAACTGTAATTGTCTTCAGATGAGGAAGTCATCTTCTCTTGTCACCGTATCCACAGATCCACCCCTGAGTGACATCACTGTGAACAAACTGCTGCCAAGTCCTGCATCAGTGGACTGCATGCACTTTAATTGGTCTGCAAAAAAAAAAAAAAAAAATCTGCTGCATTAACTGAACATCATGTAGATTTATGACTGCTCAGTACAAGTCTGTACCACGATTAAATTATGTTCTAACTGAGACTGACTTTGTTCATTTGGCTGCCACCTGTCTCTCAGCAATACAAATACTTCACTATAGTTATCAACACAGACTCACAGTACTAATTTGTGTGCCAAATCTGGAGTTACACTCACGACTTTGCTGCCACAATAGCTTTCTCATTTTAGAGAACTGATATTTTTCTTTTGGTTTCTGCAGGACTTTTGTCATGTTACAAAACAAATGTGCAATCTATTGTTCTTTGGATTGTCCGTTAGTCAAAGAGCAATATCAAAATGAATAATTAATCTGGAGTAGAACATATTCATAATTTATATTTAGACTCATCAGAAGTTTGCATATGTAATAGGAAAGACAACACAATAGGAAAACTTTGAAGAACAATGAAAAAAAGTATCAATAGTTAATTAAATACATGTTATTTTCATTGGCCAGACAGAAACAAAGTGTAAATATCAAATTTTAATGTATGAAGTCGTTAGATTAAGAGGATTTCATTTTAAGCCCCTTTAAGATAAATGAGGGTAAATTTCCTATTTGAATAAAACATCATAACCTATTGTTTTTAACATGATAAATAAGCTTGGCCGTACATTTATATTACAGTTCTGTGTTGTTTTTGTTAAGCATCTGTCTCCAAAAGCTTTCACAGACTTGGGTGATAAATTTGCACAGTAGTCAAGACACTTCCCTGAACAGTTCACCTCTGTTTTGGGGATGACTGCTGCCTGAACTCTGTACCCCCACTGAGACAATAAAATGGCTGGATGACCACAGGACTAGCAGAAAGGCGGCCAGTTTATAACTCAGAGGGTCTGTGTGAAGATAAAGATTTAGTAACGGTAAGAGATTGGAATTCTCAGTTTGGGGTCAGACGGCCAGAGTTACCTTTTTAAATTCCCTTAGGGCATATGAGGAGACACACAGTTACATCCCCTCAGCTTTAGACAATAGAGATGTCGCAGTGAATCAGGGGCTCTAACTCTTTAGCCAATAATTACTTACTCGGTATGTTAATGATACGAATACGCTCAGTGAGAACATTTACTATCCCATAAAATTAATATATATGGTCATGGGAGTGGTGATTCCATTTAGTTGGATACAAAAAAAAAAAAACAAATAATAGAACCATTTCCTCTGCATTGTTTGATTATAATTCCAGGCACATACATGAATAGGTGTTCCATTTTATTTTCCTTTTAATCTAATTTGAGATCACATCGAGGCACAAAAATGTTCTCTATTTCTCTAAATGCATCAAGTCAGTGTCAAAAAAACAAACAAAACAATTCAGCAATAACTAAAAGATAAATACAGGGACAGACATATATAACTAGGTCTGAATTTTTAACAGAGTGATGAATAAAACTGTAAAATCATTATAACAAAGCTTTAGTAAAAGCCTTAATCATTGTAGACAGGATGTTATCAAAATATACTGTTGACCATAACGTTGGAATAACACATTTGTCTTTTCATCAGTATCACTTTACATACTGAGTCCTAATTATCTATCTAGAATAGATCACTTTTTCATGAAAGGAGATTTAAAAAAAAAAAAAAGGTTTTCTTGAAACTTCATGGACAACATTGTATTTTATGTCTTTACACAATGATCTAGAAATAAAAAATAGAAAAATGTGTAAATTCTACTATAGTTCAACTTAATGCTTCCCTATTTTTTTTTTTTTAAATTAAATTAAAGTTTACATATTATCTTCGGGGTGACTGGTGCATTGTGATATAGGTGTAGTTTAAAAGTCTTGATCTTTTCACACTCTAAGAAAGAACTGTTATTGGAGAGGATTTGCTGTGAGATTCTCCTTTCATTCTACAACGGTATTAAAAAGCGTAAAGACTGGGAGACAGAGGAGTGAGGCTGACGTCACAGTCCAAGAGTCACCCGCCGTGTGTTCGGCGTCTCCAAGTAAAGACTTATCTGCAAAGAAGTTTGGATGGACAATGTGGGTGGACAGGGCGTGAAACTACTATCATCATCAGTTTTGAATGAAAAAAAGAAAACATATCTTCCACAAAAAAGAAGGCTCATTCCAATTCAGCTGCGTTGTTAGGACAACGAGAACCATCCCTCAGATGATTAGTTCCACTTCAAAAGAATTTACTTTCTGCAGTGGAAACGTCCCCCTTTTGTGTCCTTACACAGGGTTTTCTCAGCCCGAAAGAAGAATCGTATGTTTAGTCAGCCTGTTTATTATTCCTTCTGTTCACACTACAATTGTATTAAATAAATAGAGTACTACTAACAAAGGCCTATTAGCCCATAAACATGTCCTAGTACACACAAAAACAGCTATATCACAGAATTAAGATACCCCTAAATGCTGGTAAAGATATAAACAACACTGTTTGTAACAGTGAGAGAATTTTAATATCTTGTCACTTAACCCTTTGATGCATGAATTGTAAGAACCTTAGTCAAGATTTTTTTTTTCCCTAAGTATTTTATTCCTCTTTAGGCATAAAAAAACAATGTGATTGAAATCTTTTTAATTAACCTATTCATATGGAGTTCCAAAAGCATCCACTCAGCTGCACAACATGCGTTTAACCTTGGAACCAAAGAAACATTTATTTCAAATATAATATCGGAACACTTTTAATGTAGTTTTTGTTTAAGAAGACTGTTAATTACAGTCTAATAACAATAAGCAATTCATTTAAATGTAAAGATGTTAGTGCAGATCAGGTATTAAGAACAGACCAGTTACAGTAATGATATGAACTGACTAATATGGAACTAAAACAACTAAAACCATGAATATATAAGAGAACAACTGTAGAATAACTGTCCACTGGAGTGACCAGTATGTATCAAAGGGTTAATTTATGAAACACACATCTTATGATGCACATATTTTGTCTAAGTGGGAATTTGTTAGGTGTCCTCTCGATTCTGAGAGACCCCTTCCAAAGCAGCACTTATCACTGGTGATGCTGTGAAGTAGCAGATTTTATTGCACACTCATTTTCAGAAATAGTTTTTTTTTCTTGTGTACTACTGATAAAGCTGGAAATGGAGGCATTTAAGAAAATTAAATATCATTCATTATGTTACGCCAAGAAATATTAAATATTGACAAACAATTTAGACACTGCAAAAACCTAATTGCAATAATAACAATAAAACTACAACTCCAGGATTGGTACAAAATACATTTACCTCATTGTGATTTTCATGTGTGTCAGATCAAACACTGTTATTAACTTAATTGTTTCAAACTTGAAGTGTTAAAGGCACAGTTGGAAAGCCAGTGAAACCCGAGTTGAAATTCTGCTCCTCAAATAAACAGACATCTTTCCTTAGTCAAAATCCCAAAAGGGGTGGAGAAAAACACAGTGAACACACCTAAACGCAGATGAAGTGGAAACAGGATGAAACATTTTTTTATACCACTGGCAGTTATGACATCCTGGTTACTTTCATTGGATTTTTCTTTTTTGTGTGTGTGTGTGTGTGTGTGTGTGTGTGTAAGGTTTATTTATAAGTTTCGACACCAAATCAGACACAAATGAACTTTATCCAGCATCTTCAACCTCAGCCCTACTTTAAGTTGACACAAACAGTTGAGCAAAAACAATAAGGAAACTTTGCTCAAGAAACATTATATTATATTCAAGTAAAGCTCTACTTCTACAAGATACAAATAAAGCATCATTTTTCTTGGATGATCGCCCTCTAAATATCTTACTACTATACTAACTTTTGATGTAATTCTACAACTGTTATCCTCAGCTGCTTAATAAAAAAATAAAAACTCTTATATGACTTCAGTCATTCCAGTGGTGTACTAAGGCAATGTTTTTGATTAATGTATATTCATGTATGAATATTGCGCTGGAATCTTGCCTGGTGTGGCTCAGGAGTATCCATCCTCTCCTTCATGATCAGTGATGAGGCTCCTTGTGACCTACAGTGTATTAATATGCTCAGCAGAAAGAAGCCTCTTGGCACAGGACTCGCCAGCAGCAGCCCTTTAATGTTGGCAACTGTCAAAGCTTTGATTTCTGATTGATGAGTAAGGTCGGTGCAATAACAGACTGACACGACCGGTCATCTCACTCCGCTCTCCACAACAGGAAACATATCCTTTAACACAAAAAAAAAACGACACAAGCTCTTGGACTCCAGCAGCTACAACATCACCTGCTGAAAAATGTGTATGTTTGAAACAAGTGCCTGACAGTTACATAAGACGACACAAACTGGAACCAAACCAGAGGCAGAAGTTAAGTATAGTTACTGTAGTACACATCATACTTTGTGTAACTATGTTTTATTGTTTCCACTTTGGTAAAGATATAAATACTTCACCTTTGAATCCATTTTCTACTACTTTAATTATGTTTTAGAGACGCAACAATGAATTATGTGCTCCTAAACCTTTTGCATATCAATGGCTTGAACTGTTATTAATGAAATACATTTATGCAATTGGAGCAAATGCGACATAATATAGTGTCAAAGTAGACTCTGATAATAGCTTATTGGGTGGTTTATAATTGTAATGTGTTGAACTGAGGTGTATCTATTATTGTGAACAATCCTTTTATATCAATTAGAGCATAGTGAATATTAAAACAAATGAGACACCTATAATTATATGACAAAGAACTAGTTGTTCCAGTTTGGTCACAACACGATGTGATTGGTTACACATCAGGAATACAACCTTTTAACACAGATATTACAAAACAACTTTTATTTACATACTTATTAAAAATCCCATATGAAAATCAACAAAAAAAAGTCATGAAAATGTTGCTATGTTTCAATTACAGATAGTTTAATGGCATTGGAAAAAAGGTTTGAAGTCAAAGTTACTCTAAAAAAATGTGAATCAATTCCAAGTATTGGTTGGCAAGATGTAAAAATCGATAAAAACATATTAAAAACATCCATATTGAAATCACTTCTCTGTATGAGGTACTATACCCATGAAAGCGGAGCCCAAAATAAAGGTGAAACAGTGACAAACATGGTTCTACAAGAATTTAGTGTTTATCAAATGAGAGCATGATCACCGCAGTGAATAGCCTATCAACAAGTCAACTATTTCTACCCACTGCTTAAACTGAAAACAAGACCTACGCGATAATAAAAATGCTTCTTTTTTTTTTTTTTCATTTTTATAGTAAATTAGGATGAGCTGACTTGAAAAAAGCCATCTTAAATCAACTGTAACTAATTGCTTCTTTCATCTATCCAATTAAAAGCAGAATTTTAATCCAAGTAGTTTATTTCTTGTTTTGATAGTTCATCACGTGCACAGCCTTTTAATTAGCACAAAAATGTAAGAATTGCATATTAATTCAATGCAAAGGAATGCATGGTTATTTACTCTAGTGAGTCTCATGTGTTTCCCTCTCAGCGCAGTAGTCCTCCAGGGCCGATCCTACCATGACTGGTCTAATTGACAACCGTGCTAAAAGATGTGTTGGCAAAAAAAAAAAAAAAAAAAAAAAAAAAAAGTAGACACAAGCTGCTAACATTTTCAATCCGTACTCACTCAGGTGTGTATGTGTGAGAAGGTGTGAGGAGGTTGTTAAAATGGTGCTGAGGATCAATAGGATGTTGTTGTTAGTGAGAGACCTTTCAAGGGAAACATCAGTAAGGTGGCATCACAAGTTGTCATGTGTGATGTTTGTGTAATATATCTGGAATGTCTCTACCTTCAGCTGGTGGTATAAACAGTCAGCATTGACAGTTCAGCTCCCCCTGCATTCCTGTGATGAAACAGCCCAGTTGCATGAGGTAATCTCACCCATATCCAAATGAGATGGAAATGCCTTCACTCAGGGAATTCAGCAACACACACAGGAACGCCTAGAAGAAAGGTGTGTATCTCAAATGGGACTAATAATAGTTTCTCTATTCCCTTAATGCACAATCTATAGTATATCCTTCAAAAAAAAAAAAATCAGATCAACTATATGGGTCAGTGGGATTTCTGTAAGGAACAAAAATTAGAAAGGAGGAACCAAACGAAAATATGCTCTGCTGAACAACAGATCTAAGGAATGCAATAACTAATAAGAAAATTATTTGGGCAGAGTAGGAGCTCAGAACTTTAATTACCAGAGCTGGTTAACTGATTGAAAGGGAATACATGTCCACATTTGTGTGCATGCAGGCCTAATTATTTTCAACTCCTTGATTGTCTAAATAGGCTTTATAAATAAAAGCACAAGTGACTTGAAATGTTCAAAGGAAATTATTTTAGAAATGGAAATGATCAAAGAGCAGTCTTTCATAAATTCTGTGATCTGCGAGCTGGAATACACAGGGACTTCAGTCCTGCAATCTGTGGCCTAGGTTTCACATTAACTCTGGAGGAGACACACTGCTACTGCTGCACACACACACACACACACACACACACAGTGTACAACTCCACCCCAACATCTGGCTCTCTCAGGGGACAATAAAAGACATTTATTAGCCTGAGTCTTTGCTTAGGCTGCCCACAAATTAAACTGAACTAACAGGAAAGATGGAAGCAATTAATATCAATATGGCATAGTATAGCATGGCATGGCATGGCGTATTATGGTATGGTATGGTATGGTATGGTATGGTATGGTATGGTATGGTATGGTATGGTATGGTATGGTATGGTATGGTATGGTATGGTATGGTATGGTATGGTATGGTATGGTATGGTATGGTATGGTATGGTATGGTATGGTATGGTATGGCATGGTATGGTGTGGCATGGCATAATTCAATGGCCAGTAAATAATTGAATAGTGTTCTCTGCAGTGGAACGCTTTAGAGAAGGTATTAACGAAAGACACCTACTAATTCTGCATACTGTATGTACTATATATTTTATATGATATAGGATCCATATAGTTGCTGAACAGGATAATAGTTCAATTTGCAATGTGCAACAACATAACAGTAATATTTGTTGAATTAGGGAGATGAATAATCAAATATTTTAGGTAATTATGAGAGTGATTTCACTTTGCCACTGGCATCCTTCTCTCATATGTGTAATATCAACAGCCCACACTACTTCCTGATCTGTTGCTTTTTACGTAACTTGCATATCTTAGCCTCTTTACTTTTCTTGTTGATAAAAGGAACCAAATGCAGATTTAAACACAGTTAAACAAGCACTCTAGCTTGTTACTTACAGCTTCATAGTGTAGATGGAACATTTTTCTTTCTCTTTTCATTATTCATAATCTATCCCATGTAATACACAGTGAAACAAATTACAGTGAAGACACTTCTGTTTTGAGTCAGCTCACATGTGGACATTAAAGTCTTTAAAATGTTGTCACTTCATCTCGGTCTATCATCGTTTCATCTGTTTTCCAAGCACAGCTTCTCTTATAGCAGAAATTATAGTCCCGTTCAGTATTATCCTGATATCTGTCGCAGCGGGTTTAGGATTCTGTATTTGTTGTTTTCTCAAGACATTTGTCTTCTAGGGGAATGTGTTTCTTTTAGTTGCAGATTAATGTTTTTGAAACACAACGCAGTCACACAGATGGTTGCATAATTTAGTAAATTACGTAACTGAAGAAACGGTTCAAAATTCAACAGAAAGAATACAGGAAATGTAGCAGATATTGGAGTAGAGATGAGGGCAAATGCTAATTACCTGAGGTGTATTTTTCTAATGGACTTAAAATAGCTGTATTAAATCTGCTGTGTTGTTGTTGTTGCAGTGGAGGTGGACTTTTGATCCCCTGCCTTTTTCTGATACCTAGAACACAGGATTATTCCCCACAGGCTGGAAGAGATGCAGTCAGTTCCGCCTTGCTCTTTTTGAAGGTCATATGTGGAAGTGCACTAACTTCACAGATTTAAGTCACCAGTGATACTAGTATAATACTCTTCTTTGAACACAATCACGGTGGCTGTTTTTGATGTTAAATATGCACAAGTGCTGGCATACACACCTATGCAGTTGTAAGGCACACATACTTTCACACTGCACTTCACATTACCATATCATAGCATAAGTCCAATATAAGGTTAGGCTAGCCTATTGATCATCAAAAAGATGAAGGGACAGTCCACCACTTTCACTCCGCCACTCTTAAATCCATTACCTGGATTCCTCAAAGGAGTAGGACTTGTTAATTACTCTCTCTCATGCCCCATGTGCTCTCTTTAGCCTGTGGCTAATGATAAACTATTCCCATCAATAGTGCTTTAACTTCAGAGGGGTTTAAATGACACTGTGGTCTTTTAGGATTATTTTATTGATGACTATAAACAAGTAAACTAACAGTGGGCTGGTTTGTACTTCTTCCTACTGCCTCCGTCCAGAGTGCTTCTGTCTGTGTCCTGCGTTTTAGGGTCAACACCACACCAAATCACATTTGTCCTCTCCATTAATGTCAGAGCCTTAAAGCAACATATCATTGCAGTGTGTAGCTGGCCTAACTGTAATTGAAAAGGCCCAAGGGGAATTCCTGGGTTCTGTGTGAGGCCCCCCTAACCCCCACCAACCTACATTCATCATTGTAGAGTTAAGCCCTGGGGTGTTCTTTTAACGCTGAAGGTTAACAGTGAGATCGCCAGGGCTCCTCGCTTACAGCGTCCTTAAATGTGGCCCCCAGTGTTTCTTCAAACACTAGACTTTGGTTAAAAACTACATGTAGCGCCATGTCAAGTACATATTCGTTTAACTGCAACATACCAAGTGGAGCAAACATGTGTGCGTCAACACACCCATGTTCAGCAAATGGATGGACTTCAGTGAGGATGTGATCAGAAACAGAATCCATTCTTCAGATGTCGAGTTCACAGGCTTGATTACACAGCAGCTTCGCAATGCATACTGCAACAGATAAAATTAAACACATGCGATTGCTCATTGCTTTGAAACACCCTGGACCATGATCAGTGTGATCCCTTTTTTAAGTTCAACCTCAAACGAGAGATTTGAAAAATCATACAAAAAGTATTCAAATGCAGTATCTCACAACACAGGCAAACTGTGCTAATGAAACGTGATAGTTTTAAAAGACAGCAAAGACAACAGGCACTCAGTATTTCTTTGTGCTGTTTTTGTAAAAATCTAAGGCATAATGCTCTTTAGGCATGGTGATCAAAGCCTGTTTAATATTTTCAAACAAATGCTTCAAATGCATTCTGTAAAATGTGGATGATTAGGCAGAGCTGTTAATGACAATAGCGTAGAAGACGAAGGAAGAAGGAAGATGAAGATAAAAGCATCATTTCTTGATCCAATGTGCAGATTTCGACATATTCATCGGGCTCTTTACATACATGAAAGTGAGCTGCCCTTGCCAACAAGTGGAGGCCATTAAAGCTCAGCCTGGTTGATCCTCTGATGACAAGAGTCTAGAGAAGGGATTAGAAGGTAAGGGGACCGAAGTTATGGTCATTCCTTTAAAATGATGGCATTGCATCGTACAGGCCTGGAGCTTGCAAGAGTTGAAAGATCTTCAAAGGTCTGCTCACCCCACACAACCTACTCTGGCTCCCCGAAAAAACCTTGAAAGTATGAATTTTAAAAGATGTGGACTTTTAAGATACTATTTATTTTCTTTCGGCTATACAGCAGACCATAACAAAACTTGGAAACATAATTATATTATTCTTGGTAACAAAAATAATCATCAACGTCAATCATGACGCAAATGCCTGCAGTAATAAGAGACTTATCTCATCAAAAACTCTCAGAATAGGTTACATAAGGAATTCATAATGAAAAAAAAAAATAGAGATATATCATGTACTATCCATATGGATAAAATGCAATGCATCAAAAGACAAATATGCATTAGATATGAGCATGGGCGGGGTCTTTCGCTCCTCGGTCTTTCCTGCAGCATATCTGTTTTAAGCGATACTCTGTTTTTGACAAATTCAACAAAAGTCAGAGAGCTGAGAGTATGAAGGGCTTTGGCTTAAGATGACAGTGGGTGACAATTGGGAAGAGTGAATAGGAGCCTAGTTTATTAAGCCCTAATATAGACTGGACTAAGCAGGGGGCTGGCACCGCTGAAATGAGAAAACCGCTATGCAGGTGAAGATGAGAATGGGGGAAAAAAATCCATCAGATTAAATAAGAAAAGCACACTGGTGAGACTCTGTTTCTTTTCACAGTTTTATGATTTATGAACACCTTAAAGAAACACGCTGCTGTATATGTAATTCATGTGGTTGCATTGTCTTACGTAAGAGCACGGCTTCCAAAGGGTGAGTTTGTTGAAGCTTATTAATTGTCAGCTTGTCAAATTAACACAGGCTTTGACGTAGAACAGATTACCCTATAAATGTTTTTAAAAAGAACCACTGACATGACAACCATATGCATCTCACTCCACTGTTTCATCTTAGTGACAGTCATGTTAGGTGTTGCTCAGTATTTTACCTTGGAATCTGTCTTGTGCACTTGCTTTCATCAGTGATGCTTGGATGCCAAGCCCTTCTGCAGTTGCAATTATCCAACTGGGAAGAGAATGGAGGGTGGGGAGGGGAAGTAGCTTTGCAGCTGCATCCAGTTTAACGTGAGCGCTGGAAATATTCATACAGAAAAAAAGTAGCTATGTGAGTCAAGTTCCACGGATGTTTGGGGAGGAATTTGGTGAGGACAGCTCTACTTACCACGGAACCATACTGGCAGAGATTAGGGGGCCATCATGAAGGAGCCATGGTGGGTGAAGATAGCCAGGAGCTGCAGGGATAGAGACAGATGAGACAGAGAATTGAGAGGACCTGGCAAAAAAAAAGAGGTGGGGGCATGAAGGCTTGGATGAAAAGAAAGCAAGTTGGGGAACAACAGCACCGCTGGCTAGACCAAAGGAGGTTGGGGGGACCAAACATTCAATTAAAATCACACTTGGTCATCTTTGCTTCTACTGTCAGAGCAAACACTGATGCAGCCTCTCCTAGACCAGCAAAGGGGCTTAAACCTCCCCTGAAAAAGTATGGGAGCTGCATAGTGTAAGTTACGCAAGATGTCATACATGGTTATAATGATGCATCAACCCAAAGACCTGGTGTGACAAAGCAGCCCACCCCCTGCTACACAGCTGGGGCTCAACCAAAGTATGGCATAACAGCAACCCAGGGGTTCAAGCTGACAATTCAATGGATTCCAAGGTGAAATGGATCTATTACACTAAACTGATGTGTACCCTGTATATCCTGTCCAAAATGGCGCCTGCCGCTTGTTGCTAGGCAGAGTGCAAGAGTAAAGATGGCGGCGGACAAGTGGCAAACTGCAAAGCAGAGGTCTAATCAGTTGTGATTACTGAGGGGTGGGGTGGGGGGTGGGGGGTGGCAGGGTTAAATGATTATGGAATATTACAACAGCATGGTCAGAATATATAGCAAAGCGCATACAGGATCGGGATGTTTCATAGTTCCAGGTGTCACTCGTCCTTATTTTGCAAACAAAAAGCCTGTGTTCTTTACTCAAATAGATATTTCCTTGGCTACAAACTAATCTCTGACTATGTTTTCTGTGAAGAGGAGGAGAAAAATGAAGCATGTGGTAGTGCATGGTCGGGAAATTTCATAGTTTAGGGTGTTGTTTTTATGCCTTTATAGATGTCCTCACATAACAAATGAAAAAACTGTTTTCTTCTCACAAACACAGAGGCTCCTTTGGCCACAGAATAATGTTTGACAATGTTTTTTGTGAAGAGTAGGAAGTAAAAGAAGAATGTGACAGTCTACAGTTTTTACAAGATATGCATGTTAATAAAAAATAAGATTTTGAAATTAGTTTAAAAAACACTCATCACTGAAATTTTACAGTGGATGTAAAATGTTTGATGCAAGCTATTGGTAAAGTTGCATTATAACAGGAACTGATCTTACAAATTCTAGCCATTATATCATTGGAGCACAATGACCAAAGCTTAAACTGTTGACTTCAGTTTACTGGAAGAAACACTTGGAATCTGGGGCTTGATATTATATATCTCTAACCTCAACCTACTTACCACAAAACTTCTAGTTTTGTCTAAATTATGTCAACGCTAGCGATGTAACCACACATTCTCCAATCATCCACTGATCATTAGTCCAGAAAAAAAGAGACCATTGGTATGGATAAAAATGACTTCTGACTGAGAAAAAGTTGAAAATTGAAATTGAAATTCTATTCTATTCTATTCTATTCTATTCTATTCTATTCTGTTCTGTTCTGTTCTGTTCTGTTCTGTTCTGTTCTGTTCTGTTCTGTTCTGTTCTGTTCTGTTCTGTTCTAAGCACATTACAAATTACTGCACAGGCAAAAACAAGAGGGATTTCCACAATGCATCATCAAAAATATCTTACTTTCCCTAAAAACGCATGGCCATGAGCATCATGCACGTGCGACATAAACAGAGCACATACTTGCATTCATAAACAAGTTCATCACATTCCATATGCACCATATGTGCAGTCTATAAAAAAAAATAGCTGCTTAGACTTAAGTGCTATTTTTATGATGGCAGTGGGGGGGGACACACAAAACAAAAACAAAACCATTGACATGTGGAACTACAACACTTTCTTTTTAGTCTTAGAGTTTTAATGTAAATGCTTATGACGTACATTTCAATGACAGCACTAAAAGCAAAGTCTTCTAACCTCTGAAATAGGCCTTGAATGATTATATGTAATATAATAGACACTAATAGGAAAGCCTCTTGCCTGTTAAAGTCTTCACCTCGAGTACTTATGTCTGTCAAAAATGCAAGGGGAAAAAAAAAATGCAAAACCTGCATTAAATACTTGCACTAGAATAATAGTCATAAAACAGCTAGTTATTTAGCTGTCACATCAGCATAAACAGATATTTCAAAGAAATGTAAAATCTGCACTTTGACCCGCTATTCTTTTGATATGTTGGAGACACATTTGTATAGATATATATATATACTGGAAATCATCCTCATTTAAATGGTATAAAACGCTGACATACATACATGTAGGTACAAAGTATAAAGCTGTGCTACTGGCAGTGGAGCAGATCTTTTTTGCATTACCTTCTTCAAGGAGAAACTCACCCATTTATCATGATTATACTCCATATGACCTTTACTATATCAAGATCATATTGAACTTCCCTGTGCACATCATCTTTAGATACATGTCATAATATAGTTCTTCAACATGGTCACTCATATTAAAATCACTGTTGTAAAGTAATGCATGGATATAATATTATATTACAGAGGGAACTGCGGTCGTTAACATGAGGAAACATGATAAACTGAGTTGTATAATAATAAACCTATTCTAAGATTAGCAGAAACAGTGAATGCAAGCTCTGCTAAGAAATAGACAGGCTTCAAACACATATTTCCTCAGCTTGTTTCTCTAAAATAATGAGGTGTTTGTTGACATTTACATTCCTGAAGGTGCAAAAACTTGAGCAAATATGTCAGCGAAACTACAGCCTTGGTAAAGTGAGGAAAACATTTGACTGTAAGGTCCACATCTCCCATCCCATTTAACATTTGTCAAATGGAATCAGGTATTTTCATTTAAGACACATTATTTTTCTCTGTCAAAGAAGTGTGACGTTCTAACTTGACAGAAGGAAATTAAGATGTTTAAATCTGAAATCCACTGTGAGGGAAATTTCTGTGTGTGTGTGTGTGTGTGTGTGTGTGTTTTATTGGCTAAATAATGACAGGTAGTGTATTGATTTTATACAGTATCATAACACTGAGAGATTTTGTTTGTGTAGAGGTGACTAAGGACAGAAAGAACCTGTCACAGATACGAATCGAATTCAAGAAAAAAAAAAAAGGCATATAAAATCCGACATAGATCAGCAGGTGCGTGGTAATTAAACCCAGAAAGAAAACGTCTTATCTGTGTGATCGGACGTGAAAATGCGTAAAATCCGCACTGATGGCGCAGTGAACTTATCCAAAACCTTATGGGGGGAAAAAAAACGTGTGATCTGGGACTAAAATAAGCCAGAGTGGATCACACATTATTCATTTACACTGAGTCTGTGTCAAGGAAATCGAGCTGAAATTGTCGTAAAGTCTTGGCCAAAAACCGACATATATGAAGGAAAAACGAAGCTCAGTTAGTTACATGGATCGAGGCAGGACATAATATTTCACAAAGTTGTTAACCTGCAAATTATGGCGTGTTTTAGGATACTATAATTTTTTATTTTTTATTATTTAAAATAAGACAAAATAGGTCGGAAGTTCATTGAGAAAATGCATTGAATGGGCTTAACCACACATTCTTGATCAAAGGGAATATAGACACTTTAATAAAATATAGAATACATAATTAATTATACAGTATGCGTATGTACAGTAGGACTATATGCTAATTAAACGTTTTTAGCAGCACGAACACTGTGGTTTATGCTCACGTTGGACTTACTTTGCACAGAAATGTGGAATATACATATAAAACAAACAAGAATAAGAATAATAATAATAAAAAAAAATTGGCGATTAGGCCAAAGTTGCCTTGTTTCAACAGGAAGGGAGAAAACCTATGAAAGTCGTTGGATTATAATATTATTTAGGCTCATCACAAAGGCTGGAAACATGTTTAAAAAAATTTACTTATAAAATTCTCACAGATATTTCTTTCATGTAGCTACATACATTAAGACAGAAGTAATGGGTTTTATAGTTCCTGACACATATTACATTTAGTTTACATTCAACAACGCCCCATACACTTACGGTACATTCAGAAAAATAAACAAGACTTTCCAGTAATAGCCTATAAAAGGTCAAAAGACTGAACACGCAGACTCCCATAAAATAAAATCCCTTTTCCTCTATTTTTTTTTTTTTTTGCCTCACTTAAGATAGATATTTGAATTATTATGCACACATTTAAACTTATACACTTGATAAAAGTTCCTATAATCTGATATGGGGGGAGATTTGCTACTAAGAAAAAGGCCTCACAATGAATAAAACTCCCCACATTTTGCAAATGCAAGACATGAAAAGGATGAGTCAGGGAGTGTCACAAATATCTGATACAACACGAAAATACAAAGAGTATAAGAGAAATACAGTTGGAAGTCTGTAACATGAAAATAATAATTAAAAAAATAAATTAAAAAAAAAAAATAGGTCCCAGGAAGTGTAACCCATCAGTAACTCAGATGGACGGGATGTTACACTGCTTTGGTGGAAAAGAGTCCACGCCGCTGTGACATGTGTACCATCCATTAACGATGCTTTTCTGGAAGGGTGACGTGGAAGGGAAAGTCCTGGAGCTCTGGGTGAAAGTGTGACCTGTCTGGCCACAGGGATACTGGGAGGACTGGGACCTGTAGTTGCTTCTCTGTAACAACAAAGGGTCCAAGAGGGGTTGTGACCTGTGCGTGGGGTAGTCCAAACTGCTGTCAAACGTGTGATGGAAACGTGACCTCGGGGTGGACTCGTCTCGACTCTCTGGGGACATGGGGACATCTTGGGTTGCGGTCGGGGGGTTAGGTGGACTGATCTGTGATCCATCCTGGACTCGGTTTGACCTGGACTCTGTGACGTGACCTTCCTCCCCACCAGCTCGTGCGTCGCTGCCTTTGGCACCGTGGGCCTTGTTGCAGTGGAGCTTCATGTGCTTTCTTAGGGAGCTGGGGTGGGTGTAACACTTGTCGCAGCCTCTGACCTTGCACACGTAGGGTTTATCACTGGAGTGCACGTGAGAATGTTTCTTTCTGTCGCTGCTGTTTGCAAACCTCCGATTGCATCCTTCGAATTCACACTTAAAAGGTTTTTCACCTAAACGTGTGAAAAAGAGAAATGACGGCGAGTTACGAATATGCTTAAATATATTTATTTATCCTTATATGAGGATAAGAATTGCATGAATACAAAAAAAATAAAGTCATCATTTGAGTGCATCCCATTGAAGTATGTCCTTAAAACACGTAAAAGCACATTGAGCCTAAACTGCACTGAGTCTGTGTGTCTGTACAGGCTCTTAGCAGGCCACACAGTCCTGGTCTGGAGAAAAAAAAAAGTCACTTTAACTTATTTTAAATGTTAATTAAACGATATATTTTAGCGAGAAAATAAAAAAAAATACTGTGCACAAAGTAACTGGATGTAATAAAAGTCCCAAGAGTTCAATCTGTTGCTTGTGTGCTTTGGTTTGTCTTGATCGCAACAAGTGAAGCAGAAGTATTAAATCAACCAGCCTGTTAATGCACTAGAGTGTGACAAATATGCTGCTGCCAATGTAAAGATTTAGATTTATTTAAATGCAATTCATGGGATGAATTAGTCTGTTGATAATGATTGATACTAATGATGTTCTTGCAGAGAATTGCCTACAGCTGCCTGTGTTCCCCTGCACAAACACACAGAGGCCTGTACAACACTCAGGCCAAACACAACTCAAATACTCTCCTTTTACATCTTCATATTATAGCCTCTCTGTTTTTAATTGATTGAGGAAAAAAATGCCTCCAAAAGATCATTTATGTTTGGTTAAAATCACACAGTTGTATAATGAAGAAAATGTTATTATTATTAGTCTACTGTCTGTTTTTTTTTCTTTTTCTTTTACCTTTTTAGTTTCATTAAAACGATTTGTACAGAATTTAAAAAAAACGTCTTTATCTCCCACGTCATGTGTTAATTGTGTTTCCAAATTAAATGTCTATATTCAAGTATAATTACACTGGAGTCACTTTTCTTGGATAACTTGTGAACTAAACGAAAATAAATATTCCGTACGTAAATCGGTAGTAAAATATAATCCTAAATAAATAAATAAGTAAAATAAATAAAAAAAATACATTTAGTGACACTTTCTCCAAAAACAAACCCAAAATAATCAGGCCTAGAAATGAAGTCAGAATGATACTAGAGAACATTGCATTGTTCTGAAAATACTCCACTTTTTGGCTGATAATTATTTTTGCGGAGATGACTGAGGTCATCGTTTACCCACCTTTATATTTCCTGCTACATCACTGTGTGATGAGCTCTGTGTGTTCCTGTGCTCAGGAGAAAAGTCCCTGGGAGGCAGAGACAGCGTAACGGCTACGTCACAGCTCTCCGGTGTCCCGGCATTTATTTAATAATTTCACTGAATGAAGTGGGAGAGGCACCCAAAGCACCAGGCCTACTGACTGCACTCTGTTGGAAATGCTTTACTACCACTCATCTGTGCCTTCACATGTTTTCCCTCTGCCAAAGCAGGCAACAACAACAGGCTTTGCATAACATTTGGGACAGAGCAGATGAAATAACGTCAGAGCAATAATAATAATAATAATAATAATAATAATAATAATAATAATAATAATAATAATAATAATAATAATAATAATAATAATAATAATAATAATAATAATAATAAGAGGAAGAAGAAGAATTGAAATGCCTATATTAGCATTTTTTTTCAAAAAGTCTTAATTAAGTCATCAATTTAAAAATGTGTTAGAAATGTATCTTCAAAATTAAGTTAAACTTGTAAATAAGTAGCCCAGTTGCAACATTTACAAAAATTTAACTAAAATACATTATTATTATTATTATTATTATTATTATTATTATTATTATTATTATTATTATTATTATTATTATTATTATTATTATATGCTCGTATATATTATAATAATAATAATAATAATAATAATAATAATAATAATAATAATAATAATAATAATAATAATAATAATAATAATAATAATAATAATAATATTTTAATAAGATGACTTGTGACTAACCTGTATGAGTCCTCTTGTGAATTTTCAGATTTTCAGATCTTGCAAAAACCTTCTCACAGCCGTGGAAGGGGCAGGGAAAGGGCTTTTCCCCTGTGTGGACTCTGACGTGATTCACCAGCTTGTATTTGGCTTTGAAAGGCTTCCTGTCCCTCGGACAATTCTCCCAGTGACAAACATATTCAGAGTGCTCTGGTCCTCCGACATGCTCCACTGTCACATGGGTGACAAGTTCATACATGGTGCCGAAGGCTCTGGAGCAGGGCACCTTCCCAGCCCCCTCTTGGCCATCAGTCCACTTACACACCAGCTCATGCTTCACTGTTTGCTTTGAACACCTGAGAAAAGCGTCGCCTCCTCCTCGTTGGATTGCCATGTTCAGAGGTTTGTACAGACCCAGGAACTGTGTGACCAGCTGCTGGCTGTTTCCCTTGGGGCTGATACTTTGGCCATAGGGGTGAGTCCGGGTGAGGAGGTCGCCAGGTAGCCCCAGCATCATTTGACTGCCGAAGTCTCGTGTTCCGTCAGTGGAGCCATGGGCCTGCTCCTGATAACTTGTAAAAAAAGCATGGCTTCTGTTGTCTCTGCAGCCAGAAAAGTCACGGTACCTTCCAATCCCGCCATGTTGGTTAGCTCTTGATGCCAGTTGATCAGTGACGGGTGGCATACCGGCTCCAGACAGATTGGCTCCAATGATAATACCCCTAGGGCTGTGCTCTAACCGGTGACTGGGGTATCCAGAGTCTGAAAAATTGGGAACCGAATGGTCAACATATGCACTGGACCTCGTCTCGGGGTAGTCTCGCAAATTGTGCGAGGGGCAGAGTTTTAAGGAACTGCCAGTGGGGTGTCCCATGTGCTCTCCTGCCAAAGGTGGCAGCACCACGCTGGGTTCAGTATTGCTCTCCCCGGGGTTGACGCAGGAGAGAGGGCAGCCACTAAACCTCGAAAGGCTTGTCATGTTTTGTTGTGAGTTTGGCTATGAGTTTGCAAAATCAACCAATTCAGAACTCAGGATACACCTAGAAATTCAGTTTCCATTTTCCATGTTGTATATCATCTGCATGTGAAATTCTTGGCCGTGAACTTCGCAGAAGTAGGAACCAGACTCAATTTCGTTAAAGTTGGTGTGAGTCCCATGCCGTTCACTTTGCCCTCTTGATTTGTGGCAATAACCGTGGTAGTAAAAATGCCTCGAAACAGGCCATGGTGCAATATAAAAGCACAGCAGGCAAACGTGCTTTAAAAAAGGGAGCTTTGGGATTGGTTGGAATGCACAGTGATTGACAGGCGCTGGGTTTGTTTTAAAAGGGACACGCAGGCGTTCACTGCATGACTCCGTTTTTCAAATATCGCACTGAAAATGCTTTGAAATGTGCCGAAGCCTCCAAATATTGCTGCCCCTTTAAGTTCAGGAGCCTTCTGTTGAGCCCCTGCTCTAAACCTAAAGAGTGTGTGCAGGTTAAGGTTTTATCAGCTTCAGAAAAATCAAGAGATTAAATGTTGATATGAGTAAAACACACTGCTCTGTCTGAGTGGCCTATCTACCGCATTTCATTTCATTGTAAATCTTGACAAGGCAAATGTCCCACTCCTGCCTTGCTAGAATAATAGAGAAACAGGCCAGTGCATGTCCAGGCCAATTATTGTCAAGACTCCCGTTTTGAGTGGAGCACCGCATTTAAAATCACTGAAAGTTACAATAAACTCATTCTAACAGCTAAATCAGTCGGTTGATTTCCTCCTCTCTGTTCCCTTATACTTTTTATGTGACAAAACTGTTATGGATTTTTTTTCCACCCCCCCCCCCCCAACTCTAAATAAATAATAATTTCTTTCCTCTTTGTTTTACAGTATTCAACACATCAGTACTTCCATTTTTCTTAGTGAACAGAACAACTTGTTGCCTCATATTAAAGCAAAAGTTGGATAAAGCATCAACAAGTAGGGCACCGGGCAACCAAACTATCACACACCGGATGAAAGTAAATAAATAAATAAATAAATAAATAAATAAATAAATAAATAAATAAATAAATAAATAAATAAATAATCAGTTTTCTTTTCTCAGCTGTGAGTGGAAAATAGCTAACTACAGAATGTACTGTTTCATAATGAAGCTTAAAATCGCTCTGTATATATTAATTATATCAGCTATTTATTTATCTTGTATCTCTCATTCAGCTGAAGTAAATCCATACTACATGCATCTTGCAGGGGAAGCAGAGGCGCAAAAAAATATATATGGTTACGTAAAATGCAAATGATAAAACATGATAAACAGCAGTGGAGACGCTTTACTGGACCTTGAAAACTCAGGGGGGAGGCAACTTTCTTACTTTAGGGTTCTGTGAGGACAGGACTGAGACTCTTCTGAGGCACTTCTCTTTTCTTTGACGTGACTCTGATTTCATCTACGCACAGTTTTGTACCTAAAACAGTTCATGCAAATTCTTTTTTATCTGTTGCTTTTTACTTAGATTTGCACGACGCATATATATATATATATACACCCCGCATTTGAGCTTATAGATTTAAAGTGGAACCTCATTTATTTCAGCTGCAACTTTAAGGGTTCTTTAAAAAAAAAAAAAAAAAAAAAAAAAAAAGGGGGAAAAATTCGTTTTCCTTATTGTAATGCTGACGTCACCTGCAGTGGATCCTGGGCCGAGACAAAGCGAGGGGGCCCACTTGACATTAAGTGCCGCAAAATAGTAGACAGGCCCAGAACTGGCCTAATTCCGTCATGATTGTAATGGACGCTCATGTTTGTCAACCTTTAACCCGATGTATTTCCGAAAATGATTGAGGGTTGAAGGCCAATAAACGGAATGTTTCCAATCTGTCATTCAGAGAGCAGAAAGAGCTGACAGACCTGCGCCCCAAACCATCCCAGCTACTCATTTAGAGCAAAAAAAAAAAAAAAACCTAAACGAAAACGAACCATCATGAAAAATCCTAGGAGTCCAAATGACTGTTAAAAGATTACCTTTTAAGAGCTAAGAAGTCAGGCCTGGTGTGACTTTACTCTGGGAAATATTGTTTTTTATTATTATTATTATTTTTATTTGCCCAAAGATCCAGATTGGCTCCAATGAAACCATATCTTTAATAAATTCAACTAATCCAGTTAATTTTCAACAAATATATGTAAATGTACTAAAGTGTAGTATGTGAGTCTTAGAAAAAACATCTAATCATCATTGGGTATAGATCTGAGAATTTCAGTTTACGAAAATTTCACCCTAAAATGAATGTGCCTGGATTATACATACAATGAAGGTAAATATATATAAAAAAAACAGTTACTGAAGGGGACTATCATGTATAATCATGAGATATTTCATCTATTATTATATGTGTATTTTTATACCACATCCTCAGTATTTTTTTGCATTCAATTGACTAAATTCTACCTGGGTTTTTGCAGCTTTAAGCTAACAAATATTACCATCTGATATCAGAAATCTCTTGCAATTTGCCACCTTTGTAAATCCATACATTTCTGGTGGCTGTTACACAGGCCACACAAAACCTTAGTGTCTGTTTCATCCAAAGTATTACAACTAAACAACCAAAATATTCATGTCAGGGAATACCCTCAATATCTAGAAGGCACAAATCACTCTCAGTACAGTCAGTATGAACAGAATGACTGAAAGACAGTGGAGAAATTATTATGCGATTTTCCACACAGTCTAAAAAACAAAAATACAAAATCTATTTAACTGGGGACACCCATTATGAAAAAAAATCATATCAACTTGTTCGTAAAAAGGCCGTGGAAATCATTTACAACAATATTTTGATATTGTAAATACATAAATATATGCATTTGTATACATATCTGATTCACAATCTATATGTTATGAATCACTATTACTGGAGTCAAAGCCATATAACACAATGCAGAAAAAAACATAAGCATAAAATAATTCCACCATTCAACCAATCTCTGTTTCTGTATGTGTGTGTGTGTATGTGTGTGTGTGTGTGTCCTTGCTTATCTGACAAAAAATAAAGTTCATGTATGTGTTCCTGCACTTGTGTGTGTGTGTGTGTTTAAACATGCAGCAGTGCAGAGGCTACTGAGATATTATAATTGATGAGGGATGGCAGTGCACAGTCTTGCCACGACTTTATGAAATTTAGATGAATTAACAGGTTTGGGATCTGTCCATTTGCAGACAGATGCTCCAGTAAATCACAGCAAGAAGTCAATTAGTTCTCTCTATCAGCCATATGAAGGCACACAGCAAATATGAGTCACTCAAGACCTGACTGACCATGAAAACACATAATGATCTGTGCAGTTATTGTCCTGTATGCAAGTGTAACAACTAATCCGATGAAGCAAATGTACAAAGACAAAATACACTGTAACCTCCCACGACATACAAAAATGGAAAAACAACCACATGCAATAGAGTACACAAGCATAATGTGGTGACATTCTTAATTACAAGCAAAAATGAGCCAGCTATTTGTCTTCTGAAGCCTTAATCAACATCAGCTACAGCACTTAGCATAGAAATCTCTTATTTCATACACTTAAAAATACAACATGTATTGTGTGTATGCTTTGTGAAAATAGCAACGACGCTTTAAAAAATAAAGAAGGAAATTTTACATGTATTTGGGTCTATTCCCACTCATACAAATTCAGCCAAAAATGTTTATTTAGATTAAGTATGGTATCTGCTGTATGGAACTAGACCATAATCTATATTGTGAGCCACGTAGAATTCGGAGGAAGTGAAAAAGTACTCCCATCATTATGCAAAATCCAACATTTCAGCTTTGTAGTAAGTCAAGGTGAAAACATGCAGAGTTGCATTATGTGTTCAACCACATTCAGCAGTAAAAACACTACAAGTTCATATAATACAGTAAAACCACACAGCAAACCACGGCGTTATTCGTGTAACTGTGCAATTGGGGTATATTTCACATTTTCTGTCAGCTCAGTTTAAAGTCTAAATACAGAAAAGCCTGATACAGCAAACTAGGGGGTTGTAGCTTGGCCCTTTTTAAGAGGAGATGAAGATTTCACTTTTGTCTGGTCATTATTGAGTTAATTTCAAGGCAGGACACTCCACAAACTTGAATATAGCACTAGGGCCTGAACCATTCAAGCATAGTTGTGGTCTATAAGCCAGACAACATGGACAAAAAAAAATCACGCAACTTTGCTTCCAGTAGAAAACCACCATGTCTGGAATGCTGAATGCCAATTTATTGAAATAAACAAACAATTAACATGCATCTAAGAATACATTACATTAATCAAAACAAGATTTTTTTTTCATTTAAAATCTGCTGTCAAATCTATTTAAATAAATGTATAAATGTTAGTTGTTTACCATTTAGGCTGATGGTTATGTTCTGCTCTTTTCCAACAGCATGTGTCTACTGTCACAGATATGCACACTACAATATTGTGATATTTCAAGGTAACGCGCATGCTCAGTTAGAGGAAGATTATTTTATAACCAATGGGCTATCCCAACGCCCAATGAGGTAATCCCACCAGAAATAACTAAATAATCAAATTATACATACTGCAATCCCACAGAATAACCTGCTATAATTTAGCAGTTGCCTTCAACTGAAAATGAATGAATCCTTAAAGGTTTAAAAATGTGTCCGACCTAAAAAAAACAAACCAAGAGAAAACTGAAAGAAAAACAAAACACAACTAAACTGGTCATTGGTTTACACCAGGGGGAAAAAAAATCTACATTTAACATTCGAGATAGTATTAACACAAAATAATAAAAACACCGTCCAGAACGAATTTATATTAATCTGAAAATCGAGGGGGAAATATCACAAAGGAGGGCGCCATGATAAAAAAAAATCTAAATAAAATATTTGGGGGTAAAATAATGTTAGTGCGCATACAGATGCAAATCAGGTTAATAATAAGTTTATAAAAGCTCAACTTTTTTTCCTTTATCTGAAGTTTGCTATTTTATTTTGTATACCAAAAACATTATTAAAGGGTCGCCAGTCCGCGTGAAAGGCGAGAAAACCCAGCTTTAAAAAAACAAACAAATATATTTAATAATTAAATATTTGTGGAAGTCTTCAGTGGCTCGTGTTTGCTGTGCTGCAGAGAAGAATATGCAACATAAATACACAACTAATAAATAACAAAAAGCTGCATATTTAGATTTCTCACTTTTAGAGAAAAAAAATGAAGAGAAACATTCTACAAATGCATCACCCAAGCGTCCAGAGGAGACGGGCAGTTTTTAATGTACTTATGCTACTTTAATCATGCAACAGTTGCTTTGCATTAGGCCTAGTTGATGTCACGTTTCCTTCTTTCAACACGAGCTCATTGCAAACACCGTTTTGTTGCTTGGGAACGTTAGTGACTCATCTAAATCACGTTACTAATCCTAATTATTTCGAAGTAATATTATTTTTTTGAAAAAAACAAATACCCAGCGCGTAACCTTAAGTGTTGCACGGGACCCTCCCGTTTCAACAAGCCAATAAAATATGGAGGGGATGCGGGAAAAGTTAACAGGCTGTTTGTCACTTGTAAGTTCACAAAGGTCGCCATAAATCTCATATACTGCAAAACTGCCAAAGCAAATTCAGTTAACAGTGTGTGTGTGTGTGTGTGTGTGTGTGTGTGTGTGTGTGTGTGTGTGTGTGTGTGTGTGTGTGTGTGTGTGTGTGTGTGTGTGTGTGTGTGTGTGTGTGTGTGTGAAGCATGTCTGCGTGCATGCATGTTCCTGTGCGCGTATGCTGTGTGCCGTGTGAAGAAGAGGAGTGTGTGAGAGTGAAGGAGGGAGTAAACTGTGAGAGGCAATGCCTTAGTGGTGAGAGAGAGATAGAAACAGTGGAGAGAGAGAGAGAGAGGGGGGGGTAGTAGGACGGGTGGAGAAAGAGAGTAGGGGGAGAGAGAGCAGTTTACGGAGGGAAAAAAACGCACCGAGCAGGTAGCCTTATTCGTCGTTTTTGCTCCAGCATGAGTTGTTGAGGTTATGCACAAAAATAAGTGTCAGTGCTGCAGCATCGTGCAAAGGCTACCATAAAAAGAAGAAGAAGAAGAAGCAGAAGTATGCAGGTCAGTGGAACAATTACATTACCATATAGTAACAGGCCTAAGCAGGCAAAAGCAAATTCCATGCATCAACCATCCCAACCACAATATAATAAATTACAGATCCACATACTTCCAACGTCATGGCCCATCCTATAGCAACACAGAAATGTGAGATAAGTAAGTAAACTCACCTTTTCAATATATTACTCTTTCTCGTGCAAATGTTCTGAGAGTGAATGCGGTGATGAGGGCGAAAGCAGAAAGAAGAACTGATTCGAAGATTTTTTTTTTTCCTCAGTCTTTTTTTTTTTTTTTTTTTTTTTTTTTTTTTTTTAGTCCAGATCCCCTAAAATAAAGAATGTGAGCTCCTTCCTGGGACAGATTGAGGGGGAAAGGATGTGAAAGGCTTGGAGTTAAAAAGCGCCGCTTGAAGCACTCAACGCGTCTCTGAACTTGATCAGATTTTATGTGTCCTGCAGCGAGTCAGCGGCAGCCCTCTGAAACTTGCTCAATGGCACGAATTTTTGGCTGAGCGAAAAAAATCTCAGGATATTACAATTACTGCCATCTTTCTTTCTGTCTTTTATTCCTCCGTCTTACACCCTATAGAGCTTTGCAAAAAAATAAAATACCCCTCCCCTTTCAAGCGGCTTCAAGAAAGCTAGATTTTGGAGCTGTGCCAAGTACATTCAAGTTTTCAGTTAATAAGAGAGAAAGTGGTCAGATCAAGAAAATAGATAGATAGATAGATAGATAGATAGATAGATAGATAGATAGATAGATAGATAGATAGATAGATAGATAGATAGATAGATAGATAGATAGATAGATAGATAGATAGATAGATAGATAGATAGATAGATAGATAGATAGATAGATAGATAGATAGATAGATAGATAGATAGATAGATAGATAGATAGATAGATAGATAGATAGATAGATAGATAGATAGATAGATAGATAGATAGATAGATAGATAGATAGATAGATAGATAGATAGATAGATAGATAGATAGATAGATAGATAGATAGATAGATAGATAGATAGATAGACAGACACATTCTTCAATAACTTTCTAAAAAATAATAATAAATGACCATTTAAAGTTTGCATGTGTTACAAACTTGCACGATTGATTTCATTGTAGTCCTATACAGTTGGGACTTTCTTGGTGAGCTGACTGTAAATCACAGGATGTTGTATAAGACAAGCGCAACATATAACACATAGGATCTGCGCCAGACTTCGCCGTTATACCTGCAAAATAATGCCTGTAAGAGCCAATCAAATGAAACCAATTGAGACGACCTGCCATCTTCAATACCAAACTGTGCCAATCACTAGAAATCTACCCAATTAACACCCTCCTTCGCGGTCACGTGTCAGAAGGGTAGCTGCGCGCTGATTGGCTGTCGTAGCTCTGCCTCCCGAGTTCATTTATGTTCTGGGAGTGAGTGATTGACTTTATCAGTCCAAGGACATCATCCGCCTGGAAAGGGGGGGAAGTTTGATCCTCTTTCTCACGGATCGCAGTCAACGGGAGTTTTTTCTCCCAACTCTTTACGCATAGGATTTTTCCCCGTTTTGGCTTGGTTTATTTTTTTTTTATTTTAGGGTCTGGTTTTTCGAAAAACGTGGTAAATCTCGGCGCGGTGTTTGCAGCTTGCGCGCTCCGCTAAACTGGATTTTAATTTTATTTTCAGTTTTCTTCCCGTCTCCTAAGTTTGCTTCGAGCTCATGATGCTTCTTGATAGCGGTCCGCAGTTTGCATCGTTAGGAGTGGGGGGCTTCGGGACACCAAGGCACCACGAAATCGGGAACAGAGACCCTAGTCTGGGACTGAATCCCTTCACCGACTCCTCTCACTCCGCAGCTTTCAAAATCAGCCCCGTGGCTCACGACATCGCCTCCAGCCAGACATCAGCTTTCACCCCGCAAGCCACTGGATATGCAGCTGCTCTGGGACACTCGCACGGGGGACAGGTGGGCTCATACGGCGGGGGAGCGTTCAATTCGACACGGGACTTTCTCTTCCGGAACCGGGGTGTTGGAGAGACCACCGCACCGAGCGCCCAGCATGGGATCTTTGCAGCTTCGGCAGGGAGCCTCCACGGGCCGCCCGGGATCAGCGATAACCCCGGACATCTGTTGTTTCCAGGACTTCACGATCAGGGGGTGAGCCACACTTCACCGAGTGGACATGTAGTCAACAGCCAAATGCATCTTGGCTTACGCGGGGACATTTTCGGAAGACCTGATCCGTACCGTCCTGTCGCCAGCCCTCGGACGGATCCCTACGGGGCTCAGCTGCACAACTACAACCACCCCATCAATATGAACATGGGCATGAATGTGCCGACACACCACGGTCCGGGGGCCTTCTTTAGATATATGAGGCAACCGATTAAACAAGAATTATCCTGCAAATGGATAGACGAGAACCAGATGAACAGACCCAAAAAGACTTGCGACAGGACTTTCAGTACCATGCATGAGATGGTCACGCATGTGTCCATGGAACACGTCGGCGGCCCCGAGCAGAGCAACCACGTCTGCTTCTGGGAGGACTGTCCGAGAGAAGGGAAATCTTTTAAGGCCAAGTACAAACTCGTTAACCACATCCGTGTACACACAGGCGAGAAACCTTTCCCATGCCCGTTCCCCGGATGTGGGAAAATATTCGCCAGATCGGAAAATCTGAAAATCCACAAAAGAACACATACAGGTAGGCATCAACAATATCCTATCCTCCTGTTTGTAAAAAATAAATAAATAAATACAGCCCACTAAACATCCTCTGCATACAAAAGAGTGGATCAGAACGTGAGCACATGTTTTGTTTTGTTGTTTACAAGTAGTATTAGAGGACTTGGGGCCCATAGTTATCACACTGAACACTTTAGACTTCTGTTGCCAAATTGTTTTTATTTCTTTGTTTTTTTTTCTCTAAATGTGTCTGGAAACAATGAAAAAAAAAACAATTAGTGGCTCAGATATGGAGGAAATATAATGTAATAGTTTTGAAAAAGTTTGGTATATTGTTAAGCTTTGTTCATTTGTGTAGCTTTAATGCACAAAACTAGTGTTTGGTGAACAAAGGTAAAGTTTGAGTGTATATTGGCAGTAAAATTAGCTTTTTTTTTTTTTTTGCTTTGTACATCATGCACTTATTGTTCTGCAGTCATATATGGCTATGTTCATGTTTGTCGTTGCTCTTCAGAGTGTGCACAGTTGAGAAATACCCTGTTGATTCAGTGTTTACTATGGAGTAGAAGCAGAGAGCAGGTCAGTAGTAGCAGGAGAAGGCCTCTTGAATAAATAACGCCTGACAGGGCAGAGTGTAGTAGTGGAGCTGCATCCATGCGGTCCTGGAAATGTAGGTTACTGTTATATAATAGGCGACAGACAATTTGCATGTCTCCGTCTCCTTCTCCTTCACCGCGGTGAAGAGATGCAATGCGAGGTTGTTTGTGAGCTACTGGGGGATAATTCTCCTTGTGTATTTAATCCTGCAGGTGAGAAGCCGTTTAAGTGTGAATTTGATGGCTGTGACAGACGCTTCGCCAACAGCAGCGACAGGAAAAAGCACATGCATGTGCACACATCAGACAAGCCATACATCTGCAAAGTGTGCGACAAGTCATACACACACCCCAGCTCTCTCAGGAAACACATGAAGGTAATTAACGTCTTCATTACTCCTTAAACACATTAACACACACACACACACACACACACACACACACACACACCACCCCCACCTCCAGTCGTACAGACAGGGACTATCTCAGGGCATTTCCTTCAGATGCTATGTTACTGACACATTGAAATAAAAAATAATTAACATGTTAACTAAATCAATGAGGTTATTAGTGGTACTTTAATTCATAATTATAAATCTGCATGCTATTTATTCCATTTGGACCTCATAGTTTGATTCAGCAGTTATATTTACAGTTTATATATTTTACTAATGTTGAATAGAAATGTGGGATGATATTTACCCCCCAAAAAATGACCAACACTGATAAAAAACAATACATTTATGAAGCACTTTTGTGTGTGTGTGGGTTTGTTTTTTTGTTTTTTTTTTGCATGGTTAGAAGTTGACGTGTCTGGGTCAAGTTTGCCCATGAGTTAATAACAAACTGCTCTTTTTTATTCACTGATGGAGCATTTGGGGTTATAATATTCGGAGACTGATCATCATGTGCGTTCTTCAGGTACACGAGTCTCAAGGATCGGAATCGTCTCCAGCAGCAAGTTCTGGGTACGAGTCGTCCACACCACCAGTGCTGGTTTCAGCTAGTACTGAGGATCCAACAAAAACACCACCGTCAGCCGTACAAAACACGTCTGGCCACAGCGAAGGACTGGCACCCAACTTTAACGAATGGTACGTTTGAAGTCAGAAGAAAACACTCTCTCAATGTGGACCACGGCGTTGAAGATACATAAGGATAATAACCTTAAAAAACTATGTTGAAACACACAGATCCTCGCGCGCGCGCACTCACACATATACACACATACAACCGCACGCGCGCGATCACACACACACACACACACAAACATACATATGCACACACACACACACACACACACACACACAAGAATGGGATTGGGACAACAGGAGACGAGAGCAAAAGCCAGCACCACGCAGGCCACGTCCGTTCTCAGGATCACGAAATTTGACTTTTATTCCGCAGTTTCGAGGAAAACAAAACAACAAAAAAAAATCCTGAATAAATAAACGTAATACTTTCTCAGTATAAATAAATGTTTTTTATCTTTTAGTTTACAGATTTCAGAAAAAATTGTTTTATTTTCCATTTTATGTATTTTCTCAAATTTTTATTTAAAAAAAAAGAATAAAAAGGAAGATTATTTCACGCTGTTTTATATAACGGTGACGCGCTATTGTCGCCACTTCAATTGATTGTTGGAACTTCAAACAGTCTTAAGAAACGTGCCAAAGTCTTTGTCATGAACTTGAACACAGAAAAAAAACATAAATAAATATTATACTCGTGAATGTATTTCCTTGTTTGATGGGGTCGAATCTGTTGTCAACGTCCGTTTTCAGGTGGAGAAATGTGGTATTAGGTTACGATTGTTACCGTTGAATATAACGTTGCCTTTTGTTAATACCGTTGTAAATACATATCCATGATGCCATATTTATCAATTTGTAATTTAATTATGGGTATAAGTTCTGAAACTTAAATGATATTTATGGAAATGTTTTCTAACAAGAACTGTACAGTTTTGGTCATAACCAGCTTAACATTGAACAAATGATTTAAATCTCCAACATCGCGATTGTATCCTTCTGCTTTTTGTTTTTAACCAATAGGCCTACATGTGTCTTATTTGGATCGAAGAAATCAACTATATGAATATTATGGATTTGTCTATATATAATGCAGATATTTCCGTCACTTTTATTTTGTTTATGAGACCATTGACATGTAAATCACTGACTTAATAGAACTGAGTTCAGTTGAGCTGAGAAGCTGTAAAACGGTTCTGTTGATAACTTTATTTTATTTTATTTTATAATTTTTTAAAATTTAAACTTTTGTGTATTTTACTTTTATAGAGTCAGATAGATGTCAATTCGTAGCATAAACTCAGTACTGGAAGAAAAAAAACCATCAGCCTATTGCACTCCTATACAGGTTTTAGATGAGTGTATTAAGTTCATGATTTTCCAAATCAAGGTGACAGTATTTTGAGTATTTCCAATTCGGGTCAACACCCAAATAAATGCGCCAGTATGGCAGTCTTTATAGTTCCAGCAATGTCTTTGTGCAAGTATGTTTAAATGTGTGCATCGGCAACAATGGAACTGTCACAACACAGTATCTTCAAAAATAAAAAAAGTTTTTTGTCTGTCAGCTTGCATTGTTTTAAATGTAATTCTTCTGTGAAACTAAGCGTGTTATTTGTTGTGGTGTTGCATATAGAGCAGTTTGATTACACATTTGCTTGTTTTGTGTGAATAACTTGTCAAGATGGCATTTTTTGTGTTAACAAAATTTAGTGGAAGGAATTCTAGATCTATGTGGGTTGGGGAGAATACGTTCAGAGGCAAAAAGGGTTACAGCATTGCATTGTAACCTATTCTCAAGAATTAAATATTATGCATACACAAAGTATATTGTACTCATATGAGAACAATTTCAGACCACCAGCACTACTTTTAAAATAAAATGTAAAAAAAAAAACGGTACCTCGTGACAGTGATATATGAAATAAGTTTATTTAAATAATTTAAGGAATATATGTTTTATATGCTATTTTCTATACCTTAATTTAAAATAAGTACTTTTTCTTATTCCCACCACCTTTCTGCCCCATGTCCGGAGGTCAGAGGAAAAATATCTGATGTATAAACACAGCTAGAATGTGATGTTGTAACACTTTCTGGGAGAAATGGGTCACACTCAAGTTATTCCTGAAGAGCAAAATGTTTTACTGATGAACTGTGTCACTGTGCCACATTGAGGCAAACCCTGTTACAACAGCAGGCCTATGCGTTAGCCTACTTAGCTACCTGAAGCAAAGGTACCTTGTACTTTTTAGGTTGCTGTATGTTGGTTGATTTGTTTTTACCAACTATTTATGAAGAAATGTGAACGGAAATTTTGACTGAAATTAAAAAAAACATTATGAAAAGCACGTTTCAGACTGCGACGTTGATTATTATGATCACCATGTTGTTCTGCTCTGTGCATATATGTCCATAGGCGACAAAACTGTTTGCCATGCTGTTTCTATCAGACTAGTAGGAGTCACTTGAACTTGACACTGATTAAGGCGCCATCTTAGTATCTTGGCTGAGAGTCTTTCTATGTGTATGTGGTGTTTGTGTGTGTGTGTGTGTGCGCGCGCGCCCTTGTGTTTGTGTGTGTGTGTGCGCGCGCGCCTGTGAATGGGAATATTGGGGGAAGTTAGAGAAGCACTTGGTTCTTTGTTGGCACTGAGTGGAGGCTAAGATGGAAAAGGGAGTCATTTTGTCAGTGGCTACAAAAGTTGCACATGCAGAGTTGGGGGGGGGGGGGGAGGACAGTTTACAAATAATAACATGCAGACTTGAGGACGGGCAGCTGAGGACACTGTGTGACCGTGAAAGTAGAGTAGGATACTGTGCCAAAATTGGCGCTGCCTTAGCGTCTCCCACTACCCGATTAACAAGGAACCGCTTCATAAAAGCAGCCAGAGGAGTTACCATACATCAATGGACGCTGTAATAAGCATTAAACGGCGAAAAAAATCCGCTTGTATCAAAACAACAGCTCACGCACAGACCTGGAGTCTCATACAGTGTCATTGAACCTACTGTTTGCTTTTTAAAAAAAAAATAAAAAATAAAATCTGAAAGCATACAGGACAGGCAGATGGACACAGTGTGCAGTTGAAGAGGTTCCTATCAGGAGAGGAGAGCCTTTACTGTTTACTTCCAAATGAATTTAACATAATCTGAAGCAGATCAACACCCTCCACCTTCCACATCCCACTCCCCAGAGCCCCTGATAGACTTGAACTACACACAGAATTCACACAATCACACTCTTTTATTAAAGTTTAGCACCAAGGCTTGCATTACATTTTATTTCATGTCTTTTCACCCTTTCCCTTATTCCCCATCCACCCCCTCCCTGCTCAGCTCGTCTAGTCGCACATTTGAAGTTCCTCCTCTCAGACACCGTGACGTCAAATAACAGAGACCCGGCTTTCTCCCAAACACGGCGGGCTCATATTGAAGCTGCGTTTTTACACATGCAGTCAGTGCATGTGCTTATCGGCTAACACTGTGCGCTGACTTACTATAGGTGTCTGTCAAAACAAAAATACCACAATATTAAGATGAACGCTAACGTGGATCGCGTGTTTTTTTTTTTCTTGTCATTGCATCCAATATTTGCGGATTTAGGTCATAGTGTCATCTGAAAGCGACTGGATTCAACTGTAAACACATATCAGATAATAAAATATATGATTGATTGATTGATTTTAAGGTTGCTTATCGTTCACTGTGAATAAGTATGTATTGTTGGCTGTGTTTTAAGCAGATGCCCATGCAAGTCATCCAGACTGTTATGAGAAACCAGAGCAGCAGCAGCAGCAGCAGCAAAAAAAAAAAAAAAAAACATGAAAGCCTTCTTTCTGCTGGATTCTCAATGGATTAGAAAGCAGTAACGGTCACGTGGATGTAGTTGTGTAAAGACTAGCGGCTGTATCACAACAATACCCCCGCTGCATCAGACTGCTTTTGCTGTGAATGACGTTAGCTCACATTCATCTTTACTTATCTTATGGATTGCTATACTGGGCTGCGGTCTGTGGACTGGAGGATAGCAGTTGACTGCTGGCAGCGCGCACTAGCCTATAATCTCTCTCTTTCTCTGTGCCTATAGGGTTTGCTTGTTATATCTACAGCAAAAGGGGAGCAGAGAGTGCCGGAGGAGTGTGGGTTGAATTGTGCAGGAGGAAAAAAAAATAACAAAAAAATAAAAACAGCGCATGTCGTTGAAGTTTGATTTGGCTTTGGCTGGTCAACCCCAACCCCTTTACCTTCCTCTGTCAGAGTATTTGCTGTCTAAGCAGGACTGCGCACTCTTAAGAGGATAAACTAATACAGACAGTCCCAACACCTTTTGTCACGCAACCCGATCTTGATACGCGCAGTTAATTAATTTATGATCCATTTATAATTTAGTGTTGATTAAACTTCTTCTCCACGACTTTACCAGAAATAAACGCACAGTTACAAGGCTGCTCATTTATATACATTTAAGGCTTAGTTGGCAGTGAATCCCTCTGGATGTAGGGTGCTTCAGCAGGCCACCTGATGACTTAAAGAGGTTTAATGTCTGACTTTGAATGGGACAGACTACACTTATACCATCACTGATAGTCTACATGTCCAAACCCTCCTGAATCAGCATGCATTAATCCAGTCATCTGAGAACGCTTGTTAAATACATGCTTTACCTTCCTGTACACGGTGGATTACATATTTAGGGATGTCGTTTCTTTAATCAAAGTATTACGCCCGCAAGAGTAGCAGAAATATTTTGCAATCCTAACACACCATGACAATCAGACAAGAGCACGATGAATGTGAAACATCATAAGAGGAATTATGATATGATTAATAAATAACTGTACGAGAGCTAACATCTGATAATTGCTTAACTGAGTGTTTACATTAGTACGGAAGTTGATGTTCTTGCCAATTATTAATGCTTATTTCACCTCCAGCAGGGTGTTGAATATGCATTTACAAAGTACCTTAATCCATGGTGTGTCTTTATACCTCACCATGTTTCATGGCTTTTGTGGTGCAAACTGATTAACACAATGGCTTTGTCTTTGAGTTCAATTGCTCTTAAATCGACTCCTAAAAGACATTTACATAGCCCATCATACTGTATATTTGCAGCCTGCAGGCATTTATCCTGATGAGGAAATGAGTGAGAGTGGTCGCCTGCAACTTCTGAAAACACTGGAGAAAATGTTATGATGCTCAATTAGTTCAGACTTGATTGGTAATGCACTTGCATAATAGGTGCTTTCCCATAGTTCTAGGAACTAAATAGTTATAAGAACTATTTAGGGAACCTCAGGTTTGCATTCCAACAAGGCAGTATAGGAACCATGGGAGGCGCCAATGTGACACTAACATCCACCACAGTGATGTAGTGTTTAAACCATAGACATAGTATATACTGTGTCTATGATTTAAACACTACATTAAACAATCACACAAGGAAGTAGAAGACATCACTACTATAAACTACAATAGAGAATGAGGAGACCACAGTGTTTATGTTCTGTATCTGTATGTTAATTATGGTCAAATACAGTGTTTAATGTCAAGAATGGAGGAGTTTATAGAGAGAGTTAGGAGATGAAGAATCCAGTGGCAGGTGATACTACGACGTATGTTAATGTCATAGCTTTAACCAACATCCTTATTAACCCAAAACAAAATCGCGTCATGGGCCCATTTATTTATTAGTTTCTCCGTTTTTTTTTCCTCCAACACACAGCTGAGGCTACACATATGGTTTTAAAGATAGCAGTAGTGCAAGATGAGGAAATGGGCGTGGCCTCTTCTCTACCAATCACCACACATCTACGTCATATAGTTCCTCGAGAACTAAAAAAAAAAGACTGCGAGTATGAACGAAAAAGTTTCTAGGAACTATGTAATTCCTATAATGTGGGAAAGGAGGGGGGTGTGCATGAACTAAAAAGGTTATAGGAACTACAAAAAGGTTCTTACACTGGGAAAGCACCTAATAGCTAGTGTGTGTCACATACTGTGAGGAGAATAAACCAGGTTACATGTGTAATGAACAGATCCGATTGTGAGATGCGCACTTGCACAACACACGCTGCAAAAAATAAAGGAAAAAGAAAATACAGTATTGGTTTATGATAAATTGTGTCATTTACAACACCAAATACACAAATCTTCCACATAATGTTTTTATTATGCTGTGGGCAAAAAGACACACTATTAGTAGAATGTCCAACAGGAGACAGCTAATTCCCTAACATCTGGCCGAGTGTCAGAAACTTGATGAATTCCTTATCAGAGCAGGCGCGGGAATCAACGCTAATAGGTCCCAGGTGTGTGAGCTTCAGCAAGCGCTCATTCAGCAAAGCAGATGTTCAGCAATTGGGCTCTGCGTTTGTCTTTTGACAGATATACCTTTAACACTTTTGAGAAGTGGTAAATGAGTAATTGACATCATTTAAATGCCCTATTGATATGGGCGAATGCGTCTTCCCAAAAGAGTATATTATACTTCCCCCTCGTGAGTCATTGCAGCTCCAGGTGTATAATCCTTACCCTTGAACTATCCCAAATCTGTATGTCGAATCAATCAAAACTAAAGCAAAAATAACTTCTGTTTGAAGCGGAAGTTGCTTGTTTGACATTGCAGGAATTGCAGAGATTAAACCCTCACCTGAAACCCACAGAGGACAGGGTTCTCCCCTGAGGCGCGCGGACAGCAGCGCTCACATATTCATCAGCCCTTCAAAATAAAGAGGACAATGCTCATTAATGTCCCTTTTCCGCCTTCAACACAACGAATTAACATAGGAGAGCTCCTTTTATTATTTAAAAAACTTCATTCACGACCTCTCGTGGCGATTTGTGTGCGCTTGCGCAGTGTTAATTTACATGAGGTGACTTCTGCAAGAGGCCAAGTATACTACAACATCTTCAAGAGAGCACGTGCTATAGACAGACAGACAGACAGAGAGACATAGATAGATAGATAGATAGATAGATAGATAGATAGATAGATAGATAGATAGATAGATAGATAGATAGATAGATAGATAGATAGATAGATAGATAGATAGATAGATAGATAGATAGATAGATAGATAGATAGATAGATAGATAGATAGATAGATAGATAGATAGATAGATAAACTATAAATAAATTACTATACGTCGTAAAAGAGAACAAAAGCAACCTATATATGTTACACTTGTGTGATTTGTGTCCCAGAAATGCCAATCACTGTGGAAAAGGACAACGCCAGTTGCATAATGTTTGCGCAATTTTTAATCCGTTATGGATATGCATGAGGCAGTGATATTACCACGAATAACAATACGCTTGATCCTACTTCAGCCTCAGCACGTCTTATTCCAGGCATCACAGCAACAGTGAAGGAAAAAATACTCTTTTCTTTTTTTATGTTTAAACAAAACTTTCATCAGTGCAACCGCAGACGATGGGGATATTCCCGACGTACTGGTTCTGGTAAAAGTGAATTCAAACAGGTTCATTCACGTTATGCAACAAACAAATGACAAACTCCAATCAGGAGGTAAATATTAATAACAAGTGATGCATTAAAATATATTTTGTTGATATCTCGTCTTTTTTAAATGAACGGATCCTGTCCTGTTTATCTAATGTCATTGACAGTCAGGCTGCTGCCATCTTCAAGAACACTACATTCATTATTTTATTAACAGCTCTGAAAGATGAACAGATCTGTTATGATTCAGACTTACATGGTGCTATTGCGGCGCCTTCTGTGAAACTAAATAGACTAATCCTCACCATGCATCTATAAAGTTTTCCAAGAGTTGCCTTCTGCAAAAACATTTCTGCAGATGGATGAAGGAGACGTTAAGGTGCAAGTTGTGTTCTCTAGAGTGGTCTTTTTTCTAAAAAAAAAAAAAAGGAAAAAAAAGTAAGTAAGTAAGTAAATAAATAAATAAGTGCATACATGTTTTGTAAGTGCACCATTCTGGAGATGTGTCTTTTTCACTTTGAAATTGTATGTCTGTATGCCTGTACATTCGCAGAAAAAAATATTAGACCACCTATCATTTTGTTCCATTTCTTGCCAAGTACAACTAAATGCACATTGTATGGGCATATATAATGACAGCAACAGAAACAGGTCATTTAAAAGCTGACATCTAGCCATTTTCATGGTTTTCTTGATAATAACCAGAATTTTATTCACATGATATATGCAGGAGTTAGTAGCACATGATTGCCTAATAATTGTTTCTGATTACTTTTGATGGTCTAATAATATTTTCCATGAATGTAAGTAGAAATTCAAGCCTGCGACTATGTGCGCCTGTGAGATTTACTGTATCACTAAATTATTTGAGAGATTAATTTATTTCAAACAATTAATCACTTCTCTTCCTTTTCTGAAGTTTCAACTAGATAACACTGCTATACAATTTTTTTTAAAAATAAAGTATCTTCTTCAGACATTACATGTGCTACATCTTAAATACTTTAATAAAATGAATCAGAAAATAAATGACAAAAGTGCTGGTTCACTCATGTTTTTTTATGTACATGTATACAATGGATTTGTAAATATTCCACTAAAGAACCTGTAAAGTGAATGGATCATAATATGCAGACAGTGTTTTGAAGTAGCTCTTGTAGATCTCAGATGAATATTCCTTTTGAGCATTCTCCTGTTAATTCTAAGAATTTCACATTTTGACACCAGACTTATCTTGGAAACTTGAGGCAACCAGCATTTAAGTACTGAGTTCTCTTTATCAGTAACACACATGTGGTAAAATTTCATTCGTTTTATTCCGGAAGCAATTTACTTGTAGACCAGTATAGTTTAAAAAATAAATCTATTTTAACTTTTTAAATTGACAGTTAATGAGTATAGAGGCACGGTAGAAAACATGATGTAATGGTAAACAGAGGCCTGAATGTGTTACAACCTCAACAATACAGGCTGTATGTAATGCTGCAGGCCTCATAAAGCAATGATCAGAGGTGACCATGCAATAATGAGAAGTGTTTAAGTAACAGGGCCTGTTAGAGAAGACCGGGTTTGTGGTTGGTGACGGGGGTTTTACTGCTAAAGGAGAGTGATATTCAACAGCTGTGTTATACAGGTTTTCAACAGCCATAATAAAAAGACACCAGTTATTTTCTCCCCACTTTTCTACTAATCTAGACTCAACTCTCCCACTGTGCCTTTTGGCCCAAACTGTACACCACCCGGCTCGTATTTTCACAGCATTATATATACTATTATTCTGTGGTTTGGGGGATTTTAGTCTTTGGATATTTTCACAGTCTTGTCTGTAGGCAGTGAAGCAGTCAGAGACATTTCCTCCCCTTGAAGTATCCACAAGCGCTTCTATCATGATGAGAAACAATAAAGTGTGATTGCACACCTTCAACTTCTGCCATGCTCACTGGTCAGCCCTTTTTTTTTTTTTTTTTTTTTTGTCATTATTAATACTCACCATCCTGGGACAATAACAGTGAGCATGGTTTGAAGAGAGAGGAGGAGGTGTAGGAGGAGAAAAGAGCCCAGGTAGGAGGGCTTGGTGAAAAGGGGGATGGGAAAGCCAGGTGCCTGGTGGAAATTGGTAGGCGATTGCCAAAGCGACCTCATGCCAGGATAATGCATGGGGCCATAGGTGTCCCCCAAGCCAATCCCAACCCTCATGCTGATAGCTTTTCAATGCCTGTGGGACAATCTTTCAAATAATTGCTTTTCCTGTTTCAATTCTCTTCTGTGGACCAGTAACAAAAGAAAAAGGGACTTTGTTTCCCACCACCATTGGAAAAGTGTGTAATGCATTGTATTTGCAGCTATTCTTATTCAACGTAGGCATCTAAACAGATTATATTTTAGCTTAACATGCTATGTAAAACAGTGCAGAGTCATGGGTTTCCATTCCTACTTTACTTTTCCAGGCCTGAGTGATTGGCAGAACTGCTCTTAATATTTTACACATTTTTCTTCAGGGGCCTTTGGAGGTTGTAACTAATCTGCTGTTTGTTAAAAACTAATATAGTCAAATATTTTCCCCTGCATCTCAGAGACACTCTATCCATCCTCTGCTATGATGACCGGTGACATATTTCTCTCTTGATGGAGCGAAGGAGCCTCAGCGGGCAGTGAAACCTAAAACCTCTTTCCAACAGCTTCTCACAAAGTACCACGAGACGACAGAAAGTTTGACTTGTTGCTCTTACAGTAATAATATGTGCTCTTTTTTTTTTACTGAGGGGGGAAAATATTAGGTTTTGTTTAAATATTTATTTTCGCATCAATATATAGGATTTATAACATCGTTAATCAGTTGTATTGATATAATTAAATATAGAAACGAGAATAAACGTCATTCATAAATGAGGTATTATTATTATTATTATTATTATTATTATTATTATTATTATTATTATTATTATTATTATTATTATTATTATTATTATTTATAATCCGCGTGACTCAAAGTAAGTTTTTATTTCTTCATTTCGTGACTGGAGCGCATTTTAACACAGAGGCCTATTTTTAATCTGCAATAACTTTCCTCCAACTGCCTTGTTCAGCTCAAAATGACAGAAGAAGAAGAAAATGTGCGCACTTTTAATTATTAACGACTCACTTGTTTTGTCCTTGAAAGGTTTGGCTCTGTCAAGTCATGAAAAGCGAGTTGAATAAAAACAGCCAGTGTGTATAGAGGGAACTCCTAAAGCATCGAATGCATCGGCGGGAAAAAAAAAAACAAAAAACTTTTTCAATATGAGGCAACCGCTAAATATGCGACAAAATATCAGTGTTATGCAAATAAAATCGAAATAGATCCGAGTTTTCAGAAAGAGGGGAAAAAAAAAACACGCAGCTTGTTAAGATGAACTCATAACTTACGTGATATATTTGTTCACTTCACTGAACTGGGCGCGATGCTTTAATATGCGACCAAAAAAAAAAAAAATCAAAATACAGATAACGTGATTTGGATAAATGTCTAGTGTAAATAAAACAAAAGGGTGGAGGACTGTGATTCACGCTGTGTGCAGGAAAGGATACAGTTTAATAGTGAGAAACGTTACCGTATGTTTTCATTCTTGCGGAGCATAAATAATGTATAAATTCTCCTGACTGTCAGTTACATTTAATATGCCGTTGTTCATGCATTAAAAATGAAGTCGGTGGAAGCTGTTGTTAAAGATGATATTATAAGACGTGACACTGGGAAGTGGCTCAGCCTTCAATGGCCAAGTTCACACCTTGAACACAGATAAGAACTTGGCTTTCATAAAAAAAAAAAAAAAAAAAAAAAAAAAAAAAAAAAAAAAAAAGAGCACAAAATGTATAAAAGGAGTGAACAACTTACTGTAGGGGAACCAGTGCATCATCACCTCAGCAGCAAAATGACTCTAAATCTGCATGGTTGGGAAGTGAATAAAATCTTTGTAGGGCTCAGTTTCATTCCCAACGTTTTACAGTCAACTTTATGTGGTGAAAAGCCCCCAGCTAGTGTTTTCTTTTGATACTCTGTTGAAATTGGCAACAGTGTGCCAGTTCAGTACCCAGTTTAATTTACCTTGTCTTGGGAATGATTTTTCTGTATTACCTAAATAAGGTGAAATCTGGGCCACGCAGACTCTCTACTGCTTGTCTGAATCAGTGAAGTGTGAAATTGCAACACCAGACAGCCAGAATAATAGCTCAGAAGGGGGCTAATGTCCCTGCTACATTCACAGAACATTTTTATAATGACAGAATTAAAAGGAAAAAAGTATAGATTTATGTTATCGTCCATTTTTTTTCCCCCCACTTTATTCACATTATTTTGTCCTCTCTGTAGGTGCATTTTGTCATACTGGGATTAAGCAGTGTAAATGGATTTAGAACTAAAAAGCTCTGTGTAAAAAGGAAATAACCTGTGAAGGGCCTTTTAAGACTTGTTCATCGTCACCCACAAATACTTAGTTGTCCGAATAAGATATGTTGGGACATTTATTTTTATTGAGCGTTGTTTCTCTTGTTTTCTGCTCCATCATCTCTCCAAAGACCTTCAGTCCCACATACATGACCACTGGTAAGATACACATGTACTTCCAAGCCCTCCTAAACCTACTCTTCTTGTCTCTTCATGTGCGCACACGTACACATTTATACCCCAGCACGCACGTAAATTACATGGGGATTATTGGGACATGGTTCTGTTCTGTTTGAGATGTCACCAGCAGGCCCTGATTTGTCAGGCTTTACTATACCCAAATTTGGTTGGTAATAAGTCTGCTTTTAGATCATTCCAAATACCACCCCCCCACACCCCCACCCCCACCCCAAATCCCTACAACTCACCATTTAACACTCCCACTGAAGCCAAAACTAATCTTTCCTCCGACTGCATGGGGTCACGATTCTGGTGGTCTTAACTGTCCAGCCACTGGACCAGCTCCTATGAACTCAGTCCACCGTCTGTCCCACGTCAAAACAAAAATCTGACACAAGAGGAAGAGGTCTTTATTTTTTATTTATGTATAACGGGTGGTGTAGTGTCAGTGGATTCTGTACAGTAATAATCAGGTAGATTAGCCTGTCTGGACTTGACCCCACACTACGGGTGGAAGAAAAATGAATGCTAATGCCCTCTATAACTATGGATTCATCACCAGATTAAAAAAAAAAAAACCTGTGGGAGGTCAATATAGACTGAAAAACCACTGGCCTTATGAATAACTCTTGAACTACAGTCAAAGTAATGCTTCTTTTAGGGATGTTATTCTCGTGATACAAATATGTTGCAGATAATCCGGGCTTGTTCTCAGACTTAGAACCTCATGAAATCTGTCTAAATAAGCATGTTTTCATGTTCTCTCAAGCCCGTAAACTAAACCCTACCCTCTTCATTAGGAAGATATAGTGTTTTTAGATTGTTTTGATGTGATCGGAGAGCAGACGGACCACTGGTTAAGCATTGGAAAGAGCAGACAGACAGACAGTCCAAGCGGTTTAGCCTTGTTTAAAATTATTAATCCACTTCTAATTCCAGCTGGCCCCCTGACAGCATAGAACTCTATCAAAAAAATCAGCGCCTCCATTGTGAGGCCTGGCAGAAGGGGACTGGGCGTATTTTTCCTGCTCCAATCAGTTTCTAGAGGTTGGGCGATTAAAAAAAGAATCCCAGACCCCCCTTCCTTGCACAGCGGGGGAATAACGGAATCATTAATTCCCCATTAATTTCAGAAAAAAAAAACTAAATGTCGACTCAATGTAGTGCCTTAGACAAAGTAAAAAGGCAGGAGTGACAGGCAGGAGCGACAAGTGATTTCAGTTCCCCGAATAGTTTTGAAAGGTGGCATTCCGAGAGTCTAGTCCTCCGTTTTGATTGTAAAGGTTGATCATGTGATGTTCAACACAAAATATATTAAAATGACAACTATATAGTGTGTATATGTATCATTATTACTCTGGACTTCAACTTCCTTCTGCTTCATTGTCTTATGTAAAGGCAATAGAGGCTTAAGTATCAGAAGTTAATGTATTGGGAAGATAAATGATGATCACGTTCTACCTTAAAGTCAAGTCAAGGACATGATTATGGACAGTAAATATTATACAAACATACACAGGCATGTTTACAAAGGATATAAGGCAAAATAAGATACAAAATCTAACTTTAAATGAAAATCCAAGCATAATCACAAGCTGATTGATCCTTGACATTTGCTCAAATGTAAGTTGTTGGTCATTTTTGGCTGGTGTCCTCTTTTCGAGGAGAGGTTTTCAGTTATGATGTCAGGGCTTGTTCACTCTGACAGATTCATATAATTTAGCAAATCTGTCATAAACATAAAACTGTCTACTTCCAGGTTGTGTAAGTTAGTCTCATGGGGCTAGAATTGTCAGGAAATGACATGAAAATGAGAAATAAGACGAAGGTGAACATCTTATAACCCATACTGATACTGCGATTAAGTCATTTATTACACGTCTTCCTTCTTCCATGACAGATTAAGATCATCTTGTGTAACCCCTATGCAGGCTGTTCATAAATACAAGGATGTAATGCACTGCTGACCACACATACAACAGGATGGCAGGAAGAGGACATGAGGGGAGTGGGTGTGGAATTGGAGGGGAGAGGAGGGGGTTATAGCAATCTTAAATTTCCTAGTGGGGACAAAGAGATGGTTCTGCTCCGTCTCTCTTAATGTAGACACCATACATGTAAGCACACATGTACACACCCCAACACCCACAGAAAGGATGGCTTTTGATTAGGAAGCATGGACAGGCCCCAAGTGTGGGCCCCTATCATCACCCTTTTCACTAACACACACACACACATATAAAGACACACACAGACACTCATGGGGCCATTATAGCTGTCTCCATTCAGACTGACAGCCTTTCATATCTGTCGGTCTCGAAGCCAAGTGGTTATCATCTATGCACCCAGCCATTAAGAAATGTCACAAACACAAGCTTTCACACACACATACATGCAAGCAAATGCATGTGCGTGTGAACTTTTTTTTTCTCAGGAAATGAGGTCCAATTAGATGTAATCAATGGCGGATAAGTAAAAAGCATCTAAAAAAAAATAAAAAAAAAATTCAATGCTTTTAATTTTTGAAAATTGATTTTTCCACTCATTTATCTCTCTCTCTCCCCTTCCTTCCCCCTCGGTTGCTCAACCTCTTTCTCTCTCTCTATCTCTCAGGGTGACTTTTGAGCATTCTGAGATTGACAGAACAAAAGAGATTGTTGTGGAGATACTAATTATTTAATGAATTCTTTATTTATTTTAAAAGTTCCCTGGGTGGCGATGTGCTCAGACTGTTACAGTAGATGGAAAATTACAGGCTGGAAGACAGTGAGTGACACATGAACAGAGGCAGAGGGGCAGGGGGTGGGCCATGCCATCCAAACATGCCCATGCCCTTAAAGCCATGGCAACATCCCCCTTCCTGCTAGACAACCCACCCACCCACCACACCTCCCCACTCTGAACCCCCTTCAACCCTCCACCACTCCCCATCTCCATTTGCCACATTCCATTTCAACAAAACTGCCATATTAATCATGTGCTTCACTTCCATTCAGTGTCTGTATTTTTTGTGTAGTGCTTCATTCAAAGTTTTTCAGAAACAATCCTTAAAATGACAATCAATGGCAGCTAATTTACCTCAGCAAGGGGTCACATGACCAGTACAATCAATGCAAACTGCTGAAATATGTTTTCAGTGCATAACAAGCTTTTGTCAAAATGATGCCCCCCCCCCCCCTTTACCCCAAAACCAATAAGTAGGGCATGGGGAGAGTAGGCCACTAAAGACCGGGTCATTATTGATTTGACAAGTGAGTGAATAATTCATTTCTAGTGGCAGGCATCAGCTGGGACAACCATTTAGGAGTACTACCGTTACTATCACAAATCTGACTTTATCTCCGTCTATGTTGATTTGTCCACTCGAATACTGTCCATCACATACACCACCTCAGCTGGCCTTCCCATTTTATGGAAACTCCTATTATAGTCTGTAGTAATCATTCCAAATGTTCCTTTCAATCCCTGATTTTGTATGATTTCCTCAGCCAAGTGCCGCTTAATTTACGATCATTTCCAGCTTCCCTGTAGCTCTTGGCCAGCAGGACACAAGGACAGCTTTATGCATGGGTATAATTCACACACTCAATGGCGCTTGCCCCAGCAACTGCCACCTATACAGAAAAAAAACTGATTTACACGCTACCTTAGTAATAGAAGATATTCGAGAGCAGGTAGTTTAGATTGGCTGGCTGACGTTTGAGGGTGCTTCCTGATAAACACAGATGTGACTGCTAAACTTTTCAAATAAATCACAAGTCCCTGCTCTTTTCAACACTATAAAGCCTGGTGATGAATAACTGCGGGTTAGTCAGTGGCAACGACATGCTTAGCAGTGCAAATCTGCTATAAGTCAATCTTGTTAGTGCTAACAGAAAAAAACAAGGGAGATGAAAAACAGGTCTTGTGGTAGTAACCTCACTGAAAGGTCGAAGGCTGATTCCAAGATTTAAATAGCTAATTCCCAGTGACCATCTGAGACTAACAAATCACAGCCCATGCGATGACTTAAGCCCTGACTGAGGAGTTCTTTAAATCAACTACTTAAAATGTTGGATTTTTTTTTTTTTTTTTTTTTTTTAATTTCCCCTTCCTGATCCTCAAGTTGCTGTCTCATAGGTTATTACAGTAAAAATCTAAATTCAAGTCTTTGACCCACATGCACCTTGAGAAAATGACTGGGAACTGAGCAACCCTGAACCTACCCCATCTGTACACAATAAAAAAAGGACTCCTGCAATTTATTCTACAATAAAGGAACAGTCGAGCTCTTGAATAGAGCTCTCAGGGTGTGTTGAGCGCAGAAAGGCAGAGTTAGTTTCAATCTGTACTCGGACTACCTGCTGAGTTACCAGATCCCAGGCGAGTGTGAAGTCAAGCAGACTGCTTCTCTGACTCACGCTCCCTGCCATCACCTCCTCGCTGCATCATGATTTATTCCATGACAGCAAAGCGCATGGACTGTAAGATTAAGACATGTTCTTACAAGATGCCTGACACTGATCACATGGTGGGAAAAAAAGCAAAACAGAACATGTAGACAAGTGTTTCAGGATGCACACATGTAAACACACAGCTTTTCCTGCCTCTTATTTAAGTTGTATTTATCTGTGTACAGTAAATCCATGCTCGGTGTGGTTAGGTAAACATGAGCATGCACATAAACACAACTAGCCTGACAGGAGGTCAAGGCACCGTAAAGAGTGTCAGCGCAGACTGAAAAGATGAAGAGTTATGTGCTTGTGCTGTCTGTGACCTTTGCTGTTTGTCCATATGATATCACTCAAAGAGGAGGGAACTGTGGGACACCTCAGTCCCAGCCCCACCGCTCTCCACTTGCATACCAGCCACGTCTTGGATTGAGTAGCACATGCATACCTAATCGTCACCCTCTCTGATGTGTCTATAAATAAAAAAAAATTAAATAAAGAAAGAATATAACAGAGCAACTGTGTGGCTTGAAAAATAGCTTTTTTTTGTCTTGCTTTCACCCATTCTTTCAAGCTTCCTTTCTTCCCTCTATCTTTGTCTACCCACTCACTCAAACATACACACAAGGGCCACAGGGAACTCCAAGTTTCCATTCATGCTTCTCATTATCGGGGCATGTCGGTATTTTATGAGGCCATGTAAACCACTGACTTACTGCACTTTAAAATGCATCCTGACACTATTACGTGACCATGTTGATGGAGAGGCTTTTCATTGTCGGAGTGAGGACCTAAAATGGTGGTTGACAAAAGAGCATGACTTGTTAATTATTTTTAACAGCCGGATAAAAATTATCATGAAGTACGCAGGATACACAAATGGATGAAGCTACATCATAAAATGACTGGCTGTCTTTGGTGAAAAAATAACTTCAGGTTTACGGGAGAAATTTGTACACACACACACACACACACACACACACACATATATATATATATACCCACACACATACCAACTAGACTAAAATGATTTAATCTAAAAACAATAAACAATAAAATAACATTACACTCAAACATTTAGTAATGAGAATGAGGATTTAGCTGAATTTTAAACAAGCTAAACACATTTGCTATGGTTTCATTAAAGCACACCTGGGTCGCTCTCTGTCATTAACACGTTTAAGAGCAAAAACAGCTCAGACAGTGAAAAATGAATCTGCATGAAATCCTTAATGAGATAAGAACAAGATATTAAAAATTGTTATGAAAAATTAATAGTGTAAATTGACAGGATTTCAATTTGTTCTGACATGAAACAATAATTACGTTGTCACCTTTGTCTTCTCGGTTTAATAATAAAGCATTTAGTTAAATAAGTGATTTAATCAAATGAAGACACAAATCACTCCATAAAAACATCAGTGCAATTAGTCTTTACGTGTGTGTGTGTGTGTGTGTGTTGCACTCAGACCATACATATCTTACAATTAATATTTTTATGCTGTTAAGACAGATTTGTTTTGATGAAGACAGAAGCTGATTTTTTTTTTTCTTTAGATCACTGAAATCAGTTGAAAAACATTTAATTCAAGTGTGATGCAAGCTACTGTTCATTCTTAAATGGTACAGATTTGACTACTCACACATTTCATTTTGCTGACACTGCAGAGGGATACGTCAGATGTAGCACAATTATTAATCAGACTCACAACAAGGAAAATTCTATTTAAGATAGTGGTTCTTCTGTTCCTTACCTCACATACAGAAAGTAACAAGTAGAACTCTTTATATCCTTACACCCTCCGGTACAATTATAACGCTGATATGCTTTATTTGACCAGTGCTACCATCAAAGCAGATCCAATCTTTTCAATCTTTTCAGTACATTCAGGGGTTTTCATGTGTGTGTGTGTGTGTGTCTTTGTGCGCATGTGTATGAGTATGAGGACATGACTTGCAGTATATGTGTGTGTGTGTCTAAGCCCAAGTGTGTGTGCATATGTTTTGTAAGCATCTCTCTCAGAACCAAAGTGGCAATATAGTGGATGCAGGAGCAAGCTGTTGGTCGGCAGAGCGGTGACAATAAAAGGTGGCAGACCAGTCAAAACAAGCCCTGTTCTTCCAGGCTGGGCCAAAGTGCTGTTGAAGAGGTTCTTTTGAGACACCCTTAATGTGGTAAAGTGATCTCCTTCACAATTGGGACACTCCAAGAGGCCATCCCTGACAACTAGACCAAAGCAAACTCCCTCCCCTCTCCCTCAGCCTTGTCAGTTTCCATCTAACTCTCTTGGCCCGGATCCTGCAAGTCGATATCCACCAACACAGGAGTCTTAAACATCCACAGAGCATTGTCTTTTTAATCAATATTAAATATACTTCATTGGCATTACACTTTAACCATTTCACATCAGCATCTAACATTAGTAATTAACAGTTCTTGGATCATATTTAGTGTAATAACTATTCTGAATGCAGCTGAGTCTACATTTAGCTCATATACTATGTGGATCAACCACTACCATTCAATAAATTTGTATCTATTTCCACCGTGTTGTTTGGTATGTGGGATGTTGATAAAATGGTGACTTTGTGATTGAGCCAGTTTACCAGGGTAACCCCTGTCGGCCCACATGAAAGGCTCCTGACTTTGTGGAGAAGCTGTCTGAATGAAACTGAGGCCTGAGTTGAGAAAAAGCCAAACAGTGCCCAGAACAAGACAGCAGAGCCCAGTTGGCCTTGTGACAATTTGGCTGACAGTACCAGCAGACTTAGCACTCACTTTTTTACAAGGGCTGCCTCAAATTGCTTCTCTCTTTCTCTCTCAGCAGCATACACAAAAGGGAGAGTGGCAAATTGAAACCGAACTTTATTGGAGGCTGTAGCCAGACATAGTCCGTAATAAGTATGGTTGCCCTGATCCAAATAAATAATCACCATCAAAGGGAAGCGTCTGAAACACAGATTCGACCATTCTGGTTAACTCTCCGTAAAGCCTCCAAAGTGAAATAGAACTTTGGGCTCAACTTAAATGAAAAGGGGATTTCTTTTCTTTGCATGCCTTTGCTTCTTCTCACCCTATTCTAACTCTTCCTCTTTTCTCTCTTTACTTCTTCTTCTTGTCTGTTGAAACATGTGGTCAGCTGTTATGCTTCCATGTGGTCAGATGATCAAAGCTGGGGAGCAGCAGTAATTGTCCCCCGCTGAAGCCCTGCCCCGGCTGGGATCAGGATCCCAGCAGGTGGGGGGGACAGCCATGAGAACGGAGGGAGAGGGTGGAGGAACGCAAGAGGCCCTGCCTGGCAGAAATAAAGACTTCCTAAGGGCTGCTCTCTGACAACAGAGCCCCAAAGGGAGAGTGAAAAATGAAGCCTCCACACAGGGGTTTTCACTCAGGGAAAGGGGCCGCCATTGGGGTGAACATTAGGGAGAGAGGGCAAGATGGAACGCATAAGAGAATAGGATTATAATATTTGGTCAGAGCGAAGAGAAACAATTGTTTGCCCATTTCACAGTGTCCTTAGAACTGAGCCTGTGTCGAATCCACTTTTTTTCTTTTTTTTTTTCTTTTTTTTTTTTTTTATTGGTTCATGAAATATGAATGTTGTTTATTTCACCTGCTAACCCTGACTTCTCTGGTAAAATACTGTACACAGGCAAACACTATCACTGGCAAGAAAAGAAAAAAAAAAAAAAAAAAGGACAGAAATAAACTTGGCACCTCTCTTGTAGAACACATAAATGCATGAGCCACTGACATGGATGTAAACATAAGAAAGTCCACACTCACACAGCACAGACGCTTTCCTTTCACAAGCAAGCCAACAAACACATTATTACCATACACAAACACACATACACACACACTCACTGAGGTGGGGAAAGACCATGCATACCTCGGTCAGTCAGTGTTTACCTGAAGACCAGTGGGAGCTGTGAAAGCTCACAAGTTGGGCTACTTTGCATGTACGTGGGAGCCCGCAAAACACTTCTCACTGCTGTCCGTCATTTTGATTGCCTAGCACGACTCCTCCGCCCCAAACCTCCTCGACACCCCCAGCTCACTGCACTCCCCCCTCCCTGGCCAGATGGCTTTTTTTTTTTTTTTAACTGTCTGTAGGCTCTTGCACCTCTGCTCTACCACACTAAATCCTTGAGATGGCTGGGTGGAGTGGAGGGTTTGGGAGCTCTGCACGGACAAATGGTTTGGAGGTAGCAGAGCAAATAAAACGGATTAAGAAGAGTCTTTTCACAGATACTTCAAAACTATTTTGGCGCTGAGCCATGGATCCCCCCTGCTTCTTGCCTTTGATAGGAGGAAAAAATCAGACGCACACAAAGAAATTTTTCAGAGCATACAGACGTCGTCTTTGGGTGGTGATCCGAGATGGATTGTGCATGTGTTGTATTGTAGTGGACTCACCAACACAATTCAACCAAGCATCTAACATGTATGAGGTTTCAGAAGAGAAGCGCAGAGCTTTATGCAATAATACACATCCCTCTATGACCAGATATTATGGTGTGACATAACACAGTCAGGAAAAAAGAAACTACTACAAACTACAACAGTATTTACAATGGTTCTATCTCAGGCACAGGCAAACTATTCCACAAAGGGCTGGTGTGGCTGCAGGTTTTTGTTCCAACCAACCAAGAGTTCACAGTTTGACCAATCAACTCTCAGTTGATTAATTGAATCAAGTCTGGTGTGTCGCTGCTTGTTTGGAAAAAAAAACCTGCAGCTACACCTTTGTGAATGGTTTGCCCATGCCTGTTCTATAGTTTAATAAAGTACTATGAATATATCAGCTTGGTGGTCTTCTTGCCTTTTCCATCATGGAAATAATCATGATGTACTCTCACAATTTTGTTGCCTGAATGAAAATATAAAGCCAGCAATGACAGAGGTAAATGTATGTTGTGCAAAATGACTCATCTAAGTTCATTCATAAGACACTGATTGAATGTTTGAATTCTGGGTTTAAATCACTTTTTCCTCTTCCTTATATGAAAAAATACAGTCACTTTTAAGCACACTTCTCATAATCTGCACTGTAATGTGCAATAAAGCTACCGTCAAAATGCAGCGCATCAAAAGACAGTGATATGAAGGAAATCCAAATGTCACCTCTTGGCTCTATCCAGCCAAAGGTTAGATTCTTGACTCCCTGCTGGCTCCTGTCATTAGGTTGCTTAGCAACACACTACAAGCTATAATTAGCTTAGCAAAATTAAGATTTCCATTTTGTTAACACAAAAACACTTATCTGAAGAGTGTCACATGTTCACTGAAAGAAATTCCAAAGGCATGCATTTGAAATATGAGTGATTTTTCTTGGCATGGTATGAGTGTCGCAACTGAGTGAGTGAGATGTAGCCTACAAGTGCAGCTGCTATAGCATACTTAATGACAAATCAAAAGATGGGGCATGATATCACCCTGCAAGCATCTGTCATGTGTTATTCTCATATGTTTTTAGCATACTAATTTTGAAATGGTCTAACAGTCTGTCCATCTTGTCATAGCTCTCCTCTATACTCACATACCTGCAGAAACAAGGATGCCTCAGTGAAGGACGAATTATTTATTTCTTGACACTCTTCTTGGTATGCAGCCACCCACACTTAATAAAGTCACAGTTGGATGCTTGTATTAAATATGTCATAATGACAATGATTAACCTGCACCTAATGGATCCCGTGTGCAGTACAGTGAGTGAACACATCTATCTGCCAATCATTTTATTCAACTCTGCCCTGATAAAACACACAGGCATCATGCCAGACACCTAGTTATGACTTTAGCCAGAGTGCATCAACACCAGCTCTTGCTAAAGTGTTACTAGGCAGCAACGACAGGGTCACCAGGATCACTCAATTAGCAGGGGTGACAAAAGACCCAGCAGGATCCATCCAGCCTTGCAGCCCCCAACCTTGACAGAACATCAGCAACCATAAGAGGAGGCCCGCCTGTTGTCACAACGTATGTTTATGACAACCAAATGGTTATCATAGATGCAACCTCAATCAGTGTTTTTGCAATGTCACTTACAGTTTAGCTTGTCCCAGTATTCAATGATTTTATCATTTAATTATAATACCGTCTTTACCCAGCTGCCTTAGTAACTATTTATGTGGAGTTAAAAGGCTCCATTTGATGCTAAGAAATGGTTATAAGTTTAGCAGCTTTCCCAGACGATATAATTATGTTACATAACATAAAACTAGATTTGGAGCAGGAAATAAAAATATGTATTGCTGCTATTTTAGAAAAATTCCCACCACACTTTTGATGTTCAGATCTGTTGTTCTTCTGTTGTTGCAAAAAACATGAATCCAATCATGAGCACTATATGTTGTAAAAATTCTTAATGAGATTAAATGGCAAAGGAAATAATAAGACCCTGTCGTGGTCTAATATGCAAATGCATTATTTTGTCCATTCCAACACATGCTGCATTCACACTATAGTGCAGGTATTTACATGCACATACGTCCTGCATATATGTATTTTTGTCTGTATCTTTGTTAGTCTACTTTTTCTTCATCCTCTGTCTGTCGTCTGTCAAGGCCATCTGTGTGTATTTCCTTTTCGTGGCAACCTGCCTGGCTGTACCCCCCCCCCCCCTTTACTGTCCTATTTGCTGCAAAAATTACTCCTGTCTGCATCAGCGTTCAGCATTTTGCTTGCAGCAAAGAATACACATCACCCTATGTGTGTTTTATGCATTCCCTGATGAATGGATGCCTTGGAGTTGAGGGTGTGGGAAGTTGAAGCAATATCACCAGATATAGAGATGTCAGTGAAAATGGTGAGATGTTAATTAGAACATTCCCCTTGATGGGCCTCTACCTTAGCTCCGATATGTAGGGCAGTAGTAACATAAAATAGATGCCTTTGATTACAGAAGAATACAAACACACGTTCATGCAAATACACAAGCGTGCTATACTGAACAGCGATGGAAATAAAAAAAGATTTAGACTTAAAAAACAATACAAGTCTCTGGAGTCTTTCAAAGGCTTTTTCTGAATGTGTGTATGTATGCAAGAAGGTTTGTGAAATATGACCACTTGTATGTGCATAAAGAGTTGCAGGGGTTTGAGGGGTATGTTAAGAGTTTGTTTTTTTAAAGCACCTACAACTACAATTATATTATCATTATTGAAAAAGCAACAGGAGAAACTGCCCATTATTATAATCAATTAACCTGTGAGATGTGTGGCCTGAAAATGTCAGAAAACTATACATATATATATATATATATATATATATATATATATATATATATATATATATATATATATATATATATATATATATATATATATATATATATATATATATATATATATATATATGCAAACTATAGTTAGCTGAACTATTGACTGGCCTGGACACTTCACCTTCCAGAAGCAATGAGAGTCACACAAACAGCACAGTAGCAGAAGCACAGTAGCAGTAGAACATATATATATATATATATATATATATATATATATATATATATATATATATATATATATATATATATATATATATATATATATATATATATATATTATAGACCTTTAGATAGGTTTTATTAAAAAATATTTTTGCACACAGTACATTTTATATTTCAGATTGAATCATTTGACAACTGTATTTATTTTTTATACTCTGCTGGAAAGACATGCAACGAAATGTCAGCCTAGTACACTGCTTATTTTGTATGTATCCTGGAATGGCAATGTTATCTATCTATCTACCTACCTACTTACCTACCTACCTACCTACCTGTCTGTCTGCCTGTCACCTAAAGAATTAAATGCAATTCAATTCAATTCAATTCAATTCAAGTCAATTAAATTTTATTTGTAGAGCCCCAAATTACAACAAGGTTATCTCACAGGGCTTTACACAGTTCATAAAATAAACCAAACACAGAAATAGACGCAGTACCAAGCATCCTCTGTCCTTAGACTCTCCTTCTCAACAGGAAAAACTCTAAAACCCAGCGGGAAAGAAGAAATCTCAGGGAGAACCACAGTGAAGGAGAGATCCACTGTCCTTGGACAGACAGGTTATAGATGAACATCCATTTGTAGATTAAAGGGAGGGGGAGGAGGTACATCTATCAGATGGGTGAGGAGGTCTGGGGTCACAGGTCAATGCAGGACACAGGTGAGTCACTGCAGATCCTGTTGTCTATGGTCCTTATGTGGATACAACTCAGAGAGTTGGAAAGGGGACACCGGGTGAATAAGTCATGAACAGACTTGTGAAAGTATGTAAAGTAGATTTAAGAAATTACAAATACAGATGAGAGAGAGAGAGAGGACTCAGTGCCTGTACTTATCCCAGCATTCCAGCTCCTAGGGAAGCTTAGACTGAACTGTGACTTCAGCCTTTTTTTAACTAACCTGACCATAGGCTTTCTCAAACAGGAATGTTTTCAACTTAATCCTAAAGAGATATGTCACCCCCAGGCCAGATTCAGTGTTTACGCACTGTTCCCAGACCTAAATAAGTGTGTGGAAGCATTTTCCTGCAAATAATAATAATGGGCAGCATGGTGATGCAGTGGTTAACACTTGTGCCTCACAGACAGAAGGACCCTGGTTCTATTCCCACACCAGACCTTTCTGTGTGGAGTTTGCATGTTCTCCCCGTGTCCGCATGGGTCTCCGCCGCGCACTCCAGTTTTACTGCTGCCAACAAATATACAGATTTAGTAAAGAGAGAACAAGTCAAAGCTATTAATACAATTTATCAGGAAGAAGAGGTAAGAAACAGTGATATAGTTCCATTTATCTGCAATTAATTCATATATTAGAACACAGTTATTGTGTTGTTGTGAGTCAGACTTAATGTGTAGTTGTCAACTGGGAAATTACTGTCATCTATCAGTGTGCCTCTCTAATCTATAAAAAAATCAACAGAAATATGAAGATTTTATTGCTGTTGACGAATAAGCAGGTTTAATAAACTTAGCAAAGTTCAAATCAATTAGCATAACCAGAAAAAATACAAATCAAAGCATTTATTTGACATTATTTACTGATTATAGTGGTTTTCCTGTTATTTTCATATTGCCCACCAACTATTTTCGGGAAGTTTTTGTGCCTACATGGACCATGTGATTGTCCTCATTTTTTAACTTACGTTGTCACCACTCTCTCTCTCTCTCTCTCTCTCTCTCTCTCTCTCTCTCTCTCTCTCTCTCTCTCTCTCTCTCTCTCTCTCTCCAGGACACAAGTTTCAACTAGCAACATGAAGGATAGATACTACAATTGATTTTTGCATTTATTTTTGTGATAACTACAAAGCAGCAGCTCAACTGAATCAACTATAGGAGTCAACATACTAATGCCAGCAGTGTGGAATATGTGCGTCTTCAACATGAACCGTGTGCATCATTGTGACGAGCCCAGGAGCATGTGCAGAATGACAGGAATAATGTTAAAGCAGTTTTAACTGTTTACATGACAGAGGAATTATGGAATTCAGAATTAAGGATAAACCAGTGATTTTATTTGGAATTAACTTTAATTCAGAATGAACTTTTTCAAATGTAATTAGGTATTTACATGGTCATCTTGGGGCAGAATTAACTTTTATTCAGAATTAAACCGGATAAAAACTCCCATGTAAACAGGGCGATTGTGAATTTTAGAAGATTTGATAAATATACACTGCACTGACAACAAACTTACCCCAAAGATCTTCATAATTTCATTCATTGCATTTTAAGAAATATAATTTAAAGAGTTTGTTTCTTCTAATGTGGAGACTTTTAAACTCCCCCACCCCCACCACCAAGTCCCCCAAAAGTCACAGAGAAGGTATCAAAAGTTTACACATCGCTAACGGTTCCCTTTTGGTTCCTATTAATTGCCCAATGATTATCTTTACACTCCTCAAATAGTCACACGTCACCTTGTGTCAGCACAGACCTGACAAACTGGAACACTGATTTGGAAGAATGGGGGTAGAAAAACAAATTACTTAGATACATTTGGTCTTGCCTAATACCTAATAAAGACAAAAAAATCACTTATATGGTTTATTACTGAATGTAATAATGTGATAATGAAGTGTACTTGAGTGTACTTCTGTGACCCTACTTTGAAAATGCAGCTTGGTATCACTTAAAAAAAAAAAAAAGGAAAAAAATAAAGAATTAAATGACATTAAAAAGACAAAGAAGTGTATTGCTGGCTGCAAGAAGTTGACTAAAACTAGCGTACGTGTTAAAAAATGCATGGCACTGAAGTAGAATGTTTAAGTTAAAGATATATAAAGTAAAGCTCTATGCATCTGTGGAGGAGTGTTAAAACAAAGACAAAGGGAGGGGGTGTATGACACTTGTGTTTGTTGACTCTACATGTGTGTAGTATTTAATTAGCTGTAATCCAATTGAAGGATACAGCTTCCTGTTAAGAGAGGTGCAAAGGGTTGAAATAAACAGCTTACAAGACTATTAAACCCTAAAGATGCTGCCTACAGCCTATAGGGTGACAGAAAAACCTGACCTGACTGACACAATGAGCGTCAGTCGGCTCCTCGGGTGTGACCTGACCTGCCGCAGATGCTTCATGTCTGTGTCGCTTTACCTCCTTAAATCTATAAAGGAGTATTCGTTGTCATTAGAACAGGGCAAAGAAGAACAGAGACAGAGAAGGAAATGTTTGAAAAGATGAAAGAAAAGGAAAAAAGACATGTAGGATCAGAGTGAAGACAATTGTGGCCATAAAAATCTTATCTTATCTCACTTTTATCATATCTTGCCTCGAGGTGTCATTAAGGTATGGTTTTGGAATATATTGTTTTAAAGACAGATCAAAAGTACGGCGACCGCATGTTTCTAACTAGACTCGTAGGAAACAGAATGCTGTGTTATTAGGTTATTATGATAGTGATCTGTCTTTCATCAAAGCCTCTTATTCCAAACCACCCGTGAGCCAAAGGTGTCAGCTTGTAAAGATTCTCCAACCAGTCTTGCTCAAATCAGCATCCAAACCTCCGCTATGCTGAAAATAAATGCTAATCAGTATATACATGATTTAGAACAATTGGTCTGAGGGGTATAACAGTTGGTTGATGCAGAAGGCATGGGCTTTTTTGAGGAATAAATAAAGCTGAGTGGTCAAAAAGACTGATTGGAACATGACTTGAAAACCATGGCAACAGACTCCTTAGTAAACAGTTTATGGAAGCCCAGTAGGAAACACGGTGGTTGGATAAAGACAGCCTTACGCTAATCAGTGCATACCAACACCTAAAGCGCCCAAACCTCCATGAACTTTTCAGAAACAGATGTGTCAACTTTGTTTCTTTGCACTGGGTCATGGAAGTGTCTGAACTAAATATATTCCCCAAAAGAAAAGTGCTGCAATTTCTGATTTATGTAAATAATTGTATGCTTCAAAGGATTGAAAATATCTTTGAGGATCAAACTTTATTCCTCTTTTTGCTAAAGAGTACTATAAACGTTTTTGTTGTTTTCGCAGTAAATGGGACAACTACAGTGGATTCAAGGTCTTATGCATAAACTTGTGTAAAGTTTGACATAACTGCGACATAACAAATTAAAATGCTACAAGGAAAAGACTAAAAATATGACATCAGATTTGTGTTCAAACTCCAACATCAAGCCGCTTCTTTTGTAGCTGACTAAGGAAGCAAATTGATAGAAAGATGTAAGAGATACTTAAAACTACAACTTCAGAGACGAATGTAAGGAGGAAAAAAGTATGTTGACCTATCTGCCTATAGTGAGGAGCCATGTCGTTAAATATAATGTCGTGAGTCACTATGCGCTATGATCAATAAGCTGGTGGCAGAAAAAGCAAAGCAGTCTCGCAGGGTACACTACAAGTCATCTAATCATCTTCAAAAGTTTCACAGACCCACACAAACCCTGAGACCATCTCAGAATCAAACAAGTAAGACGGGAAATTCAAAACTGCACATATACGTCTATATCCACAAACATATGCAGATGTGAGCACAGATACACATTTTCATACACACAACCTGAGGCACTTTTAGCCATGCTCTTTCCAATCACCGCCTGTTCATCTACCAACCCCACCATAATGTAGAATTTACCCCCATTATTTATCAAAATAATCATCCCCAGGGGGTCAGTGGAGAAGCTCGGCTGTGAAGTGACACATGTGAGGTCAAGAGGATCATTTTTCAGGGAATGCTCTTCACCTCGAGTTGTTGCCAAGCCACGGCGCTGGATAGTGAGGTGGCCGTGACTACAGTGGAAGGTGGTGGAAAAGGAGGGAGTGTGTGTGTGTGTGTGTGTGTGTGTGTTGGGGGGGGGGTTGCCAGTGCAGATGCCCGCAGACAGACTGCCTTGCCTGAGAGACACGAGAGCTGCTGGAGCCTCAGACAGCTCTCTCCATCACCCCCTCCAACTCTCCCTCCCCTCCCGTTGCCATCTGTGAAGCGCACACACACAGTCTCTCTCTCTCTCTCTCTCTCTCTCTCACACACACACACACACACACACAGGAAATACAGTACTCACTAACTAAGAGGCCCAGTGACACTTAGCCACGTTAGCAGCCTTACTAAGACTGCTGTGCTGCATAACTGCTGACACACTTAAAAAGACTAAGAGAGAGTGAGAGTTAGTGAAGAGGGAAGGAGGGAAACAGAGCTGCTGAGCCAGATGGCTGGTCTAAGCTAAGCTAAGCACAGAAGAAGATTGAGATACCAGCCAGGTGAATTTTCCTCTCCATTTTTTGACAGGTGGGAAGAGGATAGCCGTCTGGGGTTGACAGCACTGCCATGTTTTCAATAAGCAATGCCGTGGATGTATTTGTGTGTCCAACCGTGTGGCATGTGCAGCAGTGCTGATGGTGTGACTCTTTTTGTGTGTGAATATGTATGTGGTCTGTTATGCCGTTTCTGCGTGTCCATATGGACAGTGTGTGTGTGTGTGTGTGTGTGTGTGTGTGTATGCGTGGTCAAATGTGTCTACAGTTTATTCTTTAATGTGTGTGTGCGCGTATGGTAAGCGTTGGTGGTTTAGTCCTGTGCTTGGATCACATCACTTACAGTGGATGTTGTTGACAAGTGCAATGACAGAGTTGAAACCTTTAATAAGAGAGTCTGTGACAGAGAGCAGCAAGCTTCTCTCAAGAGTGCTCTTCTTATTTCCTTTTGTCCTTTAATGGCCTTGCTGTTGTATTTCTATTCATACATTTGTCTGTTTTTCTTTCTGTCACCTCTCGATATTGAGGCAACTGAGAGTGTGAACAGAAAGGAAACATGTAATTCTAAAATAATTTAGTCCAAACAAGTGACTCAGCAATGTATTCAACTCTTTTATATACTTCATTTAAATGTCCATAGATTTCACAGTCAGTACATTTACATACACTTTGAGAAATTGGACTTAATGCCTTAGTCCGGGTACTTTTGAAGTTTTAAAGGCCATATATGGGCTATTCTAATGAATTGGTTCAACTTGCAGTCCCACTATGAAAAACACATTTTAAAAAACAGAGTTCAGACTTAACATGTGCACAAATATAATTTTATGGTCTGATTAAAAACAATGTATTAATCGAGATAATACAAAATTAAATGCATTAAAACTTATTCTTTTTATGTCACTTTCTGTTGGAAGGTGACTGTCCTGAGGGTTAGGGTTAGATATCTATGTCCCTGCTCTTAACGGTTAATGACAGTTGCATAACTGTGCTGAATATGTACTGAATATGTACGAGAATGCTAAGATCAAATATTATATCTACACTTAGGCAATGTAAGGCAATCGATTGCCTCAACTATTTTAAGTTGATGAAACTTTAAAAAATAACGAGTTTCTAGAACTTAAAATGTAGATGCTCATTAAAGTATACTTAAATTAAAACATGACTTTTTAACCTAGTATTCTAAGGTTCTGTCAGTATACTGGGAGACTAAGTCAGGGTTCAGTGTCTTTGCCCAAGGACACCTGGACATGTGGACAGACCGAGCCAGGACACGAACCTCTGACCCTTCAATCATTGGACGACCCGCTCTATCAACTGAACCACAGCTGCCCCTGAATAAAATTACTGTGTTTTGTGATTGCAATTTTCTTTGGTGTGATATATATATATATATATATATATATATATATATACATATACTGTTTATCTCATCTTCACATAGTTTTTTTTTCTATATTCTGTGTAGTGTACATACCATATAGTCTTTTTTCTTTTTCTCTATATCTGTGTTTTGTGTACATATATTATTTATTACTTATATGTTTTCTTCTGTCCCTCTATTGCTGCATATGGCTGGCTACTGTGACGTGTGAATTTTCCCGATGTGGGATCAATAGTCTATCTTATCTTATCTTATTTTACATAATGAATGATCATATTCTATTGATCCTGTGCTTATTATTAGGGGTATAAACTGATTTTAATGATAAACTGATTTGAATCAGTTATTGGCCTGTGGTGTATGAACCCAGAGTGTATGAGTCCCTGGAGCCCTGAATCGGTAAAACGGACTATGAACGGTCCAATGGCCCGTTATTATTTTGAAATGAACATTTCAAAATAACAGTTTTCTCCGATGGTGCAATTCATGCATACATAGTGTTCATTTGCTCATGAATGGGAATTGGGGACAACCAGGGGCAGTTTTTCCACTAATTGTGTTGCCCACGTGCAAGGACACAGTACAGTGGTACTGAGCCCATGCAACCTGTCTGGGGGTCGAACCGGTGCTTCGCTACCGTGTCCCTTCGCCCCTCATTTTATTGGAGTTTTTTTTCAAGTATGACTTCAAATCAGACGAGACGACCCACTGAATGTAAGCATATTGCTAAGTGGAGGAAAAGAAACTAACCTGGATTCAACCCCAGTGGGTCAAGGTCGGCCGCTCAGTGGTGGGAGGATCCCCTCGTGGGACCTCCCCCCGTGTCTGGCTTGTGACCCTGTCGGGCACATCTCCTCTGCAGCAATGTGCCGCAACTGGCTCAGGGTGGACCAGGAAGGGTCAGGGAGAGAAGGAGGCTCACGGGTCCGGCTGCTTCATGAGCTTTACAGCCCCCTCCACCTGGGCTTCACTGCATGTGAAGTTCCTCTTTCAGGTATTTTCTGTTCACACCATCAGAAAGACCACAGGACTCTAACGGTGATGTTCAACCCCCCCTATCCCCCAGCAAATCACACCATATATATATAAATATATGTATATATACATATACATATACATATATATATATATATATATATATATATATATATATATATATATATATATATATATATATATATATATATATATATATATATATATATATATATATATATATATATATATATATGGCCTGGCCTGGACACTCCACCTTCAAGAAGCAACGAGAGTCACACAAACAACACAGTAGCAGAAGAAGAAGAGGAGGAACAATGAAGAAGAATTAGCCTTCTGCTAATATCACTATAAGCATTTGGGTGCAACGTATATGCAACACAATCAGGGTGTACAGGGTGTACCAAATATACTGAATATGCTGCTACATCATTGTCCTCTATATCCTTATTCGGTGTTGTCCTCCTTCTACTACATCTGCTTTAAAGCTGCCTTTTTTTTTTAATATTTGTTTTTTATCCATGACACTAACTGAAAGAATGCCAATTCATCCCAGAGTTAAACATAACTCACTCAGTAATTCAATTCTCTTGCCATGCATGTACACTTGGATTTCTTAGAAACTCCAGTTAAATCCTTAGCTCACTTATTGCCAATAGCTCAGCTTAGATGTGCATGTAAATGAACTAAGAGTCTTTAATCTTGTCACATTCAAACTGTCGTCCCACCTTGAACTAACCAAGTAGACCATCTGGTTGAAGGGGTTTTTCAGATGCACACCAACTGCAGACTATGTTTTCAGGAGTTTTTTGCATTAAATATTTATTCACTTAGAGACAGTAAGAGTTATTGGTGGTATTTACTGTAGAGAAAAAACAAAAACACAAAGAACAGCAATAAAAATGAGTTTGCCATTGTCAGTTATCACACCTGGAGACAACAGGAGCAGAGGTTAATTAGTGCAAGCACTAAAAAATCCAGCAAAACTGTTTTCTAATCTGTCCATACTCTGATTTAGAACATTTGTGCAGACTTTAAAGTATAAAAGCTCACGGATTCTTCAGTACATTATATTGTCAGTTTCATAAGAATTGTCAATACAGACTCACATCTTGACATGTTTGAAAATACTTTTAAGAGCAGTCCTAATCGGGGGTATGGCATCGATTTGGGATGTCAAGTCAAATCTGCTGTTAATAATTAATGATTAGTCCAAGAGAGGGAAATGCATTCACTTCACTGAACAGAGACAGTGCAGATTTGTTCATGGAGGATAAAAGTGCTCTCACACAGATGAGCTGTGTAGACACACAGAAGCACACATTTATGTGCACACAGATGCATTGGCTCTAATCTGTAATGCATCCAATATGTGGTGCTATTGGCCAGTGCTCTGGAAGACAGAGCTACATGGCACATAGAGATCTGCACGCCACTCTACATATATCTATCCAATCAGCATCTTTCCTTGCTCCTGTGCCAGTGGGCCAATCCGATGCCCCACATGCAGGCCACTCCCCAACCCCCCACAGAAATACACATATATTCTGTATCTACAGGACCCATGCACACATCCAGCTGTGATTTTTGGATAAGCTCCAACTCCCCAGGGTAAAGGCTGGCCAAATCCATAGGCCTTAGAGGTGGCTGTCTAGAGCACCATGCCTTCTGGTGGCCACAGGTTGACCTCAAATTTAAAAAAAAGAGAGATAGAGAAAGAAGGGAGAGAGGGCCAAGAAATAAATGTACCTATGGGTGCCCTTCGCATTTTCTATATTGAAGTAGCCAAAGAAAAATGAAGAATCAAAGATATATGTTTTTGCACGTCTGTTTCCCACATTTTCATTTGACCCGACCTATACTTTTGTGCACTGAAAGTGAGGGATTAACTCCCATTTGAAGTGCAGCATAACTAGTGCAAGTCCAGGCTTTAGGAAGAGCCAGAGATCATGATACTGACTGATACACTTTTTTTTTTATTTCATAATGAAATGATTCAAGACTTCAAATGTGCAAGAAAGTAAAGGACATGATCAAATTCAGCTTTAATATGTTTTTCATTATCACTCACACATTTGAAACATGTTTCAAATGTTTCAAACTATGTATAGTCATGAATCTTTACGTGAGTGTTGAGTGATCATGTGATTTTTCGATGATGTTGCATTGCAAAAAGTTGGCAAAATGTTTGGACTCTTTAAAATGCAGAAATATGAGAACCACTGGCACACAAAGCTGAGGATATCAGCTGTATAGGTTGTACAAGTGCATCCCAGGACATATTTGTGTTCACACTGCTAAAATAATGCAACCATATGTTATCTACACTACCTCTGAATGTGATCTGACACCTTGTCCATACTTAACATCTCTCCTGAGCCATCCAATGATATGATTGCATTCAGCATGTATCATGGGGTAAGTCACTCAGGACATATTCAGAGGTGATATAAGATACATGTGTCCACATTCTCTTAGCAATGTGAACATGAATATATCCTGGGAACACCTACCACAACTGACATCCTCTAAGTGAAAATCAGCACGCTAACAGTGTCATATTCATATAATTTAAAGATGCATGAAAATTATATTATGGGTGCTTCATATGTGTAGTGCTGCCTGAGTGCATCTCAATGGCACTCAACAGCACGCATTTCAATGTGAACAGACATGTTGAGAGCTGTCCACTTGGGATGGGGATCAGTCAGGATTTAATGCCAGGTCTGAGCGAGATCCTAGGAAAGAGGAGAAGAAAGAAATCCCAATACAGAGGCTTGTCATCTCACATTCTACACAGAAATAAAGCTAATGCCAGATAATGATGCTGCAATAGTTGCTAGACTTGATCCAGACTGCAGGATGAATCTGAATGGTAAGCTGTTAGTCTTCTGGATAGTTAATCCAGCTAAGACAGCTAATACATTAAGTGTAAAGACACAGATTTCAATTGTTTTTTCTACTCAACAGCCACATGATTTTTTTTTTTCTTGTAAATGGCTAATAAAAGAGCAGAAGCCCCAGCTGCAGGATGTCAAATCCTAATTTTGCCTAGGATGTCACAATGTGGCAGGAATTGAGCAAGTGTTGTTGTGACGTTCAATCATGAAACAGAGAAGGACCTCCTATAAGAAATCAGGTGAGCAACAGTGAAGGAGTGAAGATGAGAAGAGTAGAGTGTCACATGAGTCTGCCACAAAAAACAGACATGGGTGAGAATTAGAGAGAGATGGTTAGTGAGGGAGAGAAAACGTGACTGAGAGCTACAGAAAAGCAGCCAGGAGTCATTGAATCATTCTCACACACAGTGCTTTGGCCCAGATCAGCCAGAGAGATAAAGGAAGAGGATTACACTCTGGCTGAAAGACTTGGAAGTAACTGGAGTCTCCTCTGATTCTCTGCCATTTCTACAAAGTCACCCCTGACAATGGGACTATCTCTTGGCAGTGACAGATCAAAAACCCGTAAGTGCATTTGTCAAGCATTCAACAGTGACATGAAGGTCATTTCAAACACCCCAAATAAAAGACACAGAGATGTATTATGCAAAAGGGGCAAAACAGCATCTGATGAGTTCAACAATATGAAAATAAATAGGGACAAATGAGTGATTTGTGATGGTGGGTTCATTGTATATTCTGGATAAACATTCTGGAGATACAGGGAATCTGATTTCATATGAGTTGGCGACAGACAGACCACAGGAGGATGGTTTGAATCCAGTTCTGTCTACTTATTGTAGTTATTGTTTTAAAGCTGTCATTCATATTACTGTGTTCTCTGTTGTTATTGAATACATTGTGTGTTGGTTCTATTTAAAAAAAAAAAAAACATCCGGATTGCTTTGTTTCCAGCTGTTTTTGCACAGTAGAAAAATGACGAACAACAATTTACCGGTACTTCCTCATACATGTCCATGACACGGTCACGAGGCATCTCTCATTGGCTCAGAATGCGTGAAGGAACAACCCCCCCCCATCCACTCGCTGTGTACGTATTTACCTTTACCCAACTAGCATCCAGCTAGGTTTCGTGCCGTTGCTTGTTCTGAAAACGTGCAGGGGAAAAAAAACAGGCGTTATTTCCACAGAGAGCACATGAACCAGTTTGATCCGTCATTTTTTTCCAGTTTGTGCAGCAGCTACTGTGGCTCCGTCTTCTCTGGTAGATGCTAATGCTAATGCTACTTCAGATTCGCTGCCTGGGGACGGGCTAAACCCCACGTGCGTGACGCTAAAGTCCATCTGACATTAGATGGACCTGCTTTTTCTGAGTCCCTCGTTCCTCTTGTTGTTTTCAGTGAATGCAGCCAGTGGAGGTGACAAACCACTTTCAAAGGCAACATGTGTTGGTAAGTCGGGGTGACCCATTAGATTCCAAAAGGAGCATGGAAAAGTGGTTTTCAGCAGAATGAAACTTTTAAGATCGTCTGGTTTGCAAATCTCCACTTGTGCAACGTCAGTGTTAGAAACAAGACAGGACAGGAGCTGGTAAAAGTTGTTTCAAAATCCTAAGAATTTTTTTTAAGTAGTGCAAATACACTCTGATGTTAAACATGATACAACGTTTACACGGTCCACCATAATATTAACTCTAAAGACCAGGACCATGACAAACTGGACTTTTTACACGTACCTTGTGCTTTGTCTAATTTTTAATTTTGAGTTGCACTTTAAACAAAAAAGCACTCATAAAATATAATCAATATTTACTATGTCTTGAGCATTTCAGTTATAAGGCTTTGCACTTAATTGCAAACGCCATTCGATAGTAAACAACACTTGTGTGAAACTCGCACGGTTGGCTGTAGATACAATGGCTCACACAATGTCTGCTTCAGTCGACTGATATTTCTTCTGTATATTAAAGTATTTTTGTTTACTGAGAAACAGATCAATTCTTATTGTAGGTGAAATGCTTTGGGATGAGCTATTTCCGGGAAAATGAGTGAAGATTTATATATCTCATAGAATGAGCTCCTTTGTGTACTCTGTTACTCACACAACTGATTGCACAATTTGTGTTCTGGTGATTGAGGTGTCAATAGATGTTAGTATCTTCTACCTCTAACATATGCTATCAGAGCCAAATGGTTTAAGCAAGCATCTTTAACATTTATTTTTGCCACCATAATTGGTTTTAGCATGCTCATAGTTTTGCTATAAAATACTCATAACCGGTACTGTTACACCTCACTCAAACCCACTGGTTTTGCCAACATTATATATAGCATATTTTGGAAAATTTGGTATTTTATTATTATTATTAATAATATTAATAATAATAATAATAATAATAATAATAATAATAATAATAATAATAATAATAATAATAATAATAATAATAATAATAATAATAATAATAATAATAATAATAATAATAATAATAATAATAAATAAATCATTCTACACATGTGTGACTCACATTGTCCCTAGACTCAGATGACACACACTATTCACTTGTGCTAACGATACTCATTTGTATATGGAATGATTGCTAATTATTGCTGTTTAGCCAAAGCATTCTACTAAATTACTCAGATGTATTTAGTTATTCCCAACATGAAACTACTGTACACTTTGTTTTTCTGCTTTGTATTTTTTTTTTGGTTCACACCACTATCATGTGGTCTGTCATCTATGGCTGCATTTCCAGTATATGGAACTGACTGGACTTGACTCAGGTACCACATACTATTCCTGGAGACTGTTTTCATTACAGGACACGACTGATTTTACAGTACTTGGATGTCATAGGGATTCTGCGCATAACTGCTCTGTTTGCTCAGAGACTTGGTGATAAACTCACTCATTGTGTATTGTCCCATCAAACGCACACAGAATCTTGTCATCTGTCACCAAGGACAGAAATGTCTGAACATCCTCAACCAACCACGGTGTCATTTTACAGGCTGTCATCATGGATTCGCAGTGGTATGTTTACTGTAAACATCCAAATATATCTATTTTTTTCTAACTTATGTGTTGCACTTTGATACGACAGAGGCAACTCTCTTCAGTGGTGTGCAGTGTTTACAGATCACATTTTAATATGTCTTCACCCAGTTTGAAACATCAGTCAAGCAAATAGAAAAGTAGTCCCGGTTACCAGGTTCCAGCTTCTTTTATTTAATGGAAATGCTAAGAGGCTAAGTTAAGCCAGTACCAGGTAGTGAAAACCCAACATATGAGAAATATAAAATTATAAATATATATATATATTCTGTGTGGACTTTGCATGTTTCTCTGGCGTGTCTGGATGGGTTTCCTCCAGGTGCTCCAGTTTCCTCCATCACCCAAAATCATGTTTGTTAAGGTAAAAATCCTCCAGCCAGGTGATTCGGACCATGAGCCTGACCCCACATCTGGAGATGGGTCCCCAGGCCCATTGCCCACTGCTCCTTAGAAGAATGGGTTAAATACAGAGGACAAATTTCATTGTACAATTTGTATGATGACAATAAAGTACTATCTTATCTTGTCTTATATTGCAATAAATATTATACTGAATGTAATCAAATGTGGTACGAGAAACAGATTATATCTGTTATTATGGTTGAAATGAGATTAGATTTCAGGATTTCCATACACCTAATCATTCTGGGATGTCTGTACCATCCAGTTGTGTTATTCCACATCCCAGAGCGCTGGTACTAATACACTATAAATTGTCAAAATGTGATCAAATTTCATTATTCTAAGAAATTCTACATCTAAATCCTTCTCTGACAGATTTTCCTTATTCGTTGTAACTGAATAAATGAAGCGTGAGGCAAAACCTTTCCATGTCATCTCTTGAGACAGTGGTGAGAGTCAGTAAAGCCAGACAACAGTAATGCTGCTTTCTGATGACCTTAAATAGCTTATTGATTTTTAGAAAGGCATGAATGGACAGACGTGTGTTTTTTTTAGTTTTGTTTCTTAACCTAACCATCTTATCTGTTTTTTTCCCCTGTTCGGAATCATTGAAATTATTAGGGGGCTGGTTTACTGTGATGTAAAAATAGGTGTTTACTCTTTCAAGCTTTTCTTGGAATGAAAAACCAGGGCAAATGCATAAACAACAATGGTGTTTTGTCTGTGTGTTTGTGCCTAAGAGCATACAGTGCCGCTTATCCTGGTAGGTCAAACATATTGGGTCAGAGTTTCCTTGTGATTTCCATTCAAAATTACTGCTACGTGCTTTTAAATAGGAACCTAATAATTATCCACATCCAGAGTTTGGTTCAGATCAAGTTTGGGGCAACAATTAGGTTAACAGTTGTTTTGTTTTGGTTTATTTGTTTGTTTTTAAACCTGATGTGCAAATGCAAGGGAAAAATGGGTTTAATTAAATCAGCTATGATCATTATGGGACTCTTTGAAGGTTGATTAAAACAAAAAAAAAGCTGACATAATCATGAGTCAGAAGGGAGAATCATGACTCAAGACAAAGGATGTCCAGATCCAGCTTTCTTTCTGAAGACCTTGGCATCATTACTTGGTCATTTCAAGTAATTTCCCCTCATTCGTTCCCACAAATAATTGATTGATCTATTGTCCTGCCCATCAACTTCAAAGATAAAATCATACTTTACATGTCAATGAAATCAGTGTGATTAGCTGTTCATACTAATTGTTGCTCCCTCTTCTTTTTCTGCCTGTATTCCCCTCCTCCTCTTCCTCTCCTGCCATTTTCCACTTGGAGGAGCAGGAAATGGGTCTTTGTGCTGTCGGGCCCCATACCCCATGTCAAAGATGGCTCCTCTGCCTCTTCCCCCAGCCGCTCTCAGACCCCTTCAACTGAGGGGCATCAGAAAAGTGGGTGTACAGGATGTGTGTGCATGCCTGAGTGTGTTTGGTCACATATAGATCACAGAAGCGTGACGAAATATATAGGGCTGACTGAATATGCATTTGATCCTATTTGGAGCCAAAGCACCACCAGGACACAGAAGCAGAAGCTTGGAAGCATCCACTGCTCCAATCCCATGTGCACATCATAAACATGAGCACAGAAACACACTTGCTCTGACACACACTCCTGCACGTGCACGCTGATACATAATTACCCCAACAGCCTCTGGAGAGCAGAACGCCCATGTGGGCCCCATAACCGTTTTAGACAAGGGCCATGGCACACCCAAGGACCTCTTTCTTTGTCTATCTCCCAAACCATGTGTTTGTTTTACTTGACTCAATGAACTTGATCTGTGGATCTTCACAACATTTTGTTCCCTTTGTACACCAGTAGCCAGTAGGTTAGCATGCAAGTATGTTACATCAAAAACAACTCTAGTTAAACGGTGCACAAAGTATCCATCCCTTAAAATAATTATCCGTTTTCTAAATATAGCCGTGGTGCTTTGTGCAATAATTCATATTTTGTCTTGAATCAGTTGCTGTTAGTTTTGTTTAAAGTTGCAGTTTTACAGTATAGGGTTACAAATCATTTTAATTACTATACCATAATTGCTGTTTCTAAAGCACTCAGTCTACTTATAGATGACATTAAAGCTTAATTACAATGTTTATGCATATATTTCCAGTAGTAGCCATTTAATTACTGCAGTAATGCACCATTGCCAACTGAATGCAGAGTAAAAACTGACCTATAATATAGTCTTTTTCTGTATGCATTTATGTTGTGTTTTCAACTCCAGAAAAATCTACTTTTGTGTAAGACTGCTTCTAAAATAAATGCATAGAACAGTTCAATAAGATAAGCAACTGTGGTATTTTCCCAAAAAGTTATATTTAATAATAATGTTCACATTACATTAATTGAGAATGTTTCAATCATTGATGCAATAAACCATAACATATTGTTTGAGTAGTTTCAAGCTTCCAACATAGAATACCTTAACTATAGAAGTGCAATATCTTCATTAAATTATTGCATATTCTGTGAGTCATCCCTTTCATTCCCAGCGTTAAGTAGTTGCTGCAGGTGTTGGATGAATGCATTGAAGTGAAAACTGGGATATTTCCCGCAAGCACATCAATACACCCACACACATATGCCCTGCTCTGATCACTTTGACAAGTGTGTCATGTTGGCACTGTCTTGAGAACTCTAAAATATTGGGATTTTGAAACCTTTGAAAGCAAGTAAGACAGAAAAGTCTCCACCAGTCTAAAGCAAAAAAGCACTAGGTGACATTTTAAAACTGTATGAATACTCCCTACACACAGCGTTGCCCCCACCCAATACCCCATCGCCTAATGTTCAACACTAACCAAGCATCACGCAGACCTACATTCATAGACTGTTCTACAATGGAAAACACTGCAGAAGGCCAGTGCAGCACAGACGGTTTCGTTTGCACTTTATCAGACCATACAAAACAGCAACGCCTCATTGAGCCACAATTTGCTGGTAGTTTCCTACAAGAAGCAAAACAAAGACTAGGGTGGCCTGGTCTTCCTTTTTGTGCCAAAGCAGCGGACCAGAGAGAACACTCACACAAACACACAGCCAGAGTAAGGAAGAACAGACAGAAAGACAAAAGTGAGACAAGCAGGGGAAAAAAAACATGCACCAGAACATGTCTGTCACATCTTTCAAGGAACAACATGAGTAAGCTTCTGAGCCTTCCACCACTTAACCAGTAACCAACAGCCAAAACAGTGACACTGCAGTTTTACACAAATATGCTTTCACTAGCAAATATACAATTTGTTTCAACTAAAACAAAAATAAAAAAAATGGAATTGATTTTGCCACTTTCTACTTTAAAATCAGCAATGACTAACTTTTTTTTTTTTTTTCTTGCAAAGGGTTTGGCACAGCCGCTACAGGAGAGAACAATAGAGTGTCCTCATGACTGGGTCATGGACATGGCAGTGTTTAAAAAGCACTTGGGGATAAAATACTTCTGTTGGGACAATCATTCTCTTTTTCCCTCCCTCTGTGTCCCCAGCCTTAGTTCCACTTGCTCTCTTATTGTCTCCCACACTCGCCCTTTCTAGTTTTACTACCACGATAATTCCTGAGTGAGTAAGCGAGGGTGTTTTTTGTGCGTGAGCCTGTCAAGGCTAAGTTCTTGTTTGTGCATTTGTGTAGTCATGCGAAAGTGCGTGTGAATGAGTGTGTTGTGGATGAGTGCTGCAGCGATGAGTGTGCTGCAGGAGACACAGGTCTGCAAAGTGAGGGAGCTTACAGTCAGGCTATCAGACAGACAAAAAGCCACAGTTCCTAGTTTGACTGTGTTTGTCCTTGCACACATAACACATGCAAATAAAAGAAACCCTGCAACCACTGCAATTATCTTTGGAATGAGGGTAATGCAAAAGACACAATAATGTCTGAAGGATAAACGGTCCACATGAAACCATCTAAATAAACAAAGGCAAAGAATTGCTTTACAATGCACACATAAGACCTGATTCATTAGCATACAAACCAAGATCAAAAGGCTTTCTCAAGTTCAGCACATCATAGCACATTCTCTGCTCAAAGAATTTCTTATCAGAATTACAGTCAAGAGTAACCCCCCCACCCCACCCCCCACCCTTTTCCCTTCAAACCATCACCAACATTACAGTGCAATCTGAAATAGAGAAGAACAGCCCCTCTGGAGGAGTAAATTATGTTGCCATGACAACGCTGAAGAAGTTCAACTCCTGGCTGGAAGGTACACATGATGCATGTTGAGTATGAGAGACAGCTGAGCTGGGTCCTCCCTTTTTCACCTTACCCCACCCTAAGTTTGCTGTACTCTCTGCTAGCTGGCAGCTGTTCACGCTGGTACAGGATGGGCGTGTATTGTTTTGTCTGCTTGTGTGTAGATGAATAAATGATGAGAGTGTTGGACCACTGGGATAGGGCTAAGCCACTGGGCTATAGCCTTCTGCAGCCCTTCTGTCAAGGCAGTATGGTGGCAAAAAAAAAAAAAAAGCCCAAGATGACCACTAATTGGAAGTGGCGAGGTGATCTGATGACACTGCAGGGATACTTTGGTTTGTCAAAATGTGTAAAGACCTTCTCATTTCAAGGGTGGCTGCTTTCAAGCAGGAGTTAATACATGCACAGCTTAATGCAGACGACTCAGCACAGAGAACAGTTGCAGGTCTGGTGGTAGCTAGGCTTCAAAGTCAATATCACCTTTCAGAGACACAGTTACATCCCCAACTGACTCACACAACCACAGCATAAAACTATACCTCCAGGTATACATTACAGAAGAAACTAACAGTGTATTATGTCAACAGTTCTATCTACAGAAAATATACAGCAACAGACGGGCCTGTGATTTTGGTTTCTTACCTCAGCCTTAAGTGGATAGCACACAGCACCACGTTACACAGACATCCATGATAGAGTCTGTAAAAGAGAAGATAAAAATGCATAAGCTCAGAACATCAATCATGGTCAGAAAATAGTAATTCCATACACAATCAATTTCCATGGTACCTTCACTCCCAACAGCACATACGATACTATTTCCAAAACACTTTTTCACACTCAGGAAAATATTTGATATGGGGCATAGAGAGGTCAAGGAAGAAAAAAATTACAAACATGCCTGAGTATATGCATAATGTTATATGGTCTACTCTAATTCTCCTGTGCAGTGCAGAGCTTTAGACACAATACATGTCTTAAACATAAACCCACTGCACTCTCTCTTTTTCGCCTACTCTCTCACTCGCACACATGCACAATAACAGCATTTGCATTGATTTGTAAAGTTGTGAATTACACTTGTTTACTAAAAACAGCTTGAGACAAACAAACACATTACATTCACAAATGCTGGGGTCTTCAAAGTGTGCCAGTGGTTGGTCTAATGTATTAAGCTGTCGTTGATGTAATAGTGAGCCAAATGTAGCTGTTAAACACTGGGGCACCAAACACCTATGTTTTGTTGTTTTTTGTTAACATCAGCAAACCCCAAAGCGTGGGCCTTGAGAAGTAATTTATTACTTGATAAACAAATAAAAGGTTGTTGTTTTTTCTTATGTATTTAATGTTGAAAACCATCAGATAACATGGATGATTACATATTTCTATTTCAAAGGCATCACATCAAATGAAACAAGAAAAACACTCTGAGAGCACAAACCTCCGCCAAGGCAGATACCCCCCACCCCCACCCCTCAAATGAAGAGACGTCCACCAATTAAAAGTATTACATTTGAGTCCATTTGTTTGACTGTCTGTCTGTCAACAGGATTACACAAAAAGTTCAGAATGGATTTTGACCTAATTCAGGGTGTGTCACAAGGAACAAATGATTAAATTTTTGGCGGTGATCTGGAAGAGATCCTTTGAATTTTGACATGGCAGTAAATGGAGAATACATTTCAAAGTGATCCAGAATCTAGGATGTCTTCTGGATCACCACCAAAATGTAATCATTTGTTCTTTGTGACACTCCCAACACATCCTGAAAATCTCATCAAAATCCGTTTTGAACTTTTTTGCATAATCCTGCTGACAGACAAACAGAAAAACAAAGACTTGAATGTAATACCTCCTTTGCGGAGGTAACAAAGTAATCTACAGTTTCTGTTACATATTCTTTATTTTCAATCACAATGTATCTTACATCTCATCATATTGGCAAGGAATGATGATGTGTGACATATATACATATTATCAGTGCTGGGAATAACAGTGTTAGAGTATAACAGCGTTACTAACACAGCCACATTTCCAGTAACAGAGTAATTACTTAATTACTTCATCATAACTGTATCGCCGTTACTATTACTCGGGAAATAATGTGACAAGTTACAATTTGATGAATTGGGGTGCAACTGATAGTTTTGGCAACACCGTCGGTGCCACATATGTCTGCACCAAGTACTTATTTAGCTTATTGTACAGTAGAACTCCACTGCATGCATGACAACAAAATCAACCATGATTTGCTAAGAAGTTGGAAAGGCGGAGTCTCAACTGTCCTGTTCCCACACACACACACACACACACACACACACACACACACACACACACACACACACACACACACAAGTCAAATACACATAGAGATGAGTTGTTCATGAGAATTCAGTATATAAATGTATAATAGAAGAATATAAACACATCATTGTATTGCTTTTTTCACTAACAATAATAGAATAATAATTTACAGACATTATTTCATCCCTACCTGTTCACCTGTATACTTAAATGCAAAGTTAAAGAATATTAACATTTTGAACAAATTCAAGTAACTTTCAACAAATATAAATATTTTCAGTATTTAAAATGTATTTCCTGTTTATAATCTATGCTTATTTCTGTTACCTTAAGTTTTACAATTGATAATAGGTCATAAAGATCTTTGATGGTGTAACATCATAGATCAAAGATAAATACCCTGTTTAACTGTTTTTTTTTTCTTTCTTTGACATTTTTAAGCAAAAAAAAGTAACACAAAAATACTTTTCCTGGTAACTAATTACTTTGTTAGTGGAGTAAAGCAATTAGTAATGCAATTCATTTTGGGGGGAAGTAAGTAGTCATTGTAATTAATTACTTTTTCAAAGTAACTTACCCGGCACTGCATATTATACACAGGATGTATCTTCATATAATTAGAATCATGCTGATTAGAGTTGTGATTAAAAGTTTGTGTGGGCTACAGAAAAACCTCAAACTGGGCTGCAACATTATTAGGTACATTTAAGAGTGTTTGGTTAACATAATGAACTAAAGCAATAGCAAATAATATACATCATTGTAGGATTATATATGCCTTTGTATATCACGCATAACACCTGAATCTCATGTATACTCCAAGACCACCTTTGGTGCTTCAAATTCAATTAAAATCTTTAGAAACTCATTTACATTGTAAACACAACATGCAAATCATGTTTACTATGTTGGGGGTTTTCAGGACTGAAGTTGGAGAGCCACCAAATCTCCCTGTACAACCACACACACACACACACACACACACTCTCTCCCTGCACCCACCACCAACTGCACCCCCCCCACCCCCCCCACCCCGGTGAGAGTGCCCACCTCCTGACCTCCTCCAACAGGGGGGTCAAAGAGAATTTAACACGAAGGTCCCACATTCCTCCAAGGTGATAATTGCTGTAGCTGCTAGCAGGGGGCCATCAGGAGCAGGATAAACAAGCAATGACTCTTGATGCACCCCCACTCTCTAACCTCGCTAAACTCCATGCATGGCTGTGACAGGGAAATTCAAGTCTGATGTGACAACATATCACCCATCACGATGAACTGTGTCTATTTGGTGTCTGTACACTCAGGTGTTTCTGTTAAATCTGACTAAAGGATGAGCCACTTAGCACATGCTGCCGACTACAAGCTGGAGGCTACAGACTAACAGCATTAGAGAGACTGTCAGCGCAGAGCTGAGCAGAGGATGTGTTCAAAACAACACTTAAGAGTCTTAATAAGTATTGTCTGTTCTGCAACCAGCTGAGACACAGGTAATGAAAGAAGGACTATGGTTTTATATGCATTATTGTCCATTGTCCAAAGACATAGTTTGGAAGCAATATTACAAATGTTAGTTTTGAAAAGTTATTGGATAAAGAGCACAAAATGATCATATATGTGGCCAAAAAGTAAACAATTTAAACCTTTTCAACCATTAGCGTTGAAAAGTTGGATATGGATATGCCCCCCGTAGAGACATGTTGTTGTTATACAAAGTCAGGACTAACAGTTGAAACATAAGTCATCCATTTTGACCAATTTTCAGTGAAGACATCAATTCTAAATCTCAGTTCAATGTGATTCTCTCCATAACATATATACTGTAAACTACATTTATAGTAGTATGGTATATCACTTTTCAGCCATTTTCAGGTCCTTCTTATTTGCTATAAAGAGTAATGTCAATAAACATGTGTTTCTCTTTGTCCATTTAAGTTCTTCTAAACCATTGCAGTACTTGGTTTTAAAGCCAGGAGGCCACATCTCCAAAATGGAGCCACAGAGGGACAATCCCAGAAGATGTAAAAATGGTTGGCCATCATACTTCCACAGCATCTGCAATAAGCAGTTAGATCAGAGTACTAACCTTCTGTGCCGGAGTACAAAAGAATCAAGTCAAGTTCTTCCAGCTGTATTCCCACCATGAGGGAGAGCATGTTGTCAACTACTGCTGTGTGCTTCTCACCTCATTATAATGGAGACTATGGTCTCCCTTTATATTCTGGAGAGCTCAGTATTATATTCCAGGAGGTGCCATCATTTTAAGGTTTTTGAAAAATATCCAAGATTTTGTTTCCAATTGTCAAGCAATCCTTAAATTTTTCTAGAGGTGAAAATATTTTATTGCAACTTTATGGGCAAATGCGTATGTGTCATAATGTAACTGGAGAATTACATTAATAATGTATTACAAGATGCAACTAGATTGCAGTTGGATTTTTTTCTGAGGAAAGTAATGTCCCTAGTGGAATTATCTATATTTTGCAATTTATGCATTTTTCACAGTTTTCAAAAGGCAAAACCACGGTTAGCCAAATGGATTTGATATGTTTTTGCATAAGTTAACCCTCAAAGACCTCAACAGCTACCAGCAATCAGCAGCATCTACTGACCGAAAATGTTAAATAACTTTTGAACATTATTAAAAGAGTTAAATAATTTAGGTAAAATGCAGTTTCTTAGCTTTTTATCATCAACAGATATGAACCATTTGAACATTTAGAGGCATCTCTTGTAACAGTGATTGAACAGTAAAATGCATGTAATTTGATAAATGACAGTGGCTGTGAATGCTTAGTTAATGTTATATTTTACTAAATAAAAAAGTCACACTTTATTAATTTTTCTCTGTATTATACAATAACCTTTAAATTTACTCTACGAACATCTACATAATCAATTAAATTAGGAAAATAAATATAGTACAATACATAATAAAAGCTAATAATATGTATCAGAAAGATTAAATGTGAGGATAAAAACTTGAAAGTTGCCATAAAAGTAGATCTAGGCTTTTTAAGGTTAAGCATTCTTGCTTTTAACTAAACAAAATATTACTACATAGTCTATTTCTAAGCATTTTGTGGAAAAGAATGTACTTAACCTCCTTATGTTGACACATTTTGTAATTTAATTTCATACTACGCCAAGTAGGTTATGTTTTTGACAACGTTGGTTTGTTTGTTGGTTTGTATACAACATAACTCCAAAATTAATAGATGGATTTTGATTGGCATGGTGTGGGGGGGGGGTGTCTTTCCTATCCTGAAAATGTCATCAAAATCCATCAGGTCTGCCTTAGTGGAGCTCTGCTCTCTGCATTTATGTAAGTACTTTGACCCCGCCCACAGTGAATCCGATACAGTTTGTTATCATTTCAGCCTCACATCCACACAGCAATGGCGTTAGGGATAACCCAAAATGATATCTTTTGAGAACAGGTTGAAGAGTGGAAACAACTGGAAACAGTGTCGTGTTGCTGTGTGGACGAGTAAAATGGAGTAACCATCTATCATCTACATCACAACCACATGACCAGAACAAATAGCAGCTGCGTACAGCATTCATTGGTAAACAAGAAAGGCGACCATCATGGCGGACACCAGAGTAGCAGTAGGAGCAGAGCTGCAGTCGCTGCTAAGTTTACTGGTGTTAATGAAGGAAAATCTACTGGTGTTAAACCAACAAGACGAGCAGCACAGACACCTACACATGCTTTGTTGTTATTGTTGTTGTTGTTTATTTCCGGGGTGTGTTTCATGCCGTATAAGCCGGTATGAGCATGCCCTTTACTTCTTCTATTGTTCTGGTGTATCTAGTGGGACTGTCTTACAGCACACCTTGAGGCGTGGCATGTGTATTGCATCATTTTCAGCAAGCGTTTCATTGCCATGTTTATGTGATATGTTACTGATCTGTTCCTAGTGTCGACGTGATATCGTTTCTATCCGGTACAAAATGAAACCTCCTTGCACTGCTGTGTGGACGGGGCCTTTATACCCATGTAGAGCCAATCCTACTTAAATAGGACTTGCTCCTTGTGTGGTTAACAGTGAATAGTGCACATAAGAAGGGCCTGGCAGTGCCATTATTTCCTGGTCTCTGCCCACATGTGGTTCCCCTCTAGCCGCACACTAAGGCTTGGTAAGGTTATAAAAGCAAAGGGGGTGATTAAGACACAGGAATAATGGCCTCCACAAAACTAGGAATGTGTTTAACTCTTACAATGGCTTCAAAATCATTCTGAAATCGGACTGCTGCCATTAATATCAGAATAATTCACCCTGTCTTCAACAGAGAACATTACTGGGGTTTTAACACGATTTTCAAAGGAATTGGTCCTGGGAAAACATGAGAAGCACAGGCAGGATGTACTGTAGGTTTATGATTTATGTTTGAGGTTGACCTGTGAGGATTTAGGTTGGGAATATTTCGAGCTGTACCGACCTACCAACCAGTTCTGCATTGTTGAAGTATGGTGGATCCTTCTAAATCCAGGATTAGAAAAGTCAAATATCCAAACACCTTCACCTCTTCTCTCTCTCTCCCCCTCTCTTTCTCACATACAAGTCAGAGGGATAGGTAGAAAGAGTTACCGTTGGCTGCTGCCTGCCTGCTAAGCATGCCCAAACCCCAAACCCCATCACTTTCCTCATTACTGGAGCTTCATGGCTTTTTAGGGCTCTGTGCTTTATCTGGGATTTCACATTTCCCAGCCTGCCACTTGACATGGCTCACCCAGCTGCCAGCAATCAAGTAGCAGAGGGCAGCAGTGCGGCCGACTGAGTCTTCAGGCTGCACCTTGATTTGAGAATTGCACATCACAGCCACTGGCCCTACTAAGCTTCGGTAATTACAGACCACACATCGCCTCCTGCCTCCATCCCTATTTCTACCCGACATCATACACTGACCTGGCATAATGTGAGGAGGGAAGGAGGGGTGCGCAAAGAGAGATAGAGATGGTCACGGGTCAGAGGAGGATTCTAGGGATGTGGATCTGTGCTTTAAAAGGTATAAAGTGTGTGACAGAGTTGGAGAAAGAAGTGAGAATATGCTCCACTAAGCATCCAAACTGGCAGTTTCACATTGTTGCATGTATGGAGCATCCTTTTGCCTGTTTTTTTTTTTGTTTTTTTTTTCCTTTTTTATGTGAATGTACCGGTGTGTGTTTGCAACTACACTACACACGTTGTATGTGTGTTTGTCTAATTGAGAGGTAAGCAAAAAAAGTTGCCTTTAAAGTTGCCAATAAATATCCTGCCAGTAATGTTAAACACCTGCCCGTAAAGCCCAGAGGAATGCTAAATGAAACCAAGTTGCAGAGCCTGTCTCCTGTCTGGGGTCTCAAGTCAAGACTGCAGGATTTGTAATGGCTGTAACCAGGATTATGGAGTTCAAGCAGAACAGCCAGGAAACAAGACAAAAAAACATCACAAGGTTGGCAAACACTGATTTTTTTCTTTTTTTTTTTTTTTTTTTTAAATAATAGCCAGTAGAACAATGGATGTGTCCCCTCTACAGTAAAGAATACGTCACAATGTATCTCAAATGTAACTTCACAGATTCACTGCCACAACTCTTGGCATTCAGAACATGTCAAAACACATCATTGTAAGTTTTTCTTACTGGTGCTGTCACAGCTGAGTGATCAAAGCTCCTCACACAGTGTTGCATAATGCTAGTGGACACATGGCTGTTTAAACAAAAACTGTTTCCAGTGTTCTTTGTGCCACTGTGAGCCAGATATAGTTAGACAGATGATTACTGCGGCTCAAAACAACTCCCTCTGGTCTTTTCACCTCAGTGTCACACACGCCTAAAGCACACTATCCACACACACATGCCTGTATATGATCAACATGAAGCACACACTAATGGACATACACCCACACAGATAGAGTCTGAGGGCAGGAAGAGCCTGTCACTGTGCTATATAACCTACAGGGGTGAAAGAGAGCATCTGACCCCAGAAGCCAGAGACGCTGCCGTTTGGCCTCATCTCTGGTTTCGATTCCCTAAACGCCTGACGCCTTCCCCCTGCTGCACCTGTCGAGTACCAATAGACCCCCTGCCCAGACTCTTTCACCACAGAGAATATATGGCCCTGCTCCCGGGTCCAGCCCGGCTAATTACCACTGCCCTCAAACTGGCCCCAAACGCCAATATGGTCTGGGGCATTTAGCTGCTGTTGCCACCCTGAGGCCTAGATCAGCAGTTCTCTCTCTTTCTGTTGCCCCTCCATTCCTCAAGGAGGTCCAGATAAGGCTGACCGAGCACAAGCGTTCACTTCCAGAGTCACAGGCCGCCCCATTCAGCCCAGAGATTAAGCACTGCTGTCTACACGCAACCATGAATAATGAAGCTATCACTCCAGACAGGCAGGCAACAGCAGTGTGAGTTATATACACCAGTAATCCCATAGGCTGCTGTGCACACGTGCCAAACACGCAGTATACAGTAGCTACACTACTGTATGGGTCATGCATTATTTCACATTACAGAAGACTGAATGCTGGTTGTCATCACTTAAAGCACATTAAACAAATTCACTGCATCAATGGTCTTGTGTTTTATCACAACATGTCCAGCTTTACAGTGATATAACAATACAAAATTCACAAGTGGATGAGAGAGTGGGGAACATTCATGTACCAGTGTTTCCTATCAACCTTGTTTTGCTCAGTATTTGTTGTAGAAATCAGTTTTCCAGATTTTTCATATGCACAAAATTTGCTTAGTATGTTTTGCTTAGAAACATCCTTAAAATCTAGCATATTATAATAATATTTGTCTACTACGTGGACCGAAATATTGAGAAACAAAGAACATTGGTTATTATTTTTATTTGCCTGAAAATATTTGATGATAAAAATATTCATGTCAGTTGTAAAGATGTGTTACGATAAATGTCAAATAAACATTTATCTTAGATTTAAAGCTTTTCTCTTTCTGTATGAGAAAGAACTGAAGAAACAAGATGTTTATTTGTGCTTTAAAATTATTACTTAGTCAAAAAGGTAGTAATTTTTCTAGAAAAACACGAGTGGAGAATTTTTTTAAAAATCACTGACGAGTTAAGTAAAAATAAACCATAAAGATTCCAAAAAAGATTTACTGCAATAGAAGCTACCACTATACAAAATTATATTGTAATATTTGACATTATATCTTGTACCCCAATCCACTGTTAGCAATGAAACACTTGAATATGCATTTTCCCAATATTTTTGTCCATATAGTGTATTATATCCCATGCATCGATCTTAAAACCACTGTAAAAATATTCATGAGAATGTAAACATTTCCTTTTTAGCTAGAAGTGTCTTTGTGTTTGACAGGAGTTAACGAACTTCTTGAAATATAGTAGATGTAACATGACTAACTATTATTAGATATGTATAATTTAGGATTTCAAACAAATATAGGAAACTGTAGCATAATGAGGAAAGATGGAATCATAAGCCTCCTGACCTCTAATGCCTGGACAGAGAGTGTTTTACTATGTGACAACTAAACTAATGTTAGTGAATAATTCATTAAATAATTAACTAAAAGACACTGTAGTCCACATGGAGTTCTTTAACATATGTTGTACAACTTAAATGAGTGTATATGATTAGAAGACTACTATTTTACACCAGTATTCAATATGTAAGATACTATTTTGTTCAATAACAGACATAAAATGTATGGTTGTCGTTTTTGTTTTTCACTACATTCATTTCATGTGGTCCCGTTGAATACAGATTGTCATGTATGTGTTTATGGTTTATCATAATAACAATGAATGATTTAGCCTATATTACTTTTACCTTCAGATGAGTGAAAAACAATTAAAATAAGCTTTTGCAAAGATTTAACATTGGCTGATGTGAATTATTCCAGATTAATATCATAAACTTGTCAAACTAAGTGAATAAACTTCTAGAAGAGATGTTTTGTGTCATATTAGATGATGGGACAAACATTGTTGTCTTGGTTGTACTCAGCAGAGGGCTGTACCTGACGTGAGGGATAATAGCAGACACCACGTGACTGCAGCACTCTCCGTCTGGACGCACGGCAGGGTCTGTCAGAGCCTCCCTGGTGAGGACGACGCACGCACTGGACATATAAAAATAGACGCCATTCATGGGTTGGGAGAATCCATAAAAGCACTGTTATACACATCTTACTTTGTAAACTTTATAAAAACGATTTTTTTAAAAAAAGTAACTGGTACATTTTGTTTGAATATTTAAACAATCTGTACAATGGATTTGTATCAAAATGCGCAAGAGCGCACCGACCACCCCGTACGGATTTCACCCTTCCTTCTCACACTTGCCACAGGCAGAGGTGTTTTCGGTTTCATCGCACCTCACACCTCATCCCCCGACTGATAAGAGTAACGACGACACAATTCGTTAATTCATACAGAGCAAGTCTTATCGCTTGTGATATAAGCTGCGTCACGGGCATCAGGGGCAAAGTATGGCACCGTATGTGAACTTGCATGAATGAAAGTGACTGCATCAGAGCTCAGTCAGCAGTCGACTCACTCAGCCTCCAGTGCGTCTGTGTGGCGCTCTCCTGCATCCTTCAGTGAGCATCACTTTCTGGAGCTGGTGCGAGGCATCCTCCTTTACAAACACCGGTCTTGGACATCCTAGACAGCCCGTCCTGCGACATTTTTTTTAGTTTGGACCGTTGATGTCACTTCCTGCTTTGGTAACAGCTTGTGTGAATGAGTCCGGGGATGTGGAGGGGTGTTCAGGGAGCCGTTAGAAATAATTTCCGAGGTCATGTCGAAGAGAAGTTCACGAGGTCATACAGGAGCTACATTTCCATAGGGAGGCAAGAAGAGTCTTAAAATGACAACATCATCTTATCTTGTTTATTCCAAGTGCGCATTATATATTTATATAACTAGTCACTTCCACATCATCCTACCCCCCCCCCGTGATGCGCCGGAGTTTCATTTCCTGGTCGCTGTGCGCATTTACGGGCACGGTTATGCAACAACAATGGCAGCATGAGCCAGACAACTTTTAAGAGTATGAGAAAGTGTACACAAATGAAACTGGTTGTTTAGCGCAAGGTTATGGGTCACCTGTTGGTATCAAATAGAGACAATGTGATAAAAACCTTAAATCTGGAAGGTTCACAGTTCACAACCTCCCTGCTGTTTCTAAATGACATGTATGGATTAGTATTTATTAGACTGTGTGTGATTAGGCTGCAAGACCCTTCTAACAACTTCAAAAAGTCTGTGTTTTTTGACACATCCCTGGATGAGACTGATTGGTTTTTGTGATGAGTAATAGTTAAAGGCAAAGTGTGATGAGGTGCAGAATAGGTGATGGATGGTGGTCAGAGAAAGTCATCTACTGTCAAAAGCACTATCCTCTTTCCCCATCCAGGTCTCTCCTCTTTACCTTTGAACCCAGTCCCAGCAGCCCACCTCTGATCTACAGAGGGTCTCCTCTTACCCTCATCCCCTCACAGGCCTCTGTGATAGATGACCATCAGCATGCCAATACTGCACAATATTTCAATTTCCTGTCCTGGAAGAGGAATTTAAGGGGTTGAGTGAAGTTTAGAGGCACAGTGTGAGGCCTCCAGCTCACAACGAGCCCCCAGCCTCATGCCGAAAACCAGAGACCCAAACACTCAGCTAAGAACATTCCAGAAACCAGGTCCACTCTGTGTCAACAAAACAACCCCTGCTGCCATCGTCCTGCCTGACAGACAGCCACTGAGATCGGCTTCAGAAAGTTCAATGGTAAACTTGCTGAATTTTAACAGTGAATATTCTGTCTGAAGCCAAAATGCTCCTTTTATTGGCAAGTCATGACTGATTTATTCAGAGATTCAGATTAAATATGATTACAAATTTTACAACACTGCTTATTGTCACATCTTTCTGATCTTAAAACCTCTTGTCTGCTTTTACATTCACAATTTATTATTTCACCATGAAACAGAAAGAGATTCCTAATGTATTTATGTGTTTATTTGACTTCTAATCTATCCAGAAAATCACCATATATTGCTCTGGACATCATTTTTTAGAAGTAGTTTTACAAAAAAAAAAAAAAGGCTAAGAGGTTTATTAATTAATAAAGTTAACATTATCATTATGTTCTCACAACTATAGGAAATTAATTTTGTTCCTGGGAATAACTGGAGTTTCAGATTTCTTTATGATGACTTTTTGAATTTATTGTGACAAATATTATTTGTGAAAGAAAAGTGCACAATTATTATACTACAAACATAAGGATGAAGTGTCTGAATGTGTCATATGGATTAATTCTATTTATGTCATGATGATTCAAACAAACAGGATCGTCAATATGAGTAAGATGGACAGATATCCAGTTATGATACACTGTTTGGGTGAATGCACCCTGTGCACACATAGACAGTATGTGTGTAGAGTAGTGCTTTTTGATAGGACGCAGCTCTCATGTGGCACTGTTTTAAAAGCTTATGATTGGCTGTTCAAGTCAGAGCCATGGCAGGCAGGAGACAAACCCAGGAGGCAGGCAGTGCAACCTAGTGGTCGAAGAGGAGCTTGTGGTGTAGAGGTAAGTGCACTATGAATCACAAAGACACTGCATTCACACACATATACAAAAGTTCTGTATTACTTCGTTACATATATTACTCATTCACAAAACCATGCAAGCACATGTTCACAAATCCATATTTTTTTTTGTTGCATTGAGCTACAGTAATTTATCTCCTTGAAACACATGCGCTTAACCTCTAATAAATGTATTTGATGAAGTGTCATTACTGCACACCATAGCGTTCCAACTATAAATAACGTATAATTCTCCACAACCCACCCACGTGCATGACTGAACGCTCTCTAACCAGGTTTGTTATGACAGCCCACACTTAGCCCCTAAACCTTACACCCCCACCCCCACTACCCATCATCCCACAGCTGAGTCCTACTCTTGAACCAAATGGCACTGATGGGAACTTCAAAGTCAGAGGCTCTGTGACTACCCAACCTTCAGAGATGGTCAGGCTAAGATACAATTTACCCCCCACCCCAAAAAAAAATACAGATTACCATTCCAGATGTTTTGAGAGGGATTGAGAGGACTGAAGGAGGGGCTTTGATAAAGAGGGGGCTGGGTATGTTTGGGTGGGTGGAGCTGGACACCAATTTAGGGAGAAAGAGGAGTACAGGATGAGTAAGTGGAATCCCAAAAACAGGGTTTAGCAGGGGCCCAGCTCTACCAGTGCCACGGCCCATTTTGCCTTGAAGGGGATTAATAATGAATTAACCCCCCCCCCCCCCCTTCTAAAAAGATATTCATGCATGCTAATGCATCCATTATTTATAGTGTGCACAGAGGCTGGCGGCCACATGCAAGTGGGAGGGATGTAAAGATGAAGTAAAAAAAAAAAAAAAAAAAAAAAAAAAGTGGGGGCCTTTTCCCCTGAATGAAGCTTCAAGGCTCTGGTAGCAACATCCGCCCATTGTGACTGGGCTGGAGCTGGGTGGGGATGGATGAGGACTGGATATGGACAAGTAGAAGGAGGAGGGGATGTGGGAGGGGGGCTCACTGCCAGACAGGCAGCTCGTGCATAGGCAGAGGGCCGCCAAGTGTTGTAGGGGGAGGGGTGGATTAAACAAATAAATACATGATAAGAAATAATCATGCCAGGGAGGGAGGGCACGATGCAGACAAAGAGGCTAAGAGGGACGAGCTGGGGGGGTCAGTTAAGTCAGACAGGATTTACTGTCTGGATGGGTCCCTTCTTCATGAAAAATGAATGTGAGAAACGCGGCAACTTCTCAGGATGCTCTTTTTGGAGGTTTATTAATATTTACTTATAATACGATTGCAGAAAAGCTAATTAAAATCTCACTACAATGTTATGTGATTTTTTTTAAGACTGGAAAATGCACTGGATGCATCTGATTGAACACCTTTTTGTAATATTTGTGCCAGAAGTAGCACATAATATTAAAAAGAAATAACCAAAGTATCACATAAATTGATGTAGTGAAAGAAACTGAGGAAATTTAAAAATGTGAAACTGAAGTGTGAAGGTGAGAGAGTAAAAATGAAAAGGAAAAAACTCCACTCTTTTCTTCTGAGGAGCATTCCAGGTATGTGTTAATGTAGTGCAAAACGTAGCGGGGCAAGTAAAGTGATAAGATAAAGCAAAAGCACGAGCCAGATGAGCTTTCTATCCTGCTGATCCCCATATTAGCATAGATACAGTCATCAGCATGGCAGGGAACCTGTGTTTCTGGAGGTGACACGAGGGCTCCGACAGCCCTGCTCATCTCCATAGATATCTTCAGGGCCATGACGGAAAATCATACATAAGGCTTATCTAAACTACGACTGCAGTGCATGACATTCTGCCAACAAGCTACCACCTTAGGTCTCAGTAATCCTTGAAAGTGTCATCCCATACACTGCATTGTTGGCTTGAAAATTTATAGAAAGAAAACACAACTTAAAATTCAATGATTGATTTGAGATGTACGTGAGCAGGACTGACAAAAGCTGCATGACAATGGCTACTTGTTTGGTGTTTATGTCTTTGCATCTTGTGTGTGTAAATACACATCTGGTGAGGATGTGAGGATATCTGGGGTAAGAGGTTATCAGTGTGGCTTTGCAAAACCTGTTACAACAGGATTGTCCTTCCTTTTCAAAGTGTTGGCCTGGCATTATATACGTGACATGCTAATGAAGTAAATCCCTCAGTCTGGAGAGGTATATATTGTCTATAAAGGGATAAAACATTATTACATAAACTATATAATTCAGGAATAATGCAAATAACAACCAGACATCAATTAATTGCAGCCATCTAATGTTTCTCAAGAAGTAACACCGGGGGCAAGACCTCCCAGAAGAGAGAATCTGCATTGTGCAAACATTACAACCTTTGTTCCCCAACAAACACAAGGTGAGGCACTTAAGTGTTTTTTAATACCAAAACCTCAACCACACACAGGAAAATCCATAAACTTTGAAATGATGTCAAAACAACATTGTGAGGTTTGACGGTTTTAATTTTCCACTGCTCAAAGTAAAAATGGTTGCTGCAACATTTCCTGCACCCCCGGTGATTTTTATGACAAATACAACAGCAGCTTAATTATACATGCGACCACCGCCATAAAAGCAGAACCATTAACTACCATCTTGTTAACACAGAGGACCTGTCTTGAAAGTGCTAGAGTCGCATTTTAAAATCGTTTCACTCAGCGCCTGTCTGCTGTGGCAGATTGGCATCATTAAGAGGAAATATAAAAATTAACGTGGCAGCATACATGTATGAATATCTGGTTTGAATGAACATGATCGTGATATGGCTGTGCTGTAATTTAGATGTCCCATACTCAACGCTGTGTGGACATACAATGAAATGACATTGTACCCACTGATGTAAGCAGAGACAAAAAAAAAACAAGCTCCACAAACCCATAGCTGCATTGACGTACAAAGAATTGTGGCCTCTAGTGTCTCTGACCTGCTCTGGTATATCCAAGGAGCAAGCTTTGGAGTTGTCAGATACATTTGAACTTCCAACCTCTTCCTGAGAAGGCTTTGGTTAAGTTTCAAAGGCTTCCTGGTTTTACGTTACTCGCCAAACACACCCCAGCTGTACACAAAGTGGCCACTCTCAATGAGATCCTATGGAGGCAGACACCCCTTGACGTAACCAAACATCCCAGTTAAAAGCAAAGTGAACAGAGGGGATGCCATTGATGTTATTGCTTGCTTAAACAGGTCAGCGTTCACTCATGGCAAGTGTGATATTTCAAAAAGTAACAGCAAGCTTGCGAGCAATGTTCAAGCTGAGGGGCCTCTACAAAGAGAATTCAAAGTTTTTCACTGTCATGAAGCAGAATGTCCAGCTGAATATTTTATACTCTGTCTTTTAATCTATTTTATTCTTGATATGTCCACGTGATCTCAAGAGAATGTGGCAGTGTTTGGAAGGACAGAATTTAAAACCCACAAATCACCACCTTTGAGGCAATCCCATCAAGCAGCATTCACTAAGAGATGTATGGCCCTATGTTAAGCAAATGGGCAGAGAAATGGTGACCTACTGAATCCATTATATTTCCTCCTATATCCATTGTTTTAATCCTGCTTTATGTCCCCGAAGTGCCTTTAAAAGACATGTTAAGAGAAAAGAGCTCTTTGCCTTGGAATGAGCTAACTTAATTATCATAGCAACTGGCAGTGCTCTTTAACATGTCAATGGTACTTGGCCTGCATGCATAATTTTGCTGTGTTATTGTGGTGGCCTCTGCGTTTCTCACAAAAACTCAAACCGCAGGCACGGGGGTCTATTGTCATGGGCGCATCCATCTGGATCAAGGCCATTAGAGGATATTTGCACTTCCTCTGTGGCTCCTGGCTCTTTTTGACATGCAGCAGAAGGAGTAGGCATCACCCACCAGTGCAGGGCCAATTGAGGTGCAGATTGACCAGAGGGACAGTGAAGAAGGGCAGCCAACAGGGCAGGGCTCCTGTCAAATCCAGTGATGGACACCCACGTGGGGGCTGGTAGTTGGCCTGTGGTTTCTGAGGTCCTACAGCAATTGATGGGACATGACGAGGCAGACGCCCTGGTTTCATTCTTTTGTCCCTGGGGATGTTGGAGGGTGTATCAGAATGTCAGAGGCTCCTGGCTACAGCACACTTCTGGTGTCAACTGCTTAAGATATACAGCTGCCCCTTGGCTGCGCACACATACACCAACAGTAAAAGATAAATTCAGGTGGCTGTAGTGTGTAAACGCTGCCTTTAGCGTGTAAACTGTGCCTTTCACCCTAAAATAAACATGTCTTTTTTTGTTCTGCATCAGTACATGAATAAAAGATTAACGTTCACTACCTAGACAGACACAGCTTGCATGAAACTGAACGTGCAAACAATCTAAACATAAATAGATAAATGGAGTGCTTTGAAGCTGTGGAAAACATGCTGATAAGCCACAGAGATAGGCCTGATGTTGTTAACACCACAACCTTCGTAGGGACTTTGAATGTTCTTTCATATGTGTATGTATGTACAATGTATGTGTGTGCATACGTGTACTTGTTTGCACAGGTGAAAGACACAATTAACTGTAAAAGCAGATCTCCATATGCACAGAAAACAGCTCTCTGGGCCATATCAAATAGAACCAATTCAGTTCCAACACATCAACACGTTAGCTGTCAATCCATATCTCCCCACATGTAACTTATACGCTTGTTGCTGCGTAGACAGACTCTCTGAGCTGTGTTGGAATGCTGACAGCATAGAGATATGAATCTTGATTTGATTAAGACTCTAAGTTGAAGGTGTAAACGCTGGAGCCAGTATCTGTTCAGGGCGGGTGGGCAAGGAGACTGTTGCAAAGGAGGTGAGGTGGAGGGGAAGGGGCAGAGTGTGATGGCAAAGGGGGGTTACCTGTGGCCCTGGCTCCAACTGGGAGTAATTTAGAACAGGCTGCTCCCAATGTGTTCATTAGGTTGTGATTGGGCTGAGCGCAGGTGGGGAGGGCTTGCCCAGCCTGACGCTGAATAGTCCTGATTGTGCCCAGCATAAAACGCCATCTGTTTCAATGAGGGAATGAAGCAGAGAGAGGCTGCAGGAAGGAGGAGGGAGCTTGACTACCGGTGAAAAGTCATGTTTTACGATGTCTGGTCAATTCTGAGTACTAACAAGGGGGGGCAAAAAATTAAGAAGAAAAAAGCAACATTTTAAGCTGGTTTACTCATCTTAAATTCACTGAAGGCGAGAAATAAAATGAACCATTCTGTCAAATGCAAAGCATCTCAAAAGTCTATAAAGTGAATTTATGACCAGGTGTGAAAATTACTGCAATGTAATCAAACCTGGTATAAAAATTCAAATGTGACTTAGTAGGGAGAAATGGCGTCCATTCCTTGCCTAAATATCGTGTTTAAGTCTTGCTGTGGCTCACCACTGTGAACAGACGGCTGCAGGGACAAGGGGATTGGAGATGGGGCAGTAGAGTTTATTTCTGGACTGCCTGCTTCAAAGCTGGGATGTTTTTTGGTAATCTCACACTCATACCAAAAGCAGACATACAAATGTTAATCTAGGTGTTAACACAGAAACTTACACTGTCTGTTTTTCTGTAGACACAACTTTACCCAAAATCACATTCATAAGGCTTGTGTGGGTAAAAATACCAACAAATAAAATATCTTTCTACTCAGTTAGTCTCTTTTGCACTCTCATTTTTGTTCTCTCACTGCTAGGCCCTGGGAAGAAAAAGACAAGAGCAGAAGAGAAGAAGGCTACTGTTCGCTGCTCGACTTTTGAAGCGTCTTTATCGGGCTTGGCAGCGTGGTCCTGCGTGTCCAAGCCTCGTCGTGCTTTTCATCTTTTGTGCTGTCCAAGGTGTGTCCAATGCACTGGGGCTTTGTGTGGGGAGGGAGACGACACATCACATTCTGTCTTCTGTCCCGAGCTGGGGGATGGGGGGATGAGGGGCTGTACAACAGAGGGGGGACAAAAAGCAAACTTATAGAAGGCCGCGGCTCTTCAAAGCTGTGATGCACAAAGGCTTATAAAGCGTTACTTCATGCAGAGTTGTGCCAGATGTAATTGCGGGGTTCCTAGAGATAGAGAATCACACGCAATGGTTAGCTCCACCCCTGACATCATGAAAAGGCTATGGCTAAGAAGACTCAACTGCAAACAGGGATGAGCAGGAAAGTTTGCTTTATTTTGGTGTACAATAAAAAAAAAAAAAAAAGAATAAATAAGTTATCCTAAAGGCCCTAGTACAAACCAACCACTTGCTCCCTAGGAAAGAAAAAATGTGTTGCATGGAGCTTGACAGACGCAGGCAGACTGCCTGTCTCTGAAATCAAAAAGAGTAGAAACACCACCAAGCGACAAGTAGTTCCCGTCCCCTCTTTTGCTTCACCGTCAGCTTAATGCTAAAGGCCCTTTCATGTCTGAACATTGCTTTCTGCAAAAATTTATGTTGATTCATTGTTAATAAGCCCAGAGGTTGGCAGTGTGAGTACAGCGCATGGCAGGCATAGGTGGGCTGTGGTTTCCCTGATCAACCTGACTAGTCCTCATCTGTTTCCTGTGGATTCCTGCTGTGATGGGACGGCTGTCGAGTGTGCATTGTTAAATATATTCCAAGGCACAAATGCTCAGTGTGCATGTATTTAAGCAGAGGTTGAGAGGGAGTGGGTATGTGTGTGTTTGAGTAGTTGTTTTCTTGACTGACAGTGAATGGTGATGGGTGTGGAGGAAAGGGTGGTGCCATCACTACAGGCCTGCAGATGGGGTTCCCACAGGAGGGACACGCCCCGGTGTTTTCCAAGAAAGAGATGTACACAAACATGGTAGCAGAACCGACTTTGCATCTTAGAGGCTCAGGACATACTTTTATAGCCTGAGAACAGTAAGTTCCTGTGTTCTCTTCATCTATCATGTCTAAAGGCCTCCTGCCAGGGCTGCAGACACTCAGTTGTCTGTATTCACAAGGTCGAGACTTAGATGTCTTGCACAAAGATTTTCTTTAGCAGAGTTCACTTTAAATTTGACAGAGAAAACTAAATTGTATAGCACTTCAAGGTGACATACTGTAGTGTGAGCAAAATAATAGCATATAAATGCACCTCAGGGAATGTACCTCATCTTTTCAGGATGAGTTTGCTCAGAACTGTGTTTGTTTTACACGCTTCCTTCTCAATCATGTGGATCAGAACTCAAATATACTTTATACCTTCACTCAAGTAAAGGGTCTATGCTTGTTCCTTTTCCATTGAATTCCAATGGCCATTCTTGGCAGACTGATATTTTGTTCATGATTAGGGTGGAAATGAAGGATCTTCAGTATATCTACTGATATTAAATGGCACCTGGCAGAGCATGAGTGCTAAGCTTCACTCGGCACTGCTTTGCATATCAATAAGAAACCATCCAGAGGAAATAGAGGAATTCAAATATGGTACATGGGGCTGCAAGAAATTTTTAGATGGATGATCTACAATTGCAATGTTTACATATAGGACTGATGGCATATACCGGTCAAAAAATAGAAATAAGGCTGCTAGAATGGACTGAAAAAAATCCAAATGACATCCACTCGTTGTTTTAAAAATGAGGGTACATTTAAATACAATATATATTGTGACAAAGTACAACACTGAAAATACCAATGAAAATATGAACCCAGGTACTAGACTAGAAGAACAATTCATTCACTGTAACCTGTGTTCAAATGAAACTTTTGGATTATCTGTTAGATGGCCTGTATTTCTGCACATGTACGCACCATTCTCAGGTCAAAGAACAAAGCACAAGGGCCAGTGAGCAAGAGTCAAGGGTCACGCTATCCCAAGGGTACCTTAAGTCTCATCCCAAAACCTCCAACATTTTTCAAAGCCCTCCTGCAGCCCAGCCCCTCATCAGCAAATGCCCCCAATGGCCCCGTGCACATATGCACTAGCCCACTCTCCTCTGTGGTGGATGAAGAGAGAACCTGAGTGCATCACCTGAAGCCCCCCAATACGTGACAAACAGCCTCTGTCTGTCCAGAAGCAGCCTGAAACCCAGTAGGGGGGTTAGTAATGATGCTGAGGGGGCAGAAACACGTACAAGGGGCAGATTTCATTTTCTCCATATTTCACAAAGGGTTTTCGCACATTCCTGTTGGACTTAAAGATGAGATAGAGAGGTTTTCACCCCATGAGAGATAATTACTCATAACCCACATGGCCCTGTTAGTTTGGGTTCATATACACAATCACTCAGTTTCATGTGTTTTATCAGCTTACAGTTGGGAAGTTTTACACAAACAAAACCAACGACATTGCAAGTTAGAGATTCTTTGACCTTTGACCAGTGTCGCAAAATTTTAACTATTACAGACTCTGACAATGACAACAACAGATGAATTCATCACATAGAACCTAGAACTACTCCAGGATTTGTTTAAGTATCCACTATGTGTTGATAAAGTGATGTGGTTGAAATCACTGATGCATCAAATCCAACCTCCATCCCCTTATCTGGCAAATCATCCACTTAACCACGAAGAAAATCTCATCTGTTCTCTATATTGCATACAGTAACCACACAGCCCAAGCCCTACTTTAAATACGCAGACTCCATGTGTGTTACATGCAAAAGGCTGAGAAGTGTTAAGGTATTCTATCTCTCAGCAGATTATACTTTGTCCAAGATGAAGGCTTGAAAAGGAACCAGTGTAGTTCAGTCAAACTAGCTAAACGGGTGAGAATTAAGATGTTGTAGCGTGGGATGAGGCAGTTATGCATATATAACATGTTGAGGCTGGGACCCCCTACTGGGGAGAGGCACGACAAAGCCTCTCTAACAGCAATACCTCTGGGACAGCTAATGATTAATTAGCTTGTGTCATTAAGTGAGGCAAATGTCACCCGAGCTTCCTGGGGAAGCTGTCACACCATGTGCAGGCTACTCACAAGTTTCCCCCTCAGGTGCTGAAAGAAGAGGGGGGGGTCATTGGTATTACCCTGTTACTAGTCAAATCCTGACATCTAGTGGTTAACCATAAACCTACATTTGTGTGTGGTGTCTATCAATCAATACTGTCTTATAATAGAATATCTCCATCCTACAATTCTAACAACTGAAAAAAATAAACAGAAATCAAAATGGTTTAAATTTACAACACATGTCCACATCAGAGTTTCCAGGTTCAGATTTGGAATTAGTGCCTGATCCCTGATTCCTAAATTAGGTGAGGTGACCTCTGACCTTAGGCTTATTCACCTCTATGATCATGGTGCATATGTCAAAATTAAAGCATTGGCACGTTTCCGCATTCACATTGCTGAGGAAATATGAGATGGCGCATACGCACATCAAGTGAAATGTGAAATCTTGGTATTTCATAAGCGCATTACAAAACAAACGGGAAAAAAAAAACATCACAGAAGGCATTTTCAATTACACACTCGATAATGTATTCACACTTTGAGTGTATCGTAACTAAAATGTAGTGTAATAATTGCACATGTAAAGGTAGACAATCTAGATTTTCTTACCCAAGAGCCGACGTGTAGGCAGGTTTGATCAATTTCTTGCACAGTTTTAGATGAGTCCAGAAAAGAGGTGAATATGCTTACTTGAAATTAGTGATATTTTCTATCAGCGGCCACTCGTTTTTCAATATTTACACATTTTATTGGCCTCTTTCTCCATCAGTTATCAGTTCGTCTGAATCTTATGGTCAGTACTGAATCCTGGCCTGCTATGAGACCAGAGCAAGAAGAAGTGGAAAGGCCCCTCTCTACCCCAGGGAGTGGCAGCACAACGTGGAGAAGCTTAACACACACACAAACGCACACACATACACAACCCAAAGTCTACGTTTATTCATGTTCCACAATGCACACGTACACACTTAGTTAGCCTCACCCTCACATAGACATACGCATACAAAAGCACACCTGTCAGGGCCTTTCCACTGCGTGAGCAAAAGCAAAGAACTCTGTCCCCTCCCTCTGTCTCTCTGTATGTGGTATCCCATGTCTGTTATATTAAAGCAAATCCATTCAGTTCCCACTTTCTCATCTGAAATAATGGCATGAGCAATTTTCACATTTAGGCAAGCAAGGACACATGCAGTTTCTCGCTCTCTCTCTCCTTGCTTAATGAATGGAATCGGATCTGGGCCCCTGTGGCTGTGGTCTAATCTCCCTTTGAAGATTTCTACAATTTCCTGATAAAAGAATAAAATTTTTTTTAAAAAAACAAGCCCAACCACTCTCTATGGTTGTATTATTTTACAAAACTGACTATGAATAAGACATCTACTCAAACCGTCTTATACATTTACTCATATCGCCAATTCTGTGTGATTTCGGTGATATTTGCGGCACCCAGACTTGCTACGAGCTTCGCCTAGAGGTTCTCAATTGTGCCAGTCTACTGGTGTGTGACGTTCATTTGAAGGAGGAATCTGTCAAATAGAATGATTGAATTAAAGTGCACTTTGGTCCGGAGTGCTTTCTCTTTGCCACTTTGCACCATAACATGTCTTGTCCTAAAATAATTAGACTGAGGCCTTAGGTGGTGGAGTGGCTGGATCCTCAATGGTCAAAAGCAGCAACGGTCTGGTTTTGAATGGAAGCCTCCCATCTTAAAAAACACTTTATTTCTTTACACTTGAGGGTTGTTGTCTTTTGTGACTATTATCCCTATTCACCATTTGCTTTCATGCAGCTGTGCCCCTCTTAAAAAAACTCTTTGTGCCAGGACCATGAATACAGGGAATGTGTCCATGGCAGGTAGCCCTTATTGTAAGTTAATCTCCTGAAAGAGCCTCATACAAGTACTTTTAAATTCTCCCTGAACCACAGAGGGCTCATCATCAATCGAGCACTTCTCGCCTTTGTAGGACTGATGAGTGTGGTGCACGGCCGGTGACAATGGCTGCCAAGTGTGGCAAAGTAATCACCTTCTGGGGAAAACACTAGTAATTACTTCTAAACTGTTTGGGCCTAGGAGACAACTGCTATTGTACAATAAAATGAAAAGCTCCCTTTGGGGAGCTGTGCCGTGAAGGTTGCTCTCAATCTGTTTGTCATCGGTTTGTTTACAGAGATTTCTCTTTGCACTTGCCCGCTGCAACCATGTTTTATCATATACTGTGTGTGTGTGTGTGTGTGGTTTACATTTATCCATTTATCCTGATGCCTACACATGTCTATCATGGGCAGAGAGATGACATACTGCCATCTATCACACACACACACAGTACTAAACTGTACAGAGGTTATGATAAGTCTCTGTTCTATCAGCTACATGTTCCTTCAAAATAGATTAGACATCACCATGACCTGTTTTTATCCTGACAAGAGAATGTCAACAACTGTTTCCTGTTACTATTTCATGTTTAACCTGTAAAGACTTTCAGCTATTTTTGTAGCAACTTCCAAAAGAATATATCTCTGCATTTAACCGTTATTTATTGTGGTAATATTATTATCCTTGTTAGTGAAACCCTTCTTTAATTTACTGATCATGTAGATGTTCATTAAAGATCATAAGTTATTACACCAGAACAGAGTGATTTCAGGAAAATAGGCAATTAAATGAACCAAAAACCATGTGCATACGTTCACACCTACATTTTTCAAAGTATGTGTGTTTTACTGGTAAATCAATATTGTAGAGGAATATTTTATTTCCACATTCAGTATGAAGCTTCTGAATTTCCAAATGGGTCATACGTGATGATGATGAAAAGCTGCAAAACTGCATTTTATCTGAATTATTTACATACATTGAGAGAATTAATGAGTCAGAAGCTATTTAAACATTTTAGATCTGTAGATTCTTTTGGTTTCAGATTGTCAGTGTTCAGAGCACTATGTTATGTAGATACTAGTAAAATATAAATTATGGGGCATTTATGTGGAGGTTTAGTGCTACATGAACATTAGTGAAGACTGATGATCTCTTACAAGATCATGTATACACAAAATAACATATGGAACATTTTTGGTATCAGAATGTACTCTCCATAAACAATGAAATAATTACTAATATTAACTACGTATATTAATCAGAATAAATTTAATCTGTGTCTAAATCTGTAAGTATTTCTCAGATTTGTAATGTTGTGTTAACATAGAAGCTTAATTTTGTAATGAAAAATGTAAATATCAAGATTGACGGAATATATGTGAAATGTTATGCTAAATGCGTTTGTTAATTTTACAATTTTAAAATTTTGGTGCAACCTCTTTTGATAAGAAAATGTATTAATCCTGCTGCATTATCACATTAAATGAAACTACACTGTATGTCAGTGCTGACTTTAATTTCGTGTGACAATATTAGTTCAATCTTCAAATCAAACAAGAAAATGCTTATTGTACCGGAAAGAAAATATGTTAAAATTACATCAAGACACAGTGGTTTTCATCTTCAAAGTTGTACCTGTGACAACAAGAAGCATTTTCAAGGGCTTTCATTATCTTGTAATCTTTCTAATTGTACTATAATCATCCTTCTGCAGAGATCAAACCTATATTCACTCTAAACATGTCATTATATACACATAATTTCATACAGTATGTGGGTTTTCATATGTAAGAGAGGGACTGGAAGATCAATAATGTTAATAATACATAAATATAAAAAGCATCAATACACAGAGACAGGAAAATGTATTTCTATTCTAAGGAAAGTTTGACTGTTTAAGGGAAGACATACATCAGCAATGATTCTTTCCTATGGTTTTCACATAATCTAAAGTATTCAATGGTTACATCTTTTTTTATATGAATACTATAGCATGGCTTGGTTCTACAGACAAAACATGTAACATTTTCACTGACATTGCCACTTGACTCAGGTTTTCACAGTCTTGGTATTAATATGGACAGACATTGTTTCTATGCAATTTTTAACTTTTTTTTTTCAGAAATAGGCACAAACATTACCCAAGTTAAGACTCCTTCTGTTCTAATGTATTATGTAATGTAATGTAATGTATGTATGTTGTCAACCTGGTGAAGTACACAGAAGGTCAGAGGTTACAGAAATAAGCTTCTTTTCAGTGTCTTTTCTCTCCCACTTGACCATAATGTCAGAAAGCAGCCTGTGTCTTATGTTGGCCAGTAGAGGGCTATGATGTCAAAACAAGAAACAAGGCACATGATGACTGCTGACACAGATATGGCAAAAGAAAAAGTATGTAGACTGCTGTAGTTATGTTTGCTATCTACTGGGAATAATAACTATAAATGTTTTGCTCTCAAAGACACAGAAATCTACAAGGCTGTAATGATAAAAGAAGATAGAAGGTGACTGTTGAGGTGTTTAAAAGGGAAATCAGTATGTCTGGACAATTATCAAAAGATATGAAAAAAATTCTAATATAGATTTTTTTTTAAAGAGAAACATAATTGAACAAATTATTTACACAGGGTGGAAAACTTGTAAATGCTCAGTCCAAAGGAATATAATATGTTGATGACAGCACTGAAATCAAAGGGGGGGGGGGGTGAGAAAAACAGCCTCAGGCAAAGACAGTGAATGCATTGTGTTGTAAAACACAAATGTGTCATGGAACATGTTTGAAGAGAGTAGAGTATATATAGTATATGGAGAGTAGAGTTTCAGTTTGGAAATGTTGCAACAGGGAACTAAACATTTGCTAGCCAAGATCTTGTGTTTTGTGTGTTTTGTTTAATTGACAGTAAGACTAGATTTATTTGTGCTGCTAAGAATTTATGCAGTACTGTGGCAGGATTGAATATTCAGTATATGCCAATAAAGGCTGCTCTGAATGAATGAATAAAAAACTAAATATATAAACAGATTATTAGGAGATTGATCCACCTGATTCATTGTGTATTTGCACATGATGATGAGTGAAAGAAAAACTGAATCACAGAGCGTGCAGAGAGGAGCACCGGAGGCCACGATACATACTGTATTATTAGTCCAATAATCCCATGGATCAGCAGGCCTGTAGATTTCCCTTTGAATAACAGTCCATTCAACATATGAACAGCGAAAGATCTCCCACCCCTTTTTGTGGTTACCATCGTTTCATTTGCAACCTAAATTTAAAACACAGGGTGTATGAGAGCCACATCAAAGGTCTTTTTGATAGCTCAGATAGAGCGAAGGCTTGAAATAAAATGACTAATTACGAGCGTTGATTAGCAGCCCATGTAAGATTCAGGGTAATTGGATTGTACAATGTAGTTCTGCCTCTCTTGTCTATGAAGTCTTTTTGAAGTGCTTTTACGCTACTGACGGAGATGTTAGAGCAATTCTGTTTCCAGCTAAAATGATGAATAAGTGCTAAAGCAATAAATAAGCACACTAAATTGAAAAAAAAATTGGGATGGTATAGAAAATCTACTGCGAACAGTATGAACACAACAATATATTTGATCTTTTGTCTGGTTAATGTCCTTTCCATTTTAAATCCATATGTCCGTCCATTCGGCCCCGCAACACGTTCCAAATAAAGTTGCTATTGTGACGCATTTGTCACTTTGCACTTTGTAGCAGTGCCATTTCTTTTCAAAACGCTTACAGGACATTTAGGAAGTGGAGACACTAAGTGACAAAGCGTTTCAGGTGTAATTTTGTTCCATTCATGGTGCAAATAAATCTTTGGGAGAATTTGTGGTAGTAGCTGCAGAAAGATTCAATATGAAAAATGATTGTTGGGTTATCACAGAAAAATATGGAGTCAAGTGTAAAATACAGACTGAAATGTAAAAGTTTTAAACATCTGATTTTATTTATTCATTTATTTATAAGGATAACTCTATATATCTGAAAAATTAGGAGACTTATTTAGTCCCCCCCCTGTTCCCCACATCTTATTTATGACTATGTCACATATCTCAACAATATATATCACACATCTATACAATACCCATTTATGAGTATTGTTTGTATCTATACACATACCCACAAATGTGCACATTCACACACACACACACACACACACACACACACACACACATATATATATAAGCACAAACATGTAGACATACAGCTCTGGGAAAAAAGACCACTGCAAAATTAGGACTTTCTCTGATTTTACCATGTTGGAGTAAAATGAGAATTTTTTTAAACTTCTGATAACATTAATGTCAGTACTAATGTTAATTAAAAATTCAGACATCAATACCCCCCCTCCCTCCCACCACCACCACCACCCTGATTTTCAGTGACAACTTTCACATGTCTTGTCTCTCCTCCATTGCTGTTGGATGACTTTATGCAGCTCCTGGCAGAGACATTCAAGAAGCTCAGCAATGTTTGATGGCTTCTGACCATGCATCTTCCTCCAGGAATTTTCATAGTAGGCTCAGGTCTGGAAACTGGGCTGGGCATGATAGGATCTTCATCTGGTGGTCCGTCATCCACACCAGGCCCCGGATTTAGAACCAGGTACTTGGTGGGGCAGGAGAATTGCCAGGGGGAGGACTTCTCGCCTGCACCATAAGGCGGCATGTTTAAATCCCCCAAACCCTGCCTATCATTACATGAAGTTGTCTATATATTAATTCTGTGTCATGTCACTGTATCAATCTTTATCTGTCTATCACATGACTTAAAAAAAATCTTTTTGTGTTTTATTTCCCTTTTACTTCTTTGTATCTTTTTTGTTAATTAGGTGACTTGTAGCATAGCATGGCTCAATAATTACAACAGTCTTCTGCTTTTCTGTGAAAAAGCCCTCACAAATTCATCCATATTCAACGCACTTGCTATAGGCCTTTCTTTTTGTCTTTTATTCTTGCACGTCTTAGTAACACAAACAGATCTTCATACAAAAAAGCAAAAGGTAAAAAACAATATTAGCTGATCAACAATCATTCTGTCATAAGGTACAGGACATGTACACGATCAAACAGGTATGTACCTTCATGTCAACTGAACAGCACATCCCTCTCTCCAAACTACATGTATCCCATAGAAACCCACTAACCAATCAAAACTCAGCACCAACAACACAGTTCTAAATCAGCACATCCAAATTATAAATAGCCCAAAACATCACGAAACATTCTTCAGATTTATCCAAAGTCAAAAATATTCATCATAATTGTAGTAAGTGCTAACAAAGGTATCACCTATAGATGGCAGTGTTGCCTCAGTAGAATACTGACCATGTAAAAAGAGAAAGTGGTGTTGAACCACGAGGAGTGGAATAAACAGCTAACTGAAGCTAACATAAAAGAATTATCACTAATGTTTTATTCCTAAATCAAAAACCTTACAATAATTACTTTCCAGAATTTGGCTCTAGCACTGGTATTAGTATTAGCACTAGCATTAGCACCAGCAGAGTCACTGTCGCTCCCAGGTTTAGCAACCACAAATCTACTATAGGCCTGTGTTCACAGGATGCCTGGGCGCTTTCCCCCTAGTGAGCATGTGTTGTTGCTAAGTTACACAAATGTCACGCACTTCCATGTTAAGATACCGTGTAAACATTAACACCTTGTTATCAGCATACAAAACGACTATATATATATATATATATATATATATATATATATATATATATATATATATATATATATATATATATATATATATATAAACAATAGTAACTATACCTACCGGGGACGCAACACCTCTCCATGCCTTCCTCCAGGTCTTCACTTTTAACCCTGATTCGTGGTACCAGTTGTGGTACCCCTTCTGTGACAGGTCGTAACTAACAGGGTTGTCTGAAACCGCTAATATCAACCGCTCCAGGTGATTCAAACACACCACCATTCTTTCCATTTGTTGTTGACTGTGGTTGTCCTCTTTTTGATTGGTCAGTAAGAGAGTTGTACATTGACCAACTTGCAGCCTCAAAGAGCTGCGTCAAAAAAAACGGTCTCTCTGCGTTTTTTTTTTTTTTTTTTTTTTTTTTTTTAGCGCCAACAGTGCTAGAATACGCATTTTGTTGACACAGTCTCTATTGACCGAAACAGCGAGCAAAACCTCCAGCATAAACAATTTAGAGGGAAAACAGTGAACGACTGAACGCGCACAACTACTAAAACCAATGTATTCATTCAAATGTCCTTTCTATATTCTCAACCAGAAGTGCAGTTCATACTCTTTCAAATCAAGTGACAGACTAATAACAGGAAGAAGACACTTGTTGCACTGCCCACAAATGATCGAGTCCTTTAGTTGCAGCAGACTAGGAGAGTGTCTGAGCCAACTGTTTTTGTTTCGTTTTGTTTTTCTTGTCTTTTTTTGTTTGAGGTGGATCATATGGAGTTATTGTGTGTGTGTGTGTGGGGGGGGGGGGGGGGGGGGGGTATTTCATGCCAGTGGTTTGATTTTTCTTTTGTGATGCCATCTTGTTGGGGGGGGGGGCAGCCTTGGTATTTAGTGGGGCATCCCCCCCTTGCCCGTGCCTACAGCCGGCCCCGATGTTGAACACTGTTACTCTTGAATGTGCTCTTACACTGATCATTGTCTGGGGGGGGGTGGTCAAATTATCCCAGGTGCTGCAAATCAATAAATGACTGCCAGATAGAGAGAGAGTGTGTGTGTATGTGCCTGCTGGTCAAAGGTAACTACTTGTCTTTATTTCTCTGTCTGAGACTTTAAGTGATGGCTTGTTGATTGCAATGATTCTGAAGGGCATGCCAGACTCATTTAAGCCATTTTCCATCCATATAACCCAAACTGATGAAAAGTTAACCTTCACAGAGTTCAAAACAAAGCTGAGGAGCTATATGAGCACAGAAAAAAATGTAACGTTGCTTGCTCAGAGGATAACTGTGATGAGGGTGAGAGGAAAAGACAACTGGAACATGAAACTGACCTGTTTTAACTGCAGATAGAAGGGACATAAGGAGCACGGAGAACCAAGACAGTGGTGTAGTTTGTGCAAGAGTTCCAACACACAAGAATTCAAACTGCTGGCAGAGAAAGTGGGATAAGGTAAAGTGAGTGATGGATGGGGAGGACCATATGTTTGCTTTCAAGGTGGGCCAAGGGGATAAAGTCCTGGTCAGTGGAGTGAAGGAAAATGGCCTCATGTTTGATACAACATCATAAGGGACATTGCTCACTTCAAGGTCTTTGACAAAAGTTTCCAGCTACAAAAGCATGTCCTGGAACAGGCTGATGGAAAGAGAACCAGTGGTATCGTCCTGAAGAAAAGTACAGCTAGAATTCACCTGAGGGAAAACAAGGGTCAAGTGGTGGAAACAATGCTGATTGGGATGCTGTACATCCCATCGTTTCCACAGGATATAAGACAGTGATGACCCAGGGTCATTTTGAAGGAAGGTCAGAAGAGACTCATTCACAAGAACGGTGTAACATTTGACATCCAGGTGTATAATAGACTGTTCTATTCAAGCTGTCATGGGTGTTAAGATGTTCAAACATGGCATGAAATTCTAGGTCAGTGTAATTATGAGGATGTGTTAAATTTGGAAGTTATCACAGAGGGGAGGAAAATTAAAGGTAAAATAAAATGTCGAACCTGCAATATGAAATGTGCACACGAGGTACATTTGGTCATAGAAGAAATGGGGAGGCAGATGAAAAAGCAAAAGTTACACTGGAACTTGTACACACAGACTTGGCTGGACCTGATAGAGCCAATAGCCAAAGATGGGTTCAAATATATCTTGGCATTCACTGATGACCATTCAGGTGCAATATTCACAAATTTCCTGAAAGCTAAGAGTGATACAATAAAAAAGGTACAGAGCAGTTAATTACAGATGTTGCACCTTATGGTAAAATTGAATGTATTAGATCAAATAATGGCACAGAATCTGTCAAGTGAACATCAGTCCCTGCTCAGCAAAAAGACCATCAGACATGAAACCTCAGCTCCCTATTCACCGCCATCAGAATAAGACAGCTGAGAGGAGTTGGAGAACGTTGCTTGACATGGCAAGATACATGTTAATTGAGAGTAGCCTACCAAAATTGTTCTGAACATATGCGGTACAGACTGCTGCTGTTAGCCGCAATATGTAACAGACATGTAGGGCAGACTCCTTATGTGACCCACCACCACGAAACCAGGCATAAGTGTCTGGAAATCAAAACTGAGTTATCTGTGTAGCTTGGTAGAGTGGAAACTAAGGTTTAAGATGATGAAAAAATTATGTTTCTATCACAAGTAGAACCAAAGTTATGGTAATTTTAATATCCACATTTGGACATATTTTGCAATTTACATTTTTGAGAAATTGGCAAAGTTTTGGACTGTTTTGGGGTAGGAAGTCCTTAGCAACGCATAATAATTTGTATCCGATTGACACAAATGTTTCACAGATGTTAAAGGTCACTCTGATGGACATGTCACAGAAGTTTTATACATTATAATAATAGGAAAGAAGTGTGACGTATTATAATCATTTGGCTTACGCCATTGGACAGAGCATTCAATATAGGCTTTTACCTCGTACCAAACACTTGGGTGTTTACCCACAGAACGGAGATCGTTTTGTTCGGCGAAAAGAGGTGGAATTCGGCTCTGTCTTTGCTCAGCAATCCCTGAACTTTTGTCGCAGCTTAAATAATTGATTCAATAAACACCTCTATTGATCGAATTTCAATGTAATGACCACGGGAACTGAAAATAGAGGTGTTAAGGTACTGTTTTTTGATAAAATGTAAACACACATAAAGAATCACCTTCCAGCCTAAATTTGGCTGTAGCTCTGAACGGGTCAGCGTGACTTATGCCTGATTTTGTGCTGAGAAGTCACATATTATATGCTGAATGGAAAGAAACATGATTTTTCAAAAATGAAAATATTTGGGTCATTGTGCTATACAGACAAACGGAACAAGAAAAAGTTAGACTCTCAATGTGAAAAAGGGATTTTTGTTGGTTACGACAAGTAGCCCTGCATGTGTAGTTTTCTATCCAAAAAACAGGTTGAAGTTTCTCACCAAGAGTGTCATTGAGTGCCACACTCAGACAGATCAGTTCATAAGTGAAGAGGTTTTGTGTAGAGAGAGCGCTGAACCACACCAACCAAAACCTGAGGTAACAAATCAGTCGCACAGTAAATAAAAACAGAAGGGTGTCACCCAAGCCCCAACACAAGTGAAAGGGAAAGTGTTGAGAACAAGTGTTATCCACAGAGGGAGAGCAGAACCCCTCTGTTTTTCAGGGATTGTCAGTATGGAATAAAATGTGGTGATGGCAATTCACTAACCAATATTGATTATTGTTATTGAATCACATGTGATGTACCCACAACTCTAAAGGAGGCTATGAGCTCATCGGTGTCAGAACTGTGGCTTGAGGCTATGCAGGAGGAAATTAATTCTCTGAAGGAGAATAATACCTTCACCCAGTGTGTGGGGGGGGGGGGGGTAGATGGGTCTACAGAGTCCAAGAAAACCCAGTTGAAACCACATACGAAGCTAGGTATGTATGTAGCAAAAGGTGATGAGACCTTTTCTCCAACTGCTAATGACATCTGTATGTAGCTTAATGCAAATTGCCGCTCAATATGGTTTAGAACTGCACCAAATGGATGTAAAAACAGCATATTTACATTATCCTATTGATTTTGAACAGTCAGAAAGATTTGAGGTCAAGTCAGACATGGGTAAGAAGCTTGTGTGTAAACCTAACAAATCATGTTATGGTCTCAAATAGTTGGGGCAAAATGGGAACCAAATGCTTCATGATTTCCTAAACCAAAATGATTTTACTCAATCCTGTTGGCCATTGTGTTTACATTAAACAAACTACAATTGAGAATCATCCTGTTAACATGGGTTGATCTTATTACTGCAATGAGTGATGGTTACATTCAGAAACAATGTTGGGAAAAAAAAGTGTAAAATGAACGATCTTTGCAAACTTAAACATTTTCTTCTGGGCACTGATGGTGAAATATAAAGGAAACAAAAAAAAAGGTACATTACAAACATATTAGAGAGGTTTGATGTGACTCACTGCAAACCAAGGTAAACCCCATGTGAAAACAAACTGAAAATGAAAGTGAACCTGTTGAGGTATTGAATATGTAATGACGTGTACTAGACCAGATCTAGGTTTCATTGTCAGTAAGCTATCACAATACTTATCTGAACCTAAAAACCAACACTAGGTAGCTGCCAAGCATTTATTGTGATATTTAAAGGGAACTGGGAATTGTATTACAGGAGAAATGATGTAAAGCTTAATCTTTTTGCATTTAGTGATGCTGATATGGCAGTGGATCCACATGACAGAAGTACAACAGGGTACTGTTGGAAACTGCTCCTGTTATTTCTTGGAAATCTAAGAAATAAACCACAGTTGCTCTTTCCACATGTGCGGCAGAGTACATGCCTTTGGCATCTACTGCGCAGGAAAGCCTGTATCGTGTTCCATTATTGAAAAAAATGGACAATGAATGTGATTACATACCAGTGACAAATTGAGGACAATCAAGGGGTGATTGTTGTGTCAAAAAACCCTGTATGCTGTCAAAGGTGTAAACGGGTTGATATAAAATATCACTTTTTTTTTTTATCTGCACTTGTTGATGGAAAGATAACGATTGAATATTGTCCTGCATTAGACATGGTCACAGATATTTTGACCAAGCCTGTAACTAAAGCCATGTTTGAGAAATTTGCGTATTTCAGTTTTGGTATGAAGGGTTAAAAGACAAAAACAAATGTATTACCTGTGTTCTGTGTAAATGTACATAACTGTATGTTATTCAGCCTAAGAAGAAGTGGTTGTGTTGGACATTGTTGCTCCTGAATGTGCTCTTATACTTATATCTGAGGGGGTGTGGTCAATTTGGAGAGACAGAGATCTCGACCCCCTCCCCCCATCATGTTTTAGTTGTCATCCTATTCCTTTTTTTCTATGGCAGCTTCAACATACCAAGTTTCACTTGACACATGTCAGATGTTTCTGTTTGTGCTGCTTCTAAGGTCATAGTGAGTTCAGTTTTTGTGAGTCTGAAGGCTGTGCATACATGTATATGTCTGTTTTCTTCTTCAACAAAAGGAAATAAATGTATGAATATTTAACCACTGGGGGAAAAAGTGTTGCAACCTTCAAACACTACTGTGTACTACTTTAATCTTAGTTTATTTCTACAAGTTTAAGACCAAAGGTTGTCGGTTGAAACAAGTGTTAACAATTTGTCTTTTGCCTTTTTTTAATCACAATGAACTGCACAGAGAAATAGAATATCTACAATTTTGTTGTATCTTATGAGGTTCCTAATCAGTGTTTTGCAAGTGTCTTCCAAACTGTAATACATTATTTGTTACTTAAAAGTACTTCCTTGTCTTACAATATTATTGTCTCAGAATTACAATGGGTTACATGACTCTTGTATTACTTGAGTTACATACAGACTCTGTCATCAATGATGTGTGCACAGTCGAACTAATTCTCCCACCACTACCAACAATAACTACATGAGACAGATACAGTTCTGTTATTGATGAGTGAGTCTATGATGCTCGAATCCTGCACAACTCCACCAAATGATCCAATATTTGGAGGGTGACTTTCCAGTACTATGGTGGAATTTTTTTCTCTTTTAAATGATTAATATATTAATGTTGATTAATATGTGATTAATATGATTAAAATGTTTAATGCAATTAAATGAAATGGTTGTTTATAGTTGTTTTGTTGAAATGGTTGAAGGTGTCTAATAAACATTAATTGCATATTTATTCATATTTTTGGCATATGTTTGGGATATTTTATCACATTTTTGGAGTTTTTCTTTTTTTTTTTAGAAGTTTTCTAGATTTTCTAATTTAAAGATTTAATCATTTGATGGCCCTATTTTTTCCCAGTTTTTTTTTTCTTTATAATTTTTTTTATTTGAGCAATTAAGTTATAGGTTAAAGTGATGTAACCCAAGCACTAACAGGTACCAAGACATATTACAGAAAGTTAATTAGTAATACCTTACACTACTGAATTACAGCAAAAAATGTAATGTACTGTACTGTAATGAATTACTTTTATAATGCGTTACTCCCAACACTGTTCCTAATAAATTAATAAAAAAAAATTTGCACAGTACTACACTCTTGTCTAACAAGGTATAATTCTTTTGTTTTCAGGCACTTTCCTTTTGTTCATTCCTATTTATACACATTATCACCTTTGTCCATGTACAATGATTACACACCGAGTCTGTTACAGTTTATCGAGAATAAACCACCTTGTCCCAATCACTTCATAAGAAGGGATAAAAATATTTTATTCCAAATGTATGGACAACATTGAAACTATAACACTGCTCTACCATTTTTTTTAGAAGGTATCTGCTTCAGACATTAAATGTGCTACATCTTACACACTTAAATAAGATTAATCAGAAAACAAATGACAAAAGTACTGGTTAGCTCATGTTTTTAATATATATGATGGTGTGTTCTTCCACATATATGCTGGTTTATGTACATGTATACAATAGATTTGATTTGAATGATTTATTTCGAACATGTGCAAAGTGCAACAATAATCAATACAGCAATAATAATAATAATGACATGTCTGAAAAGGAGTAGGATGAAGCATAAGCTTATTTAATCCTACCCCTTCTTCATTTCCCCAACAAACTAAATTCATCTTGTAGCAATATAGTGCATAGTACAAAAATGATGATAAATAAAATAATAACAATAACAATAATAACAATACCAATAATCAATAACTGAAGTACTGAACATAGACATATGTACAAAAAAAACAGCTAAAAACAAATGAGCAGATAGGAAAGTAGGTAACAAATAGAGTTTTTTTGTTGTTGTTTATTGTTTTCTTTTTTCCTCCCTTCTTCTTCTTTCCCTTTTTTCTTCTTCCCTTTTTTTTCTTTCTTTCCTTTTTCTAAGTTGTCTGCATTTTGCTCTTATTTTTTATTTTATTTTTCTATTCATTCACTTATTTTATTCATGTATTTATTTATTTATTTATTTTTTCTATCTTTTAACCCCACAGAGGGGAGTCAACAGTGCTCGAGATCAGTGCATATTCCAGTCTTGCAGCCATATACTATACTATTTAGTGCATGTGTGTGACCATCATCGGTCCTTCCCGAAAGCTGAGCAGACATCCCCCATTAGAACTCTCCCTTACAAGCCAGTGAGTGCAGTGCTGCACCTTAGTGATGTGCGGAGGAAACAAAGACTGGACAGGACGGACAGGACGGACAGGACGGACAGGACGGACAGGACGGACAGGACAGACAGGACGAATGGGGACAGAAACCAACAGGCGGTGCTATTGTAATTAAAGACTGCAAGGTGATGTGTCATTCCCAACCACCAACTGTCCATCAATAAAAAAATTTTTATAAATAAATAAATAAGTAGATCAAAAAAAGAGGAGAAAAACAAACCAGCACAGATTTGTAAATATTCCACTACAAAGAACCTGTAAAGTGAATGGATCATAATGTGCAGACAGTGTTTTGAAGTAGATCTGACACCAATATCCCTTTGGATTAAAATCTATTCTCTTGTTAATTCTAAACATTTCCATTTCAACACTTATCTTTTAAGCTTGAGCGAACCAACATCTAAGACTTATTTTTTCTTTATCAGTAACAAATGTCATTAGTTTTATTCCACAAGTATTTTACTTGCAGACCAGTGTAATCATACATACCTGTATATACACATATACCTACACCCCCAAAACAGAGTCAATCCATAAACCTCTATGATAATTAAACAACTTTGTACTTATTTACAATATTATAGGCTATCATTCCTGATTCATGTTTGGACATCCTATTCACTCTGTATGGAAAGTGCATAAGTAATAATAATACATTTAGTTTCTATCGTGTTTTTCATGGCACTCAAAGACAATTTACATATAGAACAATAAAAGCCAACTACAATACAATAAAAAATAAATAAAAACAAAGCACTTACACATTAAAAACAGAATAATTAACAGTTAAAAAGACAACAAAATGAACAGAGTAAAAGAGTTGAATAGCTCAGATAAGAGTAAGGAGTTTGAAACAAATGGGTTGAGTTTGGATTTGAACAGTGAAATGGTGTCAGTAACATTCCTGAAACTGATTCCTTTAGTTAAGATAGTGAATGACAAAAATATATCATCAAACTGGAGAGTTTTAGACAATACAAGTCTGGACTATTTTAAGTATTCTGTAGAGATGCCTACCTTATGATTACCTTGATTTCTAATTTGCTCTGTGCTCTAACAACCATCACATTATGTAAAGAGCACATGAACAGGCATCTGATTGAGTCGTTTGTTGTTACTAAGGAGATGTGAGAGACTGCCACAGAACACATGGACCAAGGGCGTTTTATATGGTAAAAAAAACAACACACACACACACACACACACACACACACACACAGGGAGGCTTTGGGAGAGTTTAACTGTCTTTGACAATGCTGATCTTTAAAATGGACTTACATGTTACTTAAAGTAACAGGTAATCCATCTTATATTTATTAAATATACAATTATTTGTGCTGTTTTCCCCTATTCTGAGGATGACAGATCAGCAGTGTTATTTTATATTAAAAATCACCAGGGACCAAGATAACGGTTCCACGTTGTGCAAGGTGTCAGGGATGTAAAAAAAAAAAAAAAAAAAAAAAAAAAAAAAAAGCTCATGTGCCTTTACAACAAAAAGGGGAGGAAAAAAAATGAAAAGATGGGAGGGGGTGGAGGGGGTTGACAAGCCCCAGTGGTGGTAGATTTCAGCGCAGGTGTCCTTGGTTTTCCTGACACCTCGGAGACAAGACCCGACCGTAAGTAGCCTAAGACCGAAGAGGGGATTGAAGGATGATAAAATAATAAATGTTTGATCTGCCATGAAATCCGAAAAGAGCAGCAAGGAGAAGATCCGCTCGTGTGGATGAGAGACCCCCGCTGGGTGAAGACACGCAGCGTATGTTGGCTGAGCCGTGAAAGCTGCCATTGACTGGAGCCCAGGCTGAAACGGGAGCAAAAAAAAAAAAAAAAAAAAAAAAAAACCCAAAACGGTGAAAACGGAACAGACTGAGCATCCTCCTGCACCTCGCCGCCGCTCATTTTAACGCATATAATACCTGCTTTACAGATTTACCGTCATCTCAATCTGCCATCGTCTTCATATCCGCAGCCGATCCACGACACTTCACTGGTTTACATTTGCTTTGACAACGAGACTGATTTCATTTTTCATTGTGCAGATGTGGACTAGTAGAAGAAGAAGAAGAAGAACAAGGCCTGATCGTCGCTGAAAAGATACAGAGATTGATCACGATGAACAGAAAATCACTGTTGATAATGTCCAGCATCACAGGATACTCATGGATGGGTCTACTGGACTATTTTTACATGTTACGGATGATATGCCATGTCAGGTGAAATGCATTTGAGAATAATGTGAAATTATGTGATGCATGTGGGATTTTCCTCCTCCTGCCACTGAAAATCTATTGTTCTGTCAAACCTGAACAGCTCCAGTTATTTTTCCTCTGCTAATTAAGATGATACTTGACTGACACTGACATAAGCATGGGCACAAATTTCACTGATGGTCTGAGCAGCTCCAGTGAGGACCAGGTCCTGTGGTCCTCCACTGCTAACAGTGTGATGAAGATGCTTCTCATCTCTGTTATTGTGTGCGTGTCATTGTTTGGAAATGTGGTTGTTCTGCTCGTGTTTCAGAGGAAGCCCCAGCTCCTCCACGTAGCCAACCGTTTTGTTCTCAACCTCCTGTTGGCAGATCTGCTCCAGACCATGTTAGTGATGCCCTTTGCCATCGCAGCTACCGTACCAGGTGTGTGGCCTCTGGATTCCCGTCTGTGCCAGGCCCTGGTGGTACTCATGCACCTTTTTGCATTTGCCGGTGTCAACACTATTATAGTTGTCTCTGTGGATCGCTACTTGGCCATCATCCACCCTCTGTCCTATCCCACCCGTATGACCCCCCATCTGGGCACCAACCTGATCATCTGTACCTGGGTGCTCAGCTTTCTACAGAGCACACCTCCCCTCTACGGCTGGGGGACCATTGATTTTGACCGTCATCACAATGTGTGTTCGGTGGTGTGGTCCTCCAGTCTTTCCTACTCTGCTGTAGTGTCTACCTTCTCCTTCTGGCTGCCTGTGCTCATCATGCTCGGATGTTACTGGATGGTTTTTAGAGCAGCTCGGAGGCAGAACGCACTTGTGCACCCAATACAGACACAGTCCTACTCTCAGCCCTGTCCACAGGACTTTCAGGGACCTACCAGTCCGCAGCGTCAGTCCCAACCCCACACTCAGCAGACCTGTTCACCTGAGGGCCCCTACTCAGCCAGAGGTTACCCAGTTCGCATCCGACACAGACGCTTCCACTACCACTGCAAAGCAGCTCGGGTAGTTTTTGTCATCATGGCATCGTATATCCTGAGCATGGGGCCTTACAGCATCCTAAACACCATATCCATGAGCGCCAGAGCAACTGTACCACCATGGATGTCCTCTGTGGCCCTGGTCCTCTTCTTCCTGCAGTGCTGTCTACACCCCTACATTTACGGTTACATGCACCGCAGTGTAAGGAAGGAGTTCCTGGCTTTGCTTTGCAGCCTCTTCTGCAAACAGAGTCGTACCAGCCAGAGTTCTGCTGTGGAGAGTTGTTTCACTACAACGGAGGGTCGCTCCGCTGCCCACCCCCACCTGCCCAGCCTGGCAGCTCGTGTCTTTCCCCTGCGCACCTGGGAGGAATGCACCACATCCTCCTCACCCACTTTTGAGAGGAAGTCGAGGGACAGCCGTAAAGAAACGACCTCCACTAGCGTCAGCTCTGAAAGGGAGCTCACAGTCCACAGCAAGAGAGGCACATAGTCTGCCCAGAGGATCGACCGCACAGATTCAGCATATTTGCTCTTACTTTAAGAGCTTAGCAAACATTGTGATAACACATAAGCTTAATATGCCTTCATGACAAGAGGATTATTTGTTTTGCTGTTGTTGCTATTAAGAAAATGTGTTAAATACTATCAGAAAGATGTTTAACTGTTATCATTTGTCTGAAGTGATGAAATTAACTTTAAGTTCAGTGTTTAAGATTTAATGGGATCAAACTGCTGAAATGGAATGTAACATTACTTTTTATACATGTGTAATGAATCACAGTAAAATAAAAAAAATAGTTGTTTTTAATTGACTTTAGAATGATCTGTTTATAACCACAGTGGGAACAGCTGTCTCCACTGTGTCCATGTTGTCACATCATGTATCTACAGTAGCTCAGAGGGGTTTTTTTGGGGTCTCTTTTCCATTTTGTAGGTTTTGTTTTGGTAGCATTCAGCATCAGGTGGCATCACTGTCACTAACTATGAATGTGGAACAGTTATTATTCCTTTAAGTGAAAGGCTCAGAATAGAGAAACCAAATGCTTGCTCTTATAATGCTCTTTTGTTTACTTTAGAGGTAATGATTATTCAGTGAGTTGAACCTTCAAATTTACCACTAAATATTACACACTGAACTTTTAAAGGTCCATGGAAAATAGTTCATTTGTTGTTGCATTAACAATTTCTCTGTAACCTTAAAAAGCCTGTAGTGTTTTGTTTATTTATTTATTTTTTTTTTCCGGTGAAGATTTTATGTATAAATTCAGTGGTGGTGTTTGTTTCCACATGGGTCACAAACATCTAAATGTAAGCAGCTGGAGTACATTTATGCAACTATTGTACTTGATACTGTTATATTAAGTGGGCATTTCAATTTTTTAAAAGACTAAACTTTAGAAAAAAATATGAAGCACATTAAATTTACATTATACCTCATTGACTGCAGGCCTATTAAAATGCCAGTGAGCATTTTAATACATCTCACATAAAACTCAACAGTGTCAAGAAGAAAATATTGGCTCAGTAGTTTGTGTTCTGACCATTTTGCCCTGAGTACGGTACAGTTTCAGTGATGGTTGTCTTTGATAATATAATGATATGCTGTTTGTGCACAGCTACTAATCTCCTTTAAACCTTGCATGTGCTGTAGTTATCTCTGGGCGTACTGTCCTTGTGAAAACTGCAAAAGCGAGCTTTACCTACGGCTAATGAACTCAGGGTCTGCTTTGTGTAGAAGGTTGTATTGTACATCTCTGTTTATGAATCTTACTGAGCAAGTAAACATTTGTGTGTTTATGTTCCTGTTACAGTAACTCCTCTTTGTCTCAAAGCGCCTTTAATGAGTAGATTCATTGTGCCTGTCACTGAACACACAAGTTAGTTTCTCCTCTTCCATGATGGGGGTGGGGACTCATACTGTATGTTTGTCTTAATCTCTATATTTCCTTTTAACTCAAGCTTAAAGAGATAGTTCACTATTTTTCACATGAATTTGGACCAGAACATGACTCACAGGACACTGGCGAGGGTAAGTCACTGCGGGTACACCAGAGTAAAGACACCGATTCTAAACAAATTCATGTGAAAATAATGAACTATCCCTTTAAATTCAGAGGAATTACTCCTCTTATTTACCTATGTAAATCTCAACTCAGTATTTACTGCCTTTGTAATATCAGCCTTTCTGTCAGAGACAACGGTGTTGTATAAATCCAGTGTATAGAGAAGTGATTATGATATAAAAAAGATTCAAGTGGACTCCTAGTGCTGGGTATTTAATGTAGGTGCATGAAACCAGACCTTATGTAACTGATTTCCTACACTGGACTTAACATGTGAATTTGTAAAGATAACTTGTGATACAGTATTTTTAATGAAACACCTATATGTACAGTACAGAACCACAGGATGGATGGGTAACTGTAACACTGCTCACAGGGTTGTTTGGGGAAAAGATATTTCAAAAGGATGTAATAAGTGCATCACTAATTTCATTTTTTTTTTATCAGATTACAATTATTAATGCTGTTATATTTATTTATCCTGCTTTTTACATCTATAGCACATTTTACCTGAGGCGATACAGATAATATGTCATTTGATCAACAGCACTTCATGTGTTTTAAGTTTATGTAATGTTCTAGATACCACAGAGTTAGTATTATTTGAATTATCTGTGAGTTTAATTTGTAACTTCTGATTTAAAATAGTTGCCTTAAGTTGCATGCTACTAAACCATCAACTTATGCTTTGTATAGATTTTTCTTACCCATGTGAACTAGAGGTGCGAGGTGCTATAAACACGTAATGTCACTGACAGAACTTTTTTTTTTTAACAAGTAAGGCAATGTTCTTAACTTTGTTGAGGTTGAATGTGGTTATAGAATGTTTCCTCTCCCTTTTTCATTATTCTCATGGCTCCACTTACCTCCAGTATTGCTTCTTCCACATCATCTCTCATCTTACTCTTGTAACTTGTATAGTGTAGGTATGATAATGCCTTATTGTGTTGGTGGATGTACTCAGCTTTAAACCAATCTGGGCATACTGATGTGGTTTCCCTGTACTCCATGTATCCTGCTTTTGTGGGTATGAGGGTGATGGATCTGGTGGACTCTTATCTTGTGCAGCAGTAATTGGGCCCATACTACACCATGAAAACTGACAATCAGCTGTGAAATAAGAAGATATTTTTTTTCTCCTGTGCTGCTCTGTAAAGGATAAAAAGGGTAAAGGACAATATGTAATAAAAATTAATTCACAAAGAGAGACTTGTGCTTCAAGTGCCACAAAACTGAATATTTTGTGATAATTTGTGGTCATTATCAGACTTGTGTTTAATAAAAGTGGATTCAATGTCATTTCATAAAGTGTGTATTTTTTTTTTTTTTGCAATTGAATAACATGTATTGCTTAAAAATGCTGAAATCATCAGTGTAAATATGAAATTAAACTTAAAAGTCATTGAACATATTTGTAGAACTATTTTTTTTTCATCAGTGATCCAGGTTAAAGTAGAGCATTACATCTTCTCATGCATAAACAGGGATTCAGAATAGGCTTAGTAATAATAATAATTACCAAAAAAAAAAGTAAAATGTCACGGTAGAGGTTTCATGAGCTCAGAGAAGAAAACATGGTCTTGGTTTTGAATTAATTGCTTCTTTTATTTGTAAAAACGTTATCACCTTGGGTGATGACCCCGCACTGCTAGAAGCAAAAGGCAGCAGTGTTTTATGTACAGTTCAACAAACCACCTATTAAACTCTAAAAGGGCGCATCTTAGCGGTGTGTATGTACTTTGTCGATACATTTATGGACTGCGTCATGAATAACCAGGTGAAAATCTCCACTGTGGCCTAATGAATCAGGCATTCACTGATAGATTACTTAAAATGTGCAACATACTGTAGTTGTAGCATATTCTATGATACAGATGTGCTTTTCAACCAAGTGTACCCTTTCTATGTGAACTTCAATGTAGCCATAAAGAGAATGGACATGTATCATAATAAAGACAGCGTTTTATATAATTTCTTAACTACAATACAGGCTAATATTTAAGGATTTCTAGCCCCATTTTACCTCCAAAAAAAGGGGGAAAAAAGGAAAACTCCTACAGATGATTCAATAATGATGACAATCTTTAAGTAGCATTCTCTCACTTGCGCTCTCTATACAGTATATTTACACACATTTAATCATTGTTACAGTACAAGTAATGAAAAACAAAAACATTTAGCCATAAGGGAATAGAAAAGCAAATTACAGAACATTTGACCTCCTTTAAAAAATTAACATTAAACATTTCAGGTCTTCTTGTTAAACAAACCAAAACCAACTCTTCATGACAACTAGATAAATGGAATCCACACTGGTGTTCAAGGCATCACTCCAAATATTACTGGTCAACAGTGAACACAAAAATGTATATATTTCAAATTAAAAATAAAACAAAAGCAACAGGTTTAAAGCACAAAAGAGGACGGGCTCTGTTGTTCGGGTCATTCTTTATGATAAGTGATGGTTTCAGTTTAGGCCCAGTTGGACCACTTTCTTATAGCCAGTGCTGAAGAGGCCAGTTCTGTGACAGGAAGGAATTAGTCATTTCCCCTCAGTGCTCTAGTCCACCTTGACCACGCTGTAGATCTTATTTACAAACCAGAAGCAGGCGAAGAAGCCAATGGTACCTGGGGAAGCAAACAAGAAAGAGGAAATATTGAATAAAGCAAATGTTCTTACACAAAATGTGCACAATTTCACAAAAATGGCAAATACAAATTTAAGTTGCTATGAAAGACAGTATTAAAGATAGTAAAGTCAAGGTCAATAATCAGCTTAAAACTTGGATTTTAGTTTCAGTGTCATTTACGAAGGAAATGAGCCATTCAGACTGAAACTGACAGTTATTAAAAATACTATCAGTTGAGAGTAGGCAAAAAAGGGAACAACAAGAATATGGTTAACTATAGACTGCAAAGTCACAGAATGGATACAAGTCCAGGAAATGTAGATTATAAAATGAGACATAAAAAAAAATATTAATCTGAAAATATTGTTCATATGTTAAGAATTCTGCTTTTCCCCTTTCCTTTTGGTGAATAGACTTCTGAACAGATTATATATATGTATATATATATATATATATATATATATATATATATATATATATATATATGTGTATGTGTATGTGTGTGTGTGTGTGTGTGTGTGTCCATTTAAAGCATCCTTTATAAGATGGGCCTTATTGTTTTAATTTATTCAATGAATTGTTTTGCTCCCAAATAATTAATACAAGGAAACAATGACTTAATAAATAAAAATAAAAGGTTATAAGCTTTACAAAACTTGTGCAACTAGAGAATTAAGCTTTTCCCCCCATTTATTTTGAATATGTAAAGAAAAAGAAAAAACACAATTCAGATCAAATAAAAGCCAAATGTAACCTGATCATCAAACATCTTTTTTACATTCCTTTTTTTTTTTTTTTTTTTTTTTTTTTAAAGAGGACCCCAGGAAGACTAGCTTGACATTTGTGTGTCAGCTAATGAGGATCATCAATACAGAAGAAACAATAATAAACACAGTATATTGCGAAGTACAAGTAAATGATTTAATCAATATAATTATAATTTATTTCTGGATTCCAGTCCATGTTTGATATGGATTAAGAAGTCAGTAACTTTTCTAGTCAGACCCTCTTTTAGTAAATCTGAAAACTGGTGAAATATGACATTTTAAAATTAGTGTACTTAAGGAGCAGACAAAAAAAAATAACCAAAGTGTCATAATGGAAAGTTAGTTTTCTGTCGCTACACAACCACATTCCATCCATTAAAAGCTTGGGGAATAACTTTTGACAGAGTTGACAGCATTCTCCACAAGACCATAAAAATGCCAGCACAAGCATTTCATTTTATCAGGGACAGAACAGCAGTGAGAAACCAGACTGGTCAAAATCCTGGATCAATTCATTTGAGTATAAAAGTCCTATCTGACTGCTCAATGGGGGTCACACAGCCCGATCCCGAATTAAGTAGTGATCAAAGTTAGGATGAGGTGAAAAAGAAACAAGAAAATAAAGACTTAAAATGGATAAGGATTATTTAGTTCAAAACTGGAAGCAAGGAGAGAAACTAATAATCTTTTCCTTGAATCCTTGGATTATTTCTTGGTGATAATCTTTTGACATCTCTTCCTCTTGCTACTTAGAACCCTGTCTTAAGATAGTGTCAAAAACTACTGCAGTGACAAGCTAGGCTGCAGGCTAACTCTTATCTGGCCTAATGACAGCACAGAACAGCAAAAGTATGACATCGTTTGACAACATAGTCAGCCTTAATTTCTGGGTGGCAAAAAAAAAAAAAAGAAGTCCTGAACATTATCCTCTCTCTGCACACACCCATAGTCTCAGCTGAGTGGGTGTGTTGAAGAGCTGGACAAGGCCAGAGAGTGCTGTTACCATGTCAACATGTATCAGTCTGTGTCTTTTCTAACACACAGTTAAAAACATCAGAGACGATGTGCTCGTGCAGGCTTTGCTTTAACATTGATTTCTGTAGATTTGTTCACTCCTGGCCATGACAGATGGACCAGTCCTCACAATAAATTGCATTAACAGAGATAGATAGGCATCCTGAATGTATAGATTTATTATCATCCATGACAACAAGTGATTATGCTGCCTGTATTTTTGGAAAGATGATAGAGGCAAAAAAAAAAAAAACAGAACAAAGTTACAAAACTAGGCTTATGAAGCTGCAAACATTAAAAGTGACCCGAATAAGGCTGAAAAACTAGATCTGACCAAGAGAGGCTTTGAACATTCTTGTCTCATTTCCTGTAGATGTTCTGATTTCACCCAACTTCAAACAGATTAAAATATGGCAGCTCAAACAAAACTCATACAAACAGAATGTTCTTTAACATCAGGGAATACTATGCAACTTTGCTCTGTGCAAAAGTTAAAAAAAGGCATGGCTTCATTAAGTGACAAGGAAGCAAACGTTGCACAATAATGTGGACTGGATCCGGGTTTTTCATTTCAGAGACCAGGATGGATATCCTGCACCTACACAACTTGACTTCAGAAGGACTGTTAAAGCTATGCAAATAGTGCCACGCACACTACAAACACACCCAAATTAACCTGTCAAACCTGTGACAAAGATATTTCTGTCATAAAATGCCATTTTTAATTCATGCGCGCTTTATACATCTCCATTTGTGCCTTTACTGTCAATTATTAACTGAGCTCACCAGAAACAAACAACCAATGCCTATTACACAATATCCAGAAAATATTTTAACATACAATTTCCCTAATAGAAAAGGTTTTCATGTGTCACAAGGCTGAGGCTTTGTTAACATCAATACATTTTCTGGCCAGACTACTCAAGTGTTTTCAGTTTTGTGAAATGGAGATTTTTGTTGATTTTTTGGAAAACCAGGTCTTATCAGTCAGTAGGTATTTGTATTTCTGACTGATTGTCTCTTAATTCAACATTATTATCAAATTACAGGTACATCTGTCTCTGTACAGTTAAATTATGCATTTTATCATTACTTCTATGTTATTAGTATGTTCATTCTGACACACACTTTCCCTAATCACGTCCTATGAATATCAGGCATGTTAAATGAACAGACATTATTTGTGATACTACTAAAATGCTTTGCAGGAATGGAAGTTGTTGATTCCCTTTAAAAATGTAAGTGCAGTAGAATGGAAATGGTCTCAGTAAAGTCTTACCTGTAAAGAGGAAAAAGATAAGGACCATAATCATTGTGTAACCAAAGTAGAGGATAGTACTGGCCGTTCCAATAATTTGCAACTTCGAAAAGAAGTAATGCACAGCATAAATAAACAGATAGACTGCTGTGAAGCCGCTGGTCAGGAAGGAGCGCCACCACCAGTGGTAGTCCTACACACAGAAAAGACACATTACAATATAGTTCTGAAGATGTCCTGACAAAACTATAGTCTAAAATCGAAAGGCAGGAAAAGAAGACCTACTTGAAGGTCACAAATATTTAAAAATATATAACTAAATATATATATATTTAAAAGCAAATGTCCAGATATGTTCAGATTTAGATTCTGATGCCTGACAAAGAAACTGCATGAAGTCCACATTATTACTTCTACTTCTCCTTTTTATATAATATATAAAATTAACCTTGATTTATTATTTTAATCAACTATTAAGCCTGACACAAGGCATGAAGAGAAAATACTTGGGCAATATTTCACCTCAGCACAAAGATGGAAATAGCAGAGCAGAATGGTGGCCTCAGAGCAGGTGATGAGTAGAATAATAAATACCAGGAACAAGAAGCCAAACATGTAGTACATTTGATGAGACCTGAAATAGAGGCACTTTTGTCAGTTACAAATACCATAGGATAATACCTTGTATATTTTTTAATAAGAGTACTGAAAACCAGAATTACTGATCGATCAGGTAACACAGCATTCCTGTCCTCTTACCAAATACTGTTGAGAATGAAGAAGAGCTGGATGAAGATACAGCCAAAGGGCAGGATGCCTCCCATTATTATGCCAGGTATAGGTTTAGTAAAGAAAGACTGCTCAGGAATTTGGCGAGGAATTTGATTTGTTCGCACTGGTTGTTCAATTGCCTGCATAGGAACAGAAATATTTAATGAATAACCAAGGAAAAACCCAATCGCACATAAATAAATTGTAAAATAAATGTGGAGGCTTAACTCACATGCTTCTTAAATCCAAAGTAGGCACCGACGAATGTAAGGGGCACAGAGATTCCAAACCACAAGGCCAGAATAGCAATAAGAGTACCGAAAGGGATTGCTGCAGAGGACCCTTCCACCCAAAGAATCAGGTTCATCAGGAAAAAGTCTGCAAACACAATGCTAGGGAAGACAGAAGAACAGAGAGAAATTATATAGGTGAGAGGAATACCAACAATGCAATGGTGTAAACAGTATGTATGGGCAGATGTCCCTCAGGCAGCTCTGGCCTGAAATCCAAGTGAGAAATAAACCCAACCTAAGTATGGTATGTCAACTTACCCTGGGCAGAGGAGTGCCGTCAACAACACATTTGTCTTCCACTTTTCACCTCCAAAAGCTGAGAGGAAAAACAAAAGTAGATTGAAACATCATCTCTGCATGGCCTCTAATGAGTACAATGCTCTGAATCTAAACCAATAGATACCCTATGTTTCTGTTGACCATCCACCCCTATCTATCGATAAATATCTATACTATAAAAGAGAAGTAGACTGTTCATTTGTGTGCCTCAAGCATCGCACAAAATGTAGAAAGAGCTGGCAGTTTGGCAAACTTCTGTATGTTCGCTCAAGGAAGAGACAAATGAAAATGACAAGTTAATAGGACTAATATTTGGGGAAATGTAGGTTATTTTGGAATATAATAGCCTTGCGATTACATTGCTATGCCCAGAATCATAAAATTGGGACTGATATGGGTTATGCAGTAACAGATATGCCAGGTGACAGGCTATTCGACTGAAAATGCCAGTGGAATTTACTTAAGAAAGTAACAGAATGAACCAGATCAGTATCAGAGGATCGACAACCTGTAGTCCCCCATGGGTCTAATATTGTATATGTTGGTAAATTCAGTTAAATTTTCTATTCTATAACTGCCTCAGCCTAAGGATGTATGTTATTTACTAAAAAAAAAAAAAAAAAAAAAAGAATATGAATGAATATAAAGACCACTATTACTCCTCTAGTGATATTAGTTTTTGTTATTCTGTTCTCTTTCTTATTAATTGTACTTCTATCTTTTACATTTGTTCACACGTATCATATAAAATTCAACATTTGTAGATTTATTGTATACATGACAAAGAAAAGTTGAGCTCTTACTTTTGTATAGTCGTGCAGACACATATCCAGCAGGCGTACCCAGCAGGACCCAGAGGACCACAGCACACGTCATGAGAGCCCCCCTGTTGGCTGGTGACAGGAACCCCAGACAGGCAAGGACTACAGAAGACAAACTTATTACTACATTCATTCATTCAGGCATACCTGTATTAGTGTAGAGAAAGCACCAAAATATGACTATATACACGACTGTTCAATGGGGGAAAAATATTTCCAATATAGAAAATTCAAGAAAGGCTGCTTGTGTGTCATCTTGGCACAAAATAGCTTCAACATATTTTACAGGCTCTTACAGTACGACTCTCAAACTACTTCAGGGGCTGTAACTTGCTTGAACGGATATGCATTCATGATCCTAATGTTAAAAATACGAGATTAATCAGTCACTCAAGATGTCTTGATACATAAAGGACATTCTGAGACACAGGGGGAGGGGCCTCTCAGGCAGTCACGAATAACAAAAGGGAACAAGTGGTGCCAACACAATAAACCTTGCCCCATTAGAAGAAAATGGGAAGATTTATAAAATTCATAAAATATTTTAACTTTGACCTACTGTTCCAAAAAATGTAATAAGATCCATTCTAGCTCACTGGGAATCTATGAAGTCAATTTGGTATGAATTTACCCCATAGTTTTGCTGCTACAGACATGTGAAATTTCACTCATTATAAGATAATACGGGAAAAAAAAGATTTTAAACAAGTTCATAAAAAAACATTTCACTTTGACCCACATTTTCCAAAATGTAATGGCATCAATTCAGCATGACTGGCAAACTATAAACCCAATACAGTATGAATTCAACCAGTAGTTTTGCCACTAGAGTGTTAACAAACCAACCCAGCAAAAAAACAATACCCCTTGTCTCCCCTTTGGGGGGTGGGAAAATTAAACTGTTATTTAAAATGAAATTTTACCTAACTGTGGCATTACAGCCAAAACTAACAATTGTTTCCAATGTAAAACAGTCCTTACAGAGTGTGATGAAGGTCATGATGAAGATCTGAGTGCCCTGTCCCAGGAACACAGACAGGAGCATGCCTTTCCTGGGGGGTCTGAATACATCGCCATGGACCTGTTTCCATCCAGACTCCTCCTGTGCATCCTCCTAAAAAATTAAATACAGCTACAGTCACATCAAGAAAGTACTTAAAGTTTACAAATCAAAGTTGAAGGTTAACCAGCCACCAAGCAGTGAATGCCATCTCAAAGTGTGACATCTGCCAAACAAACACATAAGCTATATGCGATTAGTAAAAGCAAGGTCAAGACAGAGAAATAATACTTTAATAAGAATTGTAAAATTTGATGTGGAGATTTGATTTGGTGAATTGATTGGTTGAGCTGACATTTCAAACACCAGCATAATAGTTAGAAAGTTATTATCTATGAAAAACAAATGGATATGCTACTGATGTCATTGGACAGACAACAGCAGAGAATAATATGCTGTGGCATGTATATGCACTCAATACTGCCATGTTCATATAATGCTATTCAATCCACACCACATCTTACAATGATTTCTAATGTACTTTTTTTTTACTGCAATCACACACCCCAAATACCAGATTGATTACCACAGACTACATTTAGCAAGCTTACATAGATTACAGATGATTTTTCCTTGGTTGGTACAAGCTTTATGGAGTCTGCCTGTAAAATGCAATAAATATTTATGATTCTAGGCAGCCCACTCGTGCAATGGGTTGCATTTTATGCTGTGCAACATACGGATTCAAAACATACACGGTGATAAAGATAACTGGGATACCCTCTATTACTATCAGGTAACCACCTACTACCACGTTCAACAATGCTGATGTCATCTGCTCTTCATGCAAAGAAACTATATTTTTGGGTAAAGTTTGACCTCACATGGTTCACTTACAACACTGAGTTTGGTTGAGATGAGAGACAAATGAGAAATCTAAATGACAGTGTGACACCATAGCTGTAGTGCTGTCAGAGCCCACAGCCACTTCTTTTTTTCCTCCAGGTGATAAAATAGATATCTATTTGTAGTCCACAACACAGCTGAAAATACATTCATTTTTCTAACACTAAAGATCCAGCCATCATGAATTAAAGCATATGTTGCTCAAGAGAGTTAATAAAAACAAATGCAATGGACTAAGTTGTCATATTAATATTTTATGATTTTGTTAATTGACTCAGAGCATCATCTTTCATATGGAATAAAATGAACAAAAACATCCAACTTCAATAGTGGCTTGTAGCTACAGAAAAATGGGTTCATCATTTGCCTTTTTATATTCTGTTAAATATCTGTATTGCAAGTGCTCTATAAATATAATGCTTCAGTATTCATAATATTTGCATATTAATCATCTTTATTCCAAATGATAGTTTTCCTGGAATTGTACTGAGAGCAATGCAAAGACTAGTTAATGTTCAGTCGGACTGACTTAGGCTTTTAGACAGTTAGATGATGTTCTCACATATAGGCTCTGTGTAATGACTGAACAGTTTCAGGCTGGTAGTGCAGTATGGAAGGGGCTGGGAAGTACCATAAAGGTTGAATGAAACATTTGGATGGTGCCTCTAATACATGAATTACAGAAACTCAATCTGTGGACATGACAGTATAATTATTTATCATTTAACAATATTTCCAAGAGACCTGCACATACAATGTCATCCCGTTCAGAAGCCTAAAAAAAAAATCTGTCTTTACCTGATCCACCTGGTTATATCTGGCAATGTCCTTGTGCAAGGTTCTCAGCATGATCATAGCAACCATACCCGACAAAAAGAGGACAATCACCAACGAGTTCATGATGCTGGATAAACACACAATACATGACATAACATGAGGATCAAAAGCCAGACATTTTCAAGGAGACAAGGTTTCTATGACACCAGATGTGAAACAAATCATCTCATACCTAAACCACTGGATGTTGGTGTGAGGCATTGAGACCAGGATATAGTCCCACCTGGAGGCCCACTTGATAGAATTGTTTTCCTGTAAAATGGTAGTTACAAATGCTGTAACACATAGATAGACAACAGCAGCACTCTATTAAGTGTTTGAGTTTGAAGACTACCTCAAATGTCACTGAGTAGGTGTAAATAACCGAAACATCTTTCTCAAAGTCCCCAGGGATTTCCATTGGGTTACCCCCATCACAGTTCATAGCGTTTTCGTCTGCATGTTTAATACTGTTGTATAGAACACAAACAAAGGCTTTCATGTCAGTCCACAAGTATCAATATAGGACTGACTTTGTTTAAAATGATGTCAAAGTAAACTAGACCAAAATGAAAATTCAGTTGTATTTTAGTGATTAATATATTTTACCTCTTTGGCTCCAATGTTGCCGCCACCAACCGTGACCCTGTCCACCCTTCATTGATTCCACTGTGGTAAGTGATCTTAATGTCCACATGGTTGAAGACATAAAATGTGTACTTCTTGTTAAATTCAGCCTGCAACAAAAAAACATAACCTTACATTTCAAGCATCAAATTTTATTGTGGTAAAGCTTGTATGTTGTTAAGAATTCCTTCAATACTTAAATTACATGAAGAAAAAATGGTGAGCTTCACCTTGTCAGGGATAGTGAAAAGGATCATGAGAAGCAAGAATTGTAAAGTTCATGGAAAACTACACAAATACAAAGAGTGCATCACAACCTAACTAAAAGAATATGTGAGGTTAGGCCTGGGCGATAAACGGAAAATTTACCATCACCGAAGTTTACTACGATAACAGAATCATTTTGGCCATGTCAGTAGATTTGGTGTTTTAATTAAAAAAAGTAAGAAGAATAATTAAAAGTCTTTTTTGTCTATTTTGACTGTGTGTGCTGGTCTGCTATGTCCACTCCTCTTTAAGACAGGCGTGTAGTCATGCAACTCCACCCATCCAGTGTGAACAAAAAGGGCAACACACAATGAGGAAATGACTGATGGATTCAAATGCAGAAGCGTCTAAAACAGACTTGGACCAAGTAGCGTTAAAAGAAGTTGATCTTGTTCTACTTGTTCTGAAAATAAATGTGACATGTGTGGTTTGTGAATATTTTGGGTTCCACAAATATGATGTTGAGCAAAAGGACGCGAAATGCAAAGTGTCACAGATCAGCTGACTTTACTTAGCAACTGGGTTTTACTGTGGCGCTGCAACAAAAATTTCATACAAAATAATTCTCACTGTCACATTAGAAAAGATAAATGAACATAAAGTTTTACTTTTTCCCAGTATTGAGGTGGCTGGATTGAACAGCCCCGTTACACCATAGAATTAAAAGTAAGACGTAAACTGGTGGGTGCAGTTAAGGACCAAACCCCCCCACCCCCAATTTATCATACATTTATCATTATCGAGATAAAACTGATGCATTTATAGCGATATTGATTTTAAATCATATCACCCAGTCCTATGTGAGGTACAATGTAAGAAATCTGAACTCACATTAATAACACAGGCGTCTTTAACTCTACCATCTATGGTGACGAGGCAGCCAATGGGGAAACCTGGGTTGCAGTACTTCTGACTCTCTTCCACATCATAGCACCAAGTCACCGGCATGTTATCGATGATCCTGAAAACACTCCATTAGTCATTTCTTTTCTGCTACCATCCATCTATCAAATGCAGAATTAATGTAAGTGAAGAGCAACAGGACACAGAACCTACCAGTGGTGTTGGTAATTGAGCTGCATTCCCATCTTAAGGAAATCCAACTTGGCTGCATCCCCTTGGGTTTTTTTACTGTATGATCTTTTGCACACAGTCTTACATTTTATTTCTTCCTTGAATTTGAACTGTAACGTAGATATGTAGAAGCATATTTTATAACACTTTATACTGAACAAAGAGAGTCTAGGAGAGGTGATAATCTAAATCCACATTTCTACACACCTTGTAAGGCGAAGACTCGATTCGTTCACCGAACAGGACCTGCCCAAGATTCTCAGAAGGCCTAATTTCCTTGGCATCTTTGCAAAAGTCGAACCTTTAAGAATGTCACAGAGATGGCATGAGCTAGACAGCGCGCGCGTACGCACACACGCATATACACGCACACATACGCACAAACAATAAAACAGGGAGAGCCACAAGTTACTTACATGTCATACTCGTAAGGCAGGACTGACTCCACGGAATCCAAGCGATTGACATACAGCTGAATTTCTGTCTGTTAAAAAAAAACGTAAATAAAAGTTGGCTGTCTTTCCATGTTTGAAGATTTCACACAACGCACAAAAATTGGATTGGTAACCTAAGATTATATGTATCTTAATAAAGTAAAAGCATTGTGGAGACACTCATGTGACATTTGTAGTTACACTGTACAATGCTATGCAAAATAAAAAATATATACTCATTTGACCTCATTTCAATTGGATTAGCCCCAAATCCTGGCGTCTTCAGGTTACCTTAACTACCAGGTAGTACTTCCCCTAATCTATAGTACAATGGGCCCATTATTACTTAGCTGTTAAAGATACTTTCAAGAAAGCAGCTATTTATATAAAAAAAAGAATTGCATATGGCAACTAGCAAAAACACACCACAACTACCACTGCATCATAGTATATTATTAAGCTACTGTTTCGGCTCCAGGTAAGAGTTGGGGCCTAATGAGAGTGCTGGCTAGCTAGCAAGATCAAGAAAGGAAAGACCATGATATGCATGGGGCAATTTCACTTCGATCAGAAAATACACATTATAAGAAAGAATAGTCAGCCTTTAGTAATGTCCCATACCTGACAATCTTCAGCTCCATTACTATCTTCGCAAAAACTCACTGGGGCTAAACCCGGAAGATAAAAGGCTGAGCACGAACAGAAATATGAGACTAGCGAGTAAACCAGCACAAAACCAAACTGTATCCGCTTCTTCATTTTCTTGTGGGTCTTCACAACCAAGATTATTAAAAAGGAGACTACTCCTTCTTATGGGATAAATTGTAGAGTAGCTGAAGACGGTTAGCTCGCTCTTTCTATGGGAAACGCATCGGCTAACCTGTCTGGCGCAACTAGAATCGATGACGTTCAGATCAGTCAAGCACAAAGACAACAACGAATTGCATCCGGAAAAAGATTTGTATCCCCTTCAAAGTAAAACATAAAATACACATTTCACAAAGATTGGCTGGCTTTTACGGATTACAGTGAGTTAGTATTCATAAACTTCAGTTAAATTATTTTATAGCAAATGTAAACTATACGAAATTCCCGTAAAATACACCGTTAAATACTGCAACAGCTGTTGTTTTTTTTTATTTCAAAAGGACAGAAACGGATGTATTTTTATCCATAACGACAAAACGCATCAAAGTAACACTGACGTTGCTTATCTATTTATCCATTAACATTGGTCCCTTCATGAGAACAACATTGGTATTTGGAAATAATGTCGCTTTAGGAAAACAAAACAAAAATAAAAAATAAAACAAATGTATATTGGTGATTTGCGAGAATCTGGTTCGCCATACAAATGTGACCAAACTGGAAAAACTGGATTATATTTGGAACATTTTCCCCTGAGGAGGAAGTGTCACCTGTCAACTGTCACCACCAACAATGATAGTATCAGTATTTGTATTTCTTATTTGTGTGTAGTAAATTGTATCTCGGAAAGGAATATACTAAAAGAAACTTAAAATACAGACATGTGAACCCTGTAGTCTTAACTGGGATTTTATGAATTGTTAGTTTGGTAGTTGTAAACAAACTATTATTATAAGAGCCAGAGGATGTATAGGTTAAAAATGAAAGGGTGGTGTGAATTTTTATTTATTTATTCAATTTTGACCGTTTATCTTGCACTACGAGGACTCTAAAAACCTACAGAGGGCAACATTGCAGGAAATCTATGTAAAAGAGGCCATTCATCCAACCGACACTCAGGGAGGGGACTAACTGTCTCATTCCATGGTAAATCATTAAATCATGTTGGTAGTCTTGACCATCATAATCATGTATAACTTTTATGGAGACCTCCGTATTGGGTATATTTTTTAGACATTGAAATTATTGCAAATCACCGAATCTGCAGGTTGATTTCAGTACATTTTCAATGTGGCTCCCCTCAAAGTTATTTAATTAGGCCACATTTCACATTATTATTTAACGCGTTAAATATATCGAGGAGCATAGTGAGACAGCAAATAATTTTGAGTGATTTGTATTTAATCACTGTGAGACCGTGATATGACGGGTATACGGTAGAGGGCGGTAGTGCACCACAAAGCACTATATCAACCGGAAATTGTGCAGAAGAAGGAGGGGGCGAAGAAGAAGAAACGGGGCGAAAACCGTTGTTCAAACGGGTGTTTTTCGCCACATATAACAAAAAAACTCGCCGAACGGAGCACTCCAGTAGCATCTTACAACGTACTTTCATATATAGAAGTAGCACGGGTATATTCGTTTTGCCTTTAGAAGTAGCTATTTTAAAACTCAAGTCGCAGGAGCATTAGGTTATATAGCTAGCATTAGCTTTAACCGCGGACACGTTTATCGCCATTTTGCGCATTCAATATTCAAGACATTACCTCGCCCGCAGCAAGGTAAGCGCCAAAACCCTCAACAAGTATGTATGCGTGTTTTCATGCAATTGTTGGTGTTTCTTAATATTTATGCGTGGGTTGAATCTTTCAGTATGGCAGAGGCAGACCGACCGGGGAAGTTGTTCATCGGTGGACTGAACACTGAGACCACAGAGAAGGCCCTGGAGCAGTACTTCAGCAAATATGGCAGGATTGTCGAAGGTGAGATTAGAGTCGCATATAATCACGTTTTCAGTTTTTTTGTGGAAGTCAGTTGTGTGATAATTGGCAAATATTCAGAAATTCAATGCAATCATACTTGCAGTAATGTTTGGTACCAGGACTGAGCTCATCCATTCACTGTTTTTCTCTCAGGGCAGTATTTTAGTTGTTTGGGAGTGTATTAAATGATGTAACTTGTTTCAATGAATGTTGAAGAAATTCACGTTATTTCAACGATACTGGGTACGAGTTTCAACTCTTTTTTTTCAGCCTTATAATTTCGCAAAAATTAATGGTTTGTGTTAAACTCTTTGGTGTACAGTGTTTTTATGAGAAGCTTTATATTATCTTAATTTTGGACATTTATTCTGTGCCAAAACTTAATTTTGTAGTCAAACATTTTATTGCGCAATTTAACAAGATAACTGCAAATTAATCCACAGAACTACAGCCAAGCAGCCTTATGATCATCTAATTTTGTGCATCTCTTCCTTCTGTTAATTATTTTTAATCAAACAGTTTGATTGGCTTAATGAGCACTTGGGTAAGCAACTAAAGCCAGGGTGGGCAAAGTTTTTGACTCGTGGGCCACAAAGGGTTATAAAATTTCATAGGATATACCACAAGGAGATGGATGGAGTGTTTTGGTAATTCACCTCGTAAGAAGAAGAGAAAATAACATGGGATATGTTGCTGTTTTCATACAGTGAAAAGAAAAGACATGAATGACGAATATTTTTAATTTAAGTTGCTGGTTATATCTATTAGTTCTACACGACGAGTCACTGTCCTGCGTGATAAAGGGGCAGCAATGGCTTAGTTGGTAGAGCAGGTCGTTGAATCCTGCTCTGTCCTAGTCGGTCACCCTCCAGTGCCACTCACACTGGTGTATGAATGCGTTGAATGTTTGGTGGTGGCCAGAGCCTCTTTCAGTCTGCCCCAGGGCAACTGTAGCTACAGGACCAGCCCTTGCTTGATGTGAGATGGCTCCCCTGGTTCACTACAAAGCATGAGCTCTCAGGCACATCTTTTGAGCATGATACATCACTACTAGCTGCGCACAATGTCGTATCAATATCGCCATTGCAAAAATATTCCTCGATACATACTCTCTGCTTCACCAGATCATTTAAATGTTTGCTTCTGTTTTTATTTGAATAGTATTTCAAGATATTGATGGTAAAAGGAGTTTGTTTATAGTAAATTGAATTTTCTGCTTATTTCAGGGTGTGCCTTTAACTGTGAGAAAGCTGTTTTTGACAAAAGTTGAAAACAATAACTCTTAATTGTAGTACAATAACATTCTTCAGGCTTAAATTCTTGTAATTTTCCTGTATTGTCTTAATGTGTTAAACTGATGTAATGTGCAAAAACAGACTTTTCCTGTTCTCTTTTCATTTCAGTTCTTTTGATGAAAGACCGTGAAACAAACAAGTCAAGGGGCTTTGCTTTTGTTACATTTGAAAGTCCTGCTGATGCCAAGGATGCAGCACGCGAGATGAATGGGAAGGTTAGTGTTACATAGGAATAAGAATTGACTCCTACTTGTGATTGTAATTGAAAACTAATCAAAGTCTTATCTCTTAGTCGCTTGATGGAAAGCCAATCAAAGTGGAGCAAGCTACTAAGCCTCAGTTTGAGGGCACTGGTAGGAGAGGGCCTCCATCCATGCACTCCCGCAGTCGAGGCCCACCCAGAGGCCCCCGAGGATCCAGGGGAGGTCCAGGTGGTATGAGGGGCCCACCATCTAGAGGTAAATATAATTTTTGTTGTTGAATGGTCCAAATTGCAAAGCCCTTCATTAAACATTTTCAATTATTTCCAAAGTATTTTTTTAAGTTTAATGTGTTTGTTTGCATTTTTTGTCTGTTTAAAAGACTACGATGATAATTCGGGGAATGCAGAACCCTTCTTTAAAGGGATGTCATCCAGGGGCCCCCCTCCAATGAAGAGAGGACCCCCAGTCCGAAATGGAGGTCCACCGCCCAAGAGGTCTGCCCCCTCTGGGCCAATGAGTAGACGTAAGTCTCAGAAAAGTTGGTAAAATGTGGATTTTTGAATATTTTTTACTGGGGGGTTAGCTGAGTGGGTGGCACAATCTTTAAAGGATCATTATTTCTGCACAGGATTCATGTATAAGCAGTGTGAATATCTGCATTATTAGATGATAAACACTTCTGTTTGGATATACTTTGTTTTAGCACCAATGTCAAGAGACAGGGATCCCTATGGCCCACCACCTCCTCGCAGAGACTCAATGATGTCCAGGAGGGATGATTATCCATCACCAAGAGATGATCACTACAACTCGAAGGACAGGTATAGCATTTGATGTTGTCTTTCATTCTTTCAAAAAAAAATAGTTGAGACGTTAAAGGATGTAAAAAATAAAAAATTTATAGCAGAGTGGTTTTGAACCCCCCAATTTCTGTCATTTCATATTCCCTTTTGTAGCTCATCCGGATGAAGTCGCGATGAGCTATTGCCATCGCGCTTTGTCCGTCCATCGTTCACAATTCACTAAAATGACTTCTCTGCCCTCAAATCTCAACAGATTTAAATTTTGATTGATTCATTAGATCTAATCATTAGGCACAAAACGTATCACTTCGTTTGTTGAAATTTAATATTGTAAACAATTTATTTACAACTAGGGCTGGGCGATTTTCTCTTTTAAAAAAATCTCAGATTTTTTCCCAAAAAACTCGATTCACGATACGATTTTTTTCCCACGTGGGCTAAATGAAAATGAAAACACTAGAAACGTGGTTTCTTTCGTCTTCTTTTTTTTATTAAATAACATGTAAAACAAAAATACTTCTACAAATAACTATAAATAATAAATCAGTTGTGCAAAAGGTGCAACTGCAACCTGAGACTTTGCCTACATGAACTGTAGTAAGTCGAGACATATCCACCACTGTTACAGGAAAAACAGTGCAAAAAATAGTGTCAAAGATATATTTTGTTGGAAAAAAGAAAGCTTAAAATATTTTAACAACTAAAACAATATACATTAATACTCATATTATATGAAAAACATTGCAAAAAACATAGTAGTGCAAAAGTAAGATAAAAAAGAAAACTAGTAACATTTTTACTTCGTAAGGACAAAATAAAACAAAACCTTATTATCAATCAAGCTACTTCAAGAAACCAGAACATGTTATCAATATTTTGGATATATGATGTTATTGCGTCTGTTATTGCTCCCCATCGTGCTCCGTGCAGAGTCCTGCACGGGTTCGGGTACCCGTGGGTGAACCGCAAATTTTCACGAAACGGGTGAAAAATGTTGTGCTGTGTCGGATACACAGTAAATTTTGCAGTGTTAAATCAACACTTAGAGAGTTTATTTAACTTCTTCTAGAGTGTATTTAGTCCCATTGTCGCCAAATTAACACTGAAAAATCTACAGTGTACGGGTTCGGTTCGGACGTGGGTGATCGTGGGTCTAATTTGCGGTTCATGGGCTAAAAACATTTTTATTTGGCTCTGCCTTGGCTATGTCACTGTTCGGTATATTCGTGGCAATAAATGTTTGTATTTAAGTTTGGCTATCTGACATTTTCTTTCGGGTTCGAGTCGGACATCGGGTTCATTTAAAGCGGGTCGGTTCGGGTGCGTTTTTTTTTTCGTCGGAAAACGGGTCGGAGTTTAAACATGACGGGTACGGCGGTTGCGGTATGTCAAAATCAGAACCGTGCAGGACTCTGGCTCCATGTTTATCATAAGGTGTGCCGCGAGAAAAGCTTTCAGTCAGTGTTTGTTGAACATTTTGAAGAAGTGCTGGCAGCGCTAGTCTCTGCTTTTTCTAAGAGTTCTGGCCCCCCCCACAATGGATGCTTTCGCTTCAGATGTGCAACTACGGAAAGCAGCCTGGTTCATGGTTTTCTTTTTGCGAGGAAAAAAGTGCGTGTGGAGGTAAATCGGATTGCACGATTTTCCTAAAATATGAATCGATTTTGCCATAAAACTCGATTTTTTTTGCCCAGCTCTATTTACAACTTTATTTTTTTCAGTCAAAACACTTCTCCTCCCTGGGGACACCCCTTTGGATTTAAGAGTATTTACGTGACGCCCCCCCCCCCCCCCCCCCCCCAGTAATAATAATCAGATGTACAGTACATTAAAGATGCTATTTTTTTATACACAGAAGATCACTGTCCACAAAAGAGCATTGCATCATTTTGATGACGTGGTATAATTTTATGAAAGTAGTTATTCCCAATGCTCCTTAGCTTGTTTGGCTATTTTGTGTCTTAACAAATTTACTGGTAATTTATTAGGTGTTGTGCCACAGAAAGCCATGTACAGATTTATAATAATTTTAATTATTTAGTGTATTATATTGATGTCATTATGTAGTTAGTTGATTGATGGCCTTGTTTCAACCAATTTAAATATTATAAAACATTTACCTGACATGCAGTTTTGGTAAGTTTGCAAGTAAAATATTACCATTCCAGAGCTACAGTTAATGAGACTCATGTTCCTCCCTCTCCCCCCAGCTACTCTAGTCGAGATTATAATTCCAGAGATTCAAGAGACTATGGACCTCCTCCCAGAGATTATTCTTACAGAGAATACTCCAATTCCAGTTCCCGAGATGACTATAGCTCAATGTCGAGGGGCTACAGGTATGTGTTCAGGGATTCATACCAAGTGTAACTGATTCCATCGTAATTTTAATGAGACATTAATTTGCAATTGTCCCATTTATGTAGTGACCGTGATGGCTATAGCAGTGGTCGGGAGCCCAGAAGCTATATGGACCGTCCAAGCAGTGGCTCCTACCGAGATTCTTATGATGGTTACGGTAAGATATGATAACAAGAGTTTAGGGAGGATCAAAAGCAGAATGATACAAACAAGAGCTGCACAAGTTATCCATCAACCAACCAAATCGTAGCAGTGTCAACTGCGACCTCAAGTCACAAGAAGCTGCAGTTTCCCCCTCCACTGAGGAAAAGGCATTTCAGGCAACCTTTAAACTTCCTGTTTCCGTTGCTGCATCCCTGTCCAACCCAAAAACTAAATGAAACTGGCATGTATATTTTCAGTCCATTTTTAAAGTGATTAACTATTGGCTTCATATTTGAAAAACAAAAATGTATTGGAAACCAGCCTCATATCTCACTCCATTTTACTTCTGCATTCAGTATAAAAATCAGTGTTTGTGGCAGTATCACGCAGAAATAAGTCTAAATGCTTTATATGTCCCAGAAAGCAGCCAATCATACGGAACCCTAAAAAGTCCTTGGAAACACCGTTGACCACTCGGCGTGTGTTGCCTGTCAGAGCACTCCCTCAAGGAGTAACCTCCAAAAAAACTTGGCAACAACTCTGAAAACCTCGTCCTTACCTGCAGTTCTAACACTTGGAGCTCTAAAAGGAAAAATGGCTACTCAAAACAATGGCATGCTGGAATGGGTAACAATGCCCATTGTGTCCTATGCTTGGATATATTACTAAGTTTCCCATGTTAAATTTAAGAATGATAACATGATGGGGCATTTAAACATGTCATCCATTATATGTTACAGAGTTACTTCTATTGGCAGTAAATGAGCACCTGACCTGTAAATTGAACCTTGCCAATTACCTGACCCATTGACCCTGCGGGTAACTCTCGCAGCGCCCCACCCTCACGGGGCCCCCCACCATCCTATGGTGGGAGCAGTGGAAGCAGTCGTTACGATGACTATGGCAGCAGTTCCCGGGATGGATATGGCAGTCGTGACAGTTACCCCAGCAGTCGGAGTGACCCATACCCACCTAGCCGTGGTGAGCGAATGGGCAGACAGGAAAGGGGCCCAGCTCCCCCTGTCGAGAGAGGCTACCCTCCTCGTGATTCATACAGCAGCTCAAGTCGTGGAGGGCCACGTGGTGGCCGTGGTGGCAATCGAGCTGATAGAGGAATGGCTCGCAGCAGATACTAATATGGACTTGGAGAAGGCAACAAAGAAAACATTAGACTCCGTTCACAATTAACTCGTGTTTTGAAAGAAATCTGACTAGACAAAACTAGTCATGTCTAAATTTGTGGAGTATAAAGCATAATTTTGAACTGTTATCTTGACTTTCCCAGTTTTTTATGTGTAAAGATTTTTGTTTTTGTTTTTTTTAATTAGTTCTCTTGCTCATGTAACAGTACAGTTACCAAGTGAGTGTTTTTGTACATTCAGTGCTGTTGGAATTTGCAATGCCCTATAAGCCTGGCTTTCCTACTCTAATAAAGCTTTTAGTTGTATCTTCACAACTGGTCATCGATTTTCAAATGAAGACCAAAGATGGTCATTTGAGTGTTAAAAAAAACAGAACAACTTTACTTTAAAAAACATCTTTGTAGAGCATAGATATGCCTTTGCTCATTCTATTTAATTAGTGGAATAAGTTCATTCTTACCACAGCTATGCTTCCAACTGGACCATACTGTTTTGAGGGTTCAGCAGGTGTTGCTGTAAAAATGTTCAAATGTATTTTCCTTGGAAATGGATTCATCACCCTTGAGCCATTTGATGGCATGCAACGGCATAACCAAAGGCAACAACAACCAAAAGTGAGAGTCTTTTCAACTCGACTGGTAGTCAACAGCTGGTAAGCAAAGCAAACCTTTTTCTGATCTGTAAATGAGTTTCTCATTGTCCTGTATTTCAATCCCTGCTCAAATGGTGATAATCAAGACAACTTTTGCCTGAGTGGACATAAGAAAAAAAATGGAGGTCAACTGAATGTGCCTTTTTCAATGTAGACCGTTTTCATCAGCTAAAATTGTCAAAAGTGCAGCAACATCCTAAGTTTCGTCCCTGGTCAACTACAGTTATATTTTTGCCAACTGAATCCTCAGTCCATGGAAGAGTTTTGCCTAAACATTCATCCAACCTGACTAAGACCAATTGGTTATAGAGCTGTTAAAAAAAAAAAGAAGCATAAAACCAAACTTAAGTAAAGCGCTTTAGTAATGCTAGTTTTCTTTTTGTGAAATTTAAAGCCATTTTTAACTAAGAGCCATTTTCTCAGTATCAAAAAACTTCCACAAGCATGCCAATTCAAAAACTGGAGACCTCTGGAAGAACACCTCCGTCGTAAATGCAAAACTGGAAACAATCACTGAAGACAAAATCAGTCAAACCAAGGAATACAACAACATTTTCAGATATTTAATGAATACATAATTGAGAGAAACGCAGCATATTGACATGTATTCTCATTACAGGATGAATGTCCCTTCAAGGCAACTGTCCTTGCAACATACCTGAATGAGTTATGTCCTCGACTAGTTGGACCAGTGAGATCAGAGCCCCACTGCAGGTATATTCCACTACATTCATCAGGACCATTTCACTGAATACATCAAGTGTTAAAAGAAAACTTTACAAATGATTGAAAACTTTTAATGTTTTTGAGTTTTAATTCTAAGAGTGCACATAGTTTTTGCCAGACAGATTTATACTGTTTTAAAGTAGAATATTAATTTGTAAAAAAAAAAATTTTGTATATATTGAATGTCTTTCAGATTCTGATAGTGGCATCTGTTGAAACAGCTGCTGCATCTTCAAGGGGAACAACGTGTTGAAAGTGGGAAGAACGGACAGAGGATGACTCAAATACAGTTTCTAGTGGTTTCAATAAAGAGATTGAAAAGTTTTGCTCTGTTTTGTCAGTTTGTCACATTGCTGTAAACCTATTTTTTGCCCTTACGGTCAGTTTTCCAACAAATAAGTACATTTATATACCTACATACAAATAGTCTTAGATGCGTACATCCAAAATAAAACTACATTTTACTTTTTTTTGGAGGGGGGGTGTCTACTCACTGTTGTAAGAAAGCATTTGCCAGGGCTATAAATGTAAAGCTTATTGCAACATCTGTGTTAGACTGCTGCAGGCTACTAGTCACACCACTGATATCCGTGTTTCCTAAAGTAGTTGGCAATTTTTCTTCTTGCGAAATATGCAGTTATTTCCTTTTTGTGTTTGTTGGAGTGGGGGTGTTATAAGGTACCAGAGAACCTGGTAGGAAAAAGCCAGCACTCTTCTACCATTGTGGAGGTGCCTAATTGCCAGTAGGGGTGATCATCAGTTTGTATCAGCGTCGTCCTTCCCCCACCGCCTCTTTTTTTTTTTTTAACTTGTAGCAGAAGTGCGGATGTGAGTTGCATATTGATACGGAACAGGCCGCTACTTGTATTTTTGTCAATAATGCGTGCATAGCCAATGGTCATTTTAAGGGAGCTATGAATCCAGAGGAGCAGACTGTAACGTGGTTAATATCATTAGGAGTGTTAAGCTCGCCTAAGAAGAACATAGCGGACCCGGAGGAGTTTCTGAAAACATCGCTGAAGGATGGGGTCGTCCTCTGCAAGCTCACCGAGAGGCTCATACCTGGATTCACTCCCAAGGTGAGTTGTTGATTTAAGTTAACTAAGGTCAACAAATGGAAGAATGATCGACGGCCTTGGTTGAAGGGAAGGGAGGGGTTTGATGAAAACGATACGGACTGGAACTTGTTCCCGGAGCAGTGGCTGGGCCTTCGGTTTCACAGTACACGAACCGTAAAGTTTTTATTTAACAACCCGTTTTCTTTTACGGGATCGCAAATGCAACGATTCCAAAGCTGTATTTGGAGTTATTTTAACGACGTGATTTCAAAAAATGTGGTTTCCTGTGAAGCGATGTGAAATGTTCCGCATTCTTGACATGAGTGAGTCGGTGTGAACACCCACCAAAACAGGGCAAATTCGGTGGCAACAGTCGGTCTAAAACTACCTATCACATGCCCCGGGGTGTAGCCCGGCCTGTGGGGTTTAACGGTACCGGTGGCTTTAACATAACTTTTTGCTACGGTGAACACATTTGGTGTGAAAGACACATGCTTAGTTGTTGAGATGACAAAGTTGATAATGATAAATAACAGTTGCAAAGACTATTCGTCACTTCCTCCTGAAAGCCTCGGCTCTTCCCGGTGCGACCTCCCCTGTGAAAAATGGCATCAAGTTGGGTCAACGTAGCGGGAAACGGCTATAATAAAACCGGAAATAGAAACGTCTCGTTTTTAAATTCGATTTGATTACTTTTACTACTATTTAGCAGCTATTGCTACTTATCTGTTGTGGCGTCGTCAAGGGGAAAGTTTACCTTCGTGTGCCAGTTGTTTTGTACGTCAGTTCTGTTGACGTCGGTTTTATTTTGAAAGCTGCAAAAGTGAGCGGAAGTGAAGCTAGCTTAAATGCTGCTACTTTGACTTTTCGGTGGTGTTAATGGTTATGTATGCATGAAGGAGACGCAGGAAGAATCTACAGTTATTTTGGAAACTGCAGGTTACTCCACTGAACACTATCACAACAGTCGCACTTTATTCGCTTGTGTTTTTGTAAGTGTCATGGCGGTAGTGTCGTTTAGAGAGTTTGAATAGAGCTTGTGTCAGATGTCTTTCTGGCACATTAAGCCGAGCTGTGTGTTTATATATTTATTTCGTGTGTGTGTGTGTGTGTGTGTGTGTGTGTTCAGTATTGCCAGGATCCGAGAACTGAAGCCGACTGCATTTCCAACATCCGAGAGTTTTTAAAAGGATGCTCGTCCTTGAAAGTAGAGGTAAGTTGCCCCTCTATCACTCAAGTTTTATCTCCAAACTGTGCGTTGTTTTTGACACACTGACCTTTCTTTGCTATTATCTTCTTTACTTAACCTACTGCAGTTCAACAGACAGGACTTAACACACACACACACACACACACTTGTGTTGTGTTGTGATCTGCTTACCCTGCTGGCATGTCTTCCACACACCTCCATGTGGAGTGAGCTTAACTCTACATAAACAGACATGCTGTCAGTCACTCACATGAACACAGAAAGGGAACTGTTAGCCTCCATGACTAGTGTCTCTGTTTTCAAGTGGCTACAACATAGTTTTCAGCAGTGTTTACTTCCTTGTTTTATTCCCTTTCTCTCACATTCCATAATGACAGTGTTTTGCTTTTTGCTGCTTATTGAAATACACCCATAGGTAGGGCTGAAATCTCAATTCAAAAGCAGCAGTTTTGTGAATATAACAATAAAATGTGTTCCAAAGTTACGTTAAAAATGAAGCATTGTGCTACTACAGAGATAATAAGACTCAAATGGCTGTTCCTATTTAAATCATGGCTCACATTGACAATTGGAGTATGTTTAAATATAATCTCTGTGTTTTTTGTGTCTTTCATTCAGCCCTACATATGCTGCAGGCCATGTATCGTTTTAAACATGTCCTAATATTAAACAGGAGCAAATGAATTGCAGATGTTGGGAGTTCACCCTCTTTCTATACTACACTGTTTGCAATAGCCACACTGGACAGTAATTTTTCCTCCAGGTTTATAAATACATTTTTCTGGTCTTTGAATCACATCACTTGGTTTCTTTAAACAGCTAATTGAGTCAGCAAGCCTGGCACGCTGCAAAGTCAAGTGGTTCAGTAGTTCTGCCCAGCTGGCTTGTTATGTCTGGGAGGTCCCCTTTGCTTTTATCCACAATCCTGCTACAGCCCATAATTAGACCTTTTGCAGCCAGCCAGTGGGCAGGAGTTTTTGGAGAGCTACTGTCAAATGCATCAGCCAAGGGATGTCTATGGAGCTACGACCAGCCCTGCCCATCCTTTGGTCAGCGATGTGATCGTAGTTAGTGAAGTTTTCTCCCTTATTTTCCACAGCAAATAGTGTGCCTGTTTGTCCTGTGACTGCACTGCACAAAGAGAGCAGTCATACAGCTTTCACTTCTGCCCTGCATAACAGAATGGGGAAGTGCCATTAACTGCTTAATGCCTGTGATTTTATGCTGTGTTATGTTCTTTATGAGTTAAGTTTTTGTTTTGATATATTTAATATTAGGATAAATATTTTAGAAAAAAACTGCGTAATTAAATAATGTGGCAGCCACTGACCCTGTACCATGATCTTGATTTCAATACGGAGACAGTAAGTAATTACTGACTGAAATCAGTGTCTAACTTAAGAGTATGATTTATAGTTGGTAGAATGCATAGCTCTGCCAAAGCCCCATGGTCAACATCCCTATCTCACAAGTTTGTTTATTTAGATTATGTAAGCAAAAATGAAGTAAAAATTTAGGATTGCTTCTTTTTTCTATATTTGCACTGGAATACAATGGGTTTGTCCTTGGACCATGCCTTTCTGATCCACTAAGTGTGAATGTTGTATTATGAATACTTTAAATTCGATACAACAAATCTGAATAGCTTCTGGAATTCCTTTCTACCTTAAGACAGACATTCTACCTTGAGATGTAACAGTCACACCTGCTTAAACTCTGAATGAGGTCGTACACAACTCATGACCAAGCCTGTACTACTCAAACTCTATATTTAAGATGTTTTATTTAAAATGTGAAACCTTATCCACTAAAGGAAAGAAGATAGCCGTCTGAGATGGAGCAGGCCAGCAGTATGACAGTGTGTGTGTGTGTGTGTGTGTGTGTGAACGCATCTTTGTACGCAAGTACACAGTGAATTGTAAATGAGTTTGGCACTGTCTTTTTTTTTTATTACAAACCACTAAGTCTCAAAATATGGGTCATGCTCAACATGTCAGTTTTTATCTCTGTCTTGTTATAGGCTTATTCAAATCCCTAAGTGTGTTCCTTTGTGTGTGTGTCTTTCTATTGTTTGTGATGGACTGTGAAGGATGTTTGTGTGTGTGTGTGTGTACGTGTACGTGTACGTACTTGGTAAGCTATACTACTCAGATCTGTGTAATAAGTGGAAATGGTTCTAATTTTGGCTCTTTCACCTTCTGCATGTGATGTCTTTCAGGTTATATGAAATCATGATACTGGGACCTTTGTTTCTAACTGCTGTGTCTGTTTTTCAGGGGTTTGAACCCGAGTGGTTATACACCGGGGAGAATTTTGGTAAAGTTCTGGCCACCTTGCTGGCAGTCAACTTTGCCACACAAGGTAAGAGTTTTGCAGTCTCTCTCAGTACCTCCACAGCCTATTATTGAGAAGACCTTGGTAATATGTAGTCCTTTTTCATGGTATACAATCAATATAGTGATGCTGGCTGATATTCAATTCAAATTAAAGTAGTCCAGTATGTCCAGTAAGACAAAAAAAAGCAGACATGAAAATGTAATCAATACATTTCATAGTAAAACTCAATCACAAATAGAATTTTTTTTTGTATGTTTGACTTTGTTGTCACTTGTCATGTACTATTCATTAGACCATTTTAGATCCACAGGACACAAATATATTAGTAGTGATCCTCTGCATTTTGAGATGTTCAGGATGGTATGTTGTTTTTCACAGACTTTGAACATGCAACCATTTTCAGTCCTGACTGGGTTTGTTATTTGCAAGCAGCTGGCATGGCAGTGTGTGTTTGCATCATGCTGAGTGCCATATTTACTCATGTACATCCATAGCCTGATACATCTTGCATATTCTACTCATTTGGTTGTTTTCTATGCTAGAACACTGATTTTAGAGCTTCATGATGAAATGCATAACATAAAGTGACCGAATATTGGCGTGTTCTTTTAGGGACACACTTACTCCTTACTTAAATGCATATCTTCAATAAGGATGGTGTAAAATGGTTTGCATTGCAGCAGCCCTAGAGCAGTTTGGGGCTAATTGCTTTGCTCGAGAGTCCTTGTTTAGGGACATTGAAGAGGTTGTGCCACTCTCCCTTCAGTTTTCAACTTCCAGAGAGAAATCCAGCAGCCTCAGAATTATGCAGTCAGCATTTTTAAACCAAATTGCAAACTCAGCATGTCACAGAATGCTTGACAACATGCACATAATGCTCTGAGTTATTTGTGAGTTTGCAACATTACTGTATTTAATGTAATAATAATGGATTTGATTTCTACAGCGCTTTTCAAGGCATCTGAAGCACTTTACATTATTGATCCACTATTCATTCACTCTCACATTCACACTTGGGTAGTAGTAAACTACATTTGTGGTCACAGCTGCCCTGGTGCAGCCTGATGGAAGTATGACTACCAATTCACACTAAATAGGCCCACCCACCACTGCAAAACATTCATACATATTCATTCACCAGTGTGAGTGACACTGGAGGAAAAGTGGGTAAAGTGTCTTGTGCAAGGACACAATGGCACATGACTAGAAAAGAGCAGGATTCAAACCACCAACGCTTTGGTGATTGGATGACCCATTCACCTGTATGTAACTCTACTCTAGTAAAGCAAGGATGAAGCTTAAGGTTATATATTTAGTAGTAAATCAGTCAATGACTACATAATTTGCTGCAAGTCATTGAAGCCTTATTTCACTAGCATCACAAACAGTAGTGGAGGCTTTTGCAAATAATAATGCAAGACAACCAGCCAATAATTTATCACTGGCATTTTATTATTGTAATGTCTCTTTTCATCGTCATGGCCTTCCTCTCTGTCTAGTTTTGGTGGTGTACAGGAAATTTTGAGTGAAAAAACAGTCTTGAATGAGGCATTACTCTAATCAGGTTCAGATGAATATAATTAAACTATGTTCCATCCTAGTGGTGCTTAGATTTGCCAAAACATTCCACATGAAAGGAAAACAAAAAAAAAAGTACACAAAGTTGCACATTACTGCCCTGTATGAGGTTTAGCATTTACCATTCATTTATTAGTGCTACGAAATGCCTGCTGTTTGTTTTCAAGTAGCAAATTAGGGAATTAGTTAATTATCCTTCCCTGGATAGCACACCATGAAGAAATATGTCCAATGAAATGTATCCCAATTCAGCTTTTCTTTGACTATGCTGCATTCGAGTGCCATATTTCGGGCCATAGCAAAGCAGTCGACAGCTGCGCAGAATGTTCGGACCTTAGTCCCGCCCCCCATCCATCTGGCTGATCCAATCAAGCATCATTTTAACATCCTATAGGCTAGGCTAATTAACGTGAACACACTTGTAACAGTGGAGGAAAAATATCCAAAAGGGGTCTGTTTACATGCTGCTTATCCGACCATAGAGTGTATATAAGTTCATACTTCTTCAAGCCCGCCCTACAATCTCACTACACAAATGGAGCGTTATGATTGGATTGATAAAATGGAACCAGTCCTGGCTAAGGCTCCAGCAGGGGTCTTCAACTCTGGACCTCGGGCCACACTGTCCTACATGTTTTAGATGTCATCCTGCACAAACACACCTGATTCAAAGTAGTGGCTCGTTATCAGGCTTCAGCAGAGCTTGATAACGAGCTGATCATTTGAATCAGGTGTGTTGGAGGAGGGTGCCGTCTAAAACATGTAGGACAGTGTGGTCCGAGGTCCAGAGTTGAAGACCCCTGCTGGAGTGTCACTAAACCAACGATGCAGGCAAAAATATTTGTTACCACTAGAAACAGGCTAGATTACTAGGTTACAAAATTTGTTCACAAATCCTGGAATGTAACGAAAATGTCCTTTTATCTATTCCAGTGCCATTGCTGATAAATTCTTCATTATTAGTTATGAACTATTTCTAAGCAGCTATCGTCGTGCTGGCATAAAATGAACAGAAAAGGAGAATTAGATTCGCATTTGCAATTATTTGCACACAGATCGTTTTGAGCGAATTAATCATGTGATATAACTGATATAATCAAACAGGAGACACCTGTGTAACTCCTTTTTTAGGTCTCCATCTATGCATGTGTTTCAGTGATGCCACCTTATGCATCTCTGCTAAACACTGCACAGCGTGTTTGCTTGTCGAGGGCACAGTTTTTTTTAACATGTCCTATAAAAATCGGAGTATGATCCACAGGGTGTAGGTGACAGAAGGGCTTGTTGAGCTTCTCTGTATGTGTGTGTGTTGGGAGTGGCAGGCAGAATCCACAAGAGCCCTCTGCATTACATACTGGCTGCCCACCTGCCTATTATGCACCCTTACAGTATGATATTGGTTGAGCCTCAGTGTGATGAACCCTGAAGTCTCACCATATGGGCATGAATACGGATGTTGGGCCTTTCCCTCATCCAATTGAAACAATTGCAGAAAATTTGATACAGCATTTGCGGTTTATTACTGGAATGAGAAGTATTTGTCATTTTCATGAACTTTGGTATCCATGAATTTCTTATTAAATATAACTTAGAGGTCAGTGAAACCAATTGTGCTCTCATTTCATCTTTCAGTCTTCTGTAATTTACATAATGAGTAGACAGCAGACCGGGCTTGTATTCATTTAGCACTTTATGGGGAGTCTGTAGTGACGGAGTATGTCTCTACTTGTTGGAGAGATTGCAGCGCAGCCATGTGTCATTCTTAAAGTGAGTACTGGCAACAAAATTGATACCTCTGTCAGTGAAGCTCACGGGCTGCACTCGCACTGCAGGACAGCTGGCAGCTACTGATCCTAAATCATTCTTTCTCTGCGGCAGTGGCTCAGTGATGACACTGTAGAGGGCTGGATGTCAGTGAGATAAATCAGAATTTTTTTTTTTTCTCTCTTCTCAAGATGCTACTGAAAAATACATCCGCTATTTTTTTTTCCCCTTGCTGCTCAGTGTTGTTTCAGAGCCATGTACCCATTTTAGTTAAATCATATAATTCTGTTAGGCGTTGTAAATGTGTATCTCATGATGTGCGCACATCAGTTCCCTATTTTGGGGCTGTGCAGAGCAATGGTACATACTCAGATGAATTACCATCAAATTGTAATGCTCAAAGGTATGTGCACCTGGGTTAAATGCTGTGGTTTGTACATGGTTGTTTGCTTGGGAGGTAAAGTTGTGATTTTCACTAGATGAGAGCAAAGCCATTTTTAAGTTTAATCATCACTCTGTTCCAGAAATAACAGAGGCTCCATATTTTTTTGTGTGTATCCATAGATTGTGCTGCTGAGAGGTCATGTCCACAGTCCAGTGCTCCCCCTCCTAGCCAGTCGGTGTCCTCGCACACTCTGTCCTCTGCCAAATCCAAAGGCTCTCTGCGTAGACAATCCAAATCAGTGGTAAGGGATCTTCTCTGTATATTAATTTTTATTCCTCAGCTGAGGGCTAAGTTAATTATCTAAAGGGTGCATTGTGATATCTGCATAAAATGTTTTACTGTGGATGCATCTTGGTATGGAACAAAAGACTGTTGAAAATAGGTGACCATGACCTATGTTTTCATGATTAAATGACCTTGTGCTGTTATAATATTTGAGTACTTTCAATTAAAAATATGTTTATGTGACCCTACAGCACAAAACCAGTCACTTGGGTCAAATTTCAGAAAGTAACTTGTTAAAAATGCTTTCCAATGATGTATAGATTGTACAAATCTGATCATTTTTTCAACATCGCCTTAGCAACAAGGGATTTTGTTGACTCAAGAAGGCTTTGTTCTGTGGCCTCCCATTGGTTCAAATATATAATTACGTAGATTTCTATTTCAAGGGTTGAAACGGTACCAAACATGACTGGGAAATACCTAATGTGAGCACGAAGGAAAGTTGTGATTTTACTGTGTAATTACTGTGTAATTACTGTCAGTCAGTAGTTATTCCTAAAACGCATGATTTGAAGCACTTACGGTAGGAATTTCACAAAAACTTATAGTGAGAAATGAAATTTGATAATTTTGACTGAACCACTGGTTTTGTGCTGGAAGGTCACATATGATACATTTTACACAACCAATTTAATCTAAATAATAGGACAGTAACTATCAATAGAATCATACACTATATTTGGCCAAGGGGTATTAAAAGTACACATTACCTTATTATCTGTCTATCAGATATTTTTTTATTCCCTCGTGCTTGAAAATAACCACAGATTTCACATTTGTTTCTTTTAGGTAGGAAAGCATAATATAGTGGTTGTTTTATTGAAGAAGACTGCCTATGCATTTTAATATGAGAAAATACTCCTATCAAGAAAAGCACAAATGTTTTTTCAGAGATTACAAAAAACAAAGGTGCAAGATAGGCTGTTTAAAGGATTTATTGAATAAATTTGTCATTGCACTTTATACTGATGTTTATACATCGCTCAGTGATAAAATATTGCTAAGAATTATTTAAATAATCATACCAATATCACAAATGATAAGATAACATTCAGTATGATTTCAGTGTTTGGATAGCACCTGTAAACCCGATTGTGCACACACAGTGCATACCAGTAGAGGGTAGCAATAAACCAGTTAAGTGTCTACCCCATGTACCACATCTTCTGCTGTCACTAATTTCCTAAGTGATTTGTGTTTGTGTTCTCACCCTCACTCATAAAACCACCTCACAGGAAATGTCTGAAAACGGTGGAGGTGGGCAGCTGATGGTGAAGGCCCGTTTCAACTTCAAGCAAAACAATGAGGATGAGCTGTCATTCAGCAAAGGCGAAATGATCCTTGTGACGCGGCAGGAAGAGGGAGGCTGGTGGGAGGGCACGCTTAACGGCAGAACAGGCTGGTTCCCCAGTAACTATGTCCGTGAGGTTAAACCCTGTGGTGAGTTAGAATAAAAGCCCCTTCTTAGAGTTACAAAAGCCTGTTACTGTTACAAAAATGGTCTTTTATAATGTTATTGTTTCATGAAGTTGTAGTTCATTGAATTATTTTGTTATTCTTCTCTATTTCTGGTTAGATATGAACTGCCCCACAGTAGCTTTGTATTTTTACTTTGCATAATGACAGCAAATTTGAATATAATGTACAGAGGGTAAAAACTTTCTTTAACTCTCTACTTTTAGTGTGTCTGGAATACTATTCCAGACAGATTAGATGTTGATTTGAAGCATTTGCAAAACTAGATGGTACAATTTTAATCTTCTATATAAATATTACCCTTTAGGAATAACCTTTTTATACCACCAATACTTTCATGTCACCTTGACAGAAAAACCATTGTCCCCTAAAGGAACTCTGACCAAGAACTACTACAGTGTGGTGAGTGGAGATTCTACAGCACACATGAAAATACTACCTCTTTCTTGTCACTTGAACATGATAAGCATCACAGTAGCACATACAATTATTTTGCCAATTCATCAGAAGTTATGTTGGGAATTTTTGCAAAACCTACAGTTGGTTAGCATGCAACTAGAAACCTTGATAATCACACCTGCATCAGAAGAAATAAGCAAAATAGATGAACTAAATAGCATTTTATTAATTGTTTTTATGGTCTTAAATGGGATAATGAATATGTGTTAAATTATGAATTAAAGCTTATTCTGAATTTCTTCACTTACTATAAATAACTGCATTTAATACGCAGACAAAACTTTGTCACTGGTTGTCATCTAGAAATAGTAGTAGTAATAAAGTACTAGTAGTAAATAGTAATGATGTATTGTGAAATACACACAAATGACACACTGTCATCCTGTAATTATGCTGGTAAACCACTGTAATTCAAAAACGTAACTCCTGAAGGTTCTGTGTAATCTGACAACATAAACATCACATATTCTGCTGATTGTGCTGCATTTTCAGGTGGTACAGGACATCTTGGAACATGAACGGGAATTTGTCAAAGAATTACAGACAGTACTGGGTTGTTACCTCCGACCTCTGCAAGCCAGCGATAAGTAAGAGAAGTGACCAGTAGGCCAGATGGCTATTACTTATTAAATCACACAAAATGTTTTTTGGAGTATATATTATAAGAAGATTGTTGTCTTCAGGCAAAAGTGTTTAATATACTTAAATTGCATGATACAAGGGAGGGTCCAAAAGAAAACATTTATTTATCAAAAGAGCAAAATTATTTTTCGACATGAGCCCTATTAAAGTTTAAACACTTTTACAATCTGTTTCCAAAGGTAGATTCCTTATTTGTAGAATTTCTGTGGCTGTGCACAACACATTTTTAAATGATGATGATAACTTTTTGACTCTCCTTTGTATATTTAATGTTATAGTGCTGCTGTTGATGTTCTTTGTGGATATAGTGCAGTGGTTCTCAAATCCAGTCCTCGTGGCTCAGTGTCCTGCATGTTTTAGATATGTCCTTCTTTTTTTAAATGTATTCAATAAAAACTAATTTAAAATATAACATTTTTTAAAAGTATTTAAAAATTAAAGGAAAAAAATATTTTTAACTTAAAAAAATTAAGTTTTAAAAATGAAAAATGTTAAAAAATTAAATGTTAATAAAAACAATTAAGTTCATTTTTTTAAATCATAAAAAATATTAAAAATAATGAAATATCTCCACCCTTTTAAAAATAAAACCAATTTATATTAAATTAAAAAAGTATAATAATTTAAAAAAATGTTCATTTAAAATGTTTTAAAAAGTAAAAAAAAACCATTTAGTTTAAAATGATAATAATAATAATAATATAAAAAAAAACAATATGTGCTTTTTCCATCACACCTGGAAGGCATTAAATCATTATCAGGCTTCTGAAGAGCTGATCAATAATTGAACTAGGTCTGATAGAAGAGGGAAATAACTAAAAAATGCTGGACACTGGGCCACGAGGACCAGATTTGATAAGCACTGATATAGTTTGAAAGTCATTATATTCTCTGCTTACAAATGAACTGATAAATGTTTTCCTGTTCAGGCTCAGCAGCACAGACAGCGCCACCCTTTGTGGAAACCTGGAAGAGATACTTACCTTCCAGCAGGGTTTATGTGTGGCTTTGGAGGAATGCACCAAGTAAGTCAGTCTAGCCATTTGTAGTTAATATATAGTAGTGTTCTAGTAACCCACAGGAGAATGATAGTTGGACCACAATGGACGGTACAGAGTAAGAACACACCACGAATAACGGCATTCTACTCATTTAGAATTTAATCAGTAGTGGTTCAGAAAATCATAATTATATCTTATACATTGTCTCCCGCTCCGTATGCCTTCTTCATTCATTTGTCATTTCACCATCATCCTCTGTCTCACATGATCTCTATCTCAATCTGACTTCCTAGGGTTCCAGAGTGCCAGCAGCGTGTGGCGGGTTGTTATTCAAACCTGATGTGTCAGATTAAGACTCTGTACCTGGCTTACTGCTCCAGCCACCCTTCAGCAGTCTGCATCCTCACTGACCACAGGTTAGCTTCTTCACATAGATGGTAACAACCTGTAACATCACAGCTGTCTGTGATAAATGTGATTAACAGTGTACGTTTAAAACCCTGCTTTCATTTGAGAACTGTGTTAGGTTACATTTAAAGATTTATATGAAGTATTTTACATTTTTAAGTCACTTCTACTGGGATTATTTGATTGTTATTGCCATTTGATGCCAAATGATGGACATATTTTTCAGACATATAAATTGACTTGTTTAATACATTATCATCTGTATCTTTTGACGGCATGCTTTTTTTTTTCCTGCTGATGATCTGTACATCTTTTGCCACAAGATGTCAGACTTTCATGTGTAAATGACAGTTAATAGAAGTTGTCTGTGCCTCCTGGCATTTTCATTGCATTTACGGGAAAATATATTCAACTAGTATCTCAGTGGTTATCTCTCTGTAATCCTAAAGTTATAATACAAATGTAGTATTGCTGTAATACTCCCTATAGACGGTCTAAATCAGTATTTGTTTTGTAGAAGTGGCTTGTTGAGCTCGCACTGCGAGCTGCAGATTAGGTTAAAATACACACAGGAAGTTGACTGTTGACAGGATATATACACTGTGGTTTGGGTTGATATGCATGCTAGGTGCTTCTTCACAGAAAACACATTTATATTTTCAGTTGTCGATTCTTTTGTACCAACCCAATGCCGCTACAGAATACTGTGATTGAAGTTTTTGCTGATGGAAAATCATGAATGGTGTGCTTTTGCACAACTGGTGTCTGTAGTAACATGAAAATGATATCCTTCAGAGAAGATGTGCAAAATGAAATGTCAATTCAACATGAAGACATCAAGTATTTTCTCAAACTGGGGATTTTATGTAGCAACTTGTTTACTGTAAGAAGCCAATTTCTACCATATAGTTTATCCAGCAGTTGATATTGGGGCCTGTGAATTACTAAGCAGTTCAGTTTCATTACTTGTACATAAGAACATATATTTGTATGTCAATAATAGTGAAGAACTAGACAAGTTCATGGAGAGCCAGGGTGCCAATGCTCCAGGGATCCTGACCCTGACCACCAGCCTTAGTAAACCCTTCATGAGGCTGGACAAGTATCCCACCCTGCTGCAGGAGCTGGAGAGACATGTGGAGGTATAGTAGAATATAATGACAACTAATGTCAACAAGCAATGTAAATAAAAATGAAATGAAATAAAACGTTTCATATGGGACCTCCTCCTTCCCTATTTTTTCTTCCAGGAGGCCCATCCAGACTATACTGACATTTTAAAGGCAACAGCAGCTTTTAAGAACCTAGTGGTAAGTGTGGGATCTGCATCCTTCAGCTTTTTGAACATTCAACAAGCGTTGCATTAATAAATAAATGAGAATTAGACTCGGCCATATCAGTTCATTTTGACTTCCAAGAGGAGGGCCAAAACAGACTCGGGCCAAAATATCTCTTGATGACCTATTGTGTACAGACAAAAGCTGGACAGGCAGCAGACATCACTCTATCAAACCACATCTGACCCACCTCATATCAGTTAAATGGTTGTGATTGGCTCTACTCAATCTCAGCTCTGTGGAAATCAGTTTAAATGGGAGCAGTGCCAGGCTGATCTGCCGGGCAGATGCATCTCATTCCCAGACAGGGTTTAGGGATCCTCATTTTATAATCACTGAGCAATACTTAGTCAAACAACCTCTAAGCTTGCCAAGTCAGTTGTTAATTATCGGATGGTAAATCTGCTGAGGCTATATTTAAAATCAGATTAATATAACTGAAACCTAAGTAAATTCATTTGTCCCTCAGCTCAAGAAAAAAGAAACAAGTAGTCATCAATGACTTATTTATGGATGACTGCAGACAACTGATGAGCTCAACAATAAGGATTGACTGTGGCAAGTGAAATCAGACAGATGGAAAGAATTAAACGTGTTGGTTGAAAGTGATAATGGAAGATGCAAGTGAGTAATCTGTCATGGTCTGTGTGCCATTCAATCTTTTGAATTTCAATTAAAGGGGAAAACTGTTTGTTTTTTCATTATTTAGTTTAGTGTCAAAGAAAAAACAGATTGTGACCTTTATTTCCAATAGTTAGGAAAATGTAATGTTTCAAATAACGCCAATTAAAAAAGCAATCATCCTGCCTATTTCGATTTGAATATTTTATTTTCTCTGGTTTATCCACGTGTTACCTGGGTGAGTTTACGATGGGTGGAACTTAAAATTACAACGGGTGGAACCGGGTGAATATCAAAGTTACGGGCTACAGCTGTGTTTGTGTTTATCTGATCAGCACGCAGATTAACTGACAGGCTAGCAAGCAAGCTGGTAAAAAACAAATGGCTTTAAAAACTTGGGGAGCAACATGTAGGCTAGGCCTAGTGTAGCTGATGTTGGAGCGTGTGGCAATCGTAGTTGCAGTTGTCATATTTGAAAGTACGTGGAGACGGATTGTTTGTCTGTGTACTTTCTACAAATGAAAATTCATGTCATTAAAACGTAACGTTGACGTGAACCTTGCGTATGGAACTTTCATTGATGTAGCCTAGGCTATATGGACTTGATGGGTTAAAGACAAGCCCCCGGAGTATTTTGAAAGGAGAAAAAAAAGGAACATGAAGGATAGAAGAAATTACTGATAAATGCAAATGCACTAAGAGCATCATACATGACCTCTGATCAGTAATTTTATTTATTAGATTTTTCCAACTTCTACAACATAGATCATATGTATACATATTTAGTAGCATACTTGGAAAAACATTTTTTAATATTACACCCAAAAACAAAACAACATTACAAAGAAGACAGTGAGAGAGAAAAGAAATGAAAGGGCAAAAAAAGAAAGAGGGAAAGAACAGGGAGGGGAAAAAACCCATCTTACAATACAATCACAATCAGAAGTCTATGCAACTTGTTCATCTTGGTGGCTTTTTAAAAAGTCTGTGAATTGTCCCCATACCTTTTACAAATTTGCAACTTCCCCTTTTTAGCATAAGTCAACTTTTCCATGGCTAAGGTGTTGGAAAGACTCTAGAACCAGACGTCGACAGAGGGTGCCTTCACGTCTTTCTATACAGTGCTTTACTTGTAATGAGCACATATAGATTATCTTTTTATCTGCTCTAGACATTCTTGGACAAGTCGAAGAATGAACATTTTAGGGCAGACTGGTAATGTGGTAGAGCTGATGTCAGAGATTATTATTTTTTTACCTTTTCCCAGAATTCTCTAATTTTAGGGCAGTTCCATGGGCAGTGATAAAGTGTGCCCTCCTCTAGACCCCACTTATTTCAGAGATCAGGGTTAATATTGTTGCATCTGTCCTCTATGACACACCATTTTCCATTCCTCTTTAGAAATGTCAGTGGTGATGTCACTTGACCACTTCATTCTTTGGCCAATTGAAGATTCACTGTAGTTTTCCACTATTAAGCTATAAGTAACAGAAATTTGACCACGACTGTGCATATGTTTTAGTATGACCTCTTCAAGGCTGGACAGTGGTGCTTTGTGTATCTGCTGTTTGTATTTCTTCAAAATATAACTCCTAATTTGCAAATGTTTGAAAAAGTGATTTCTAGGTATATTGTAAGCACCTTGTAATTCCTCAAAACTATACAATACCTTTTTTTTCCTTGTACATGTCAATGATTTTACTAATGCCTTTCATTGCCCATGACTTGAAGCCTGGGTCGTTTCTTCCTGCAGGAAACTGGTGGTTGGGGTGAACCCTGATAGATCTGGGTCAATGTTTAAATGTGTCTGCGCTTTAAACCAGACCTTAATAGAGTTTTTAATGAAGGGGTTGTTTGTATTTAACAAGTTTTTAAATTAATCAGAAAATAAAAAGAATTTCAATGCCAAGGGGGGGATGCAGTATGGCTTCCATTTCGACCCAGGAGATTTTTTTTTTTGTCTCCTCTGATAACCAGTGCATGGTTTCCTTGATCTGGGCTGCCCAGTAATACCATATCTGATCAGTAGTTTAGTCTTTTTTTTTTTGAGATTGTTAATGTTAATTTGCTATTTACGAGGTGTCTAATTTTAGTAATGCAACTCCAGCAAGGTGGAAGTCTGTAACAAAAACTTTTTTTGCTTTGCATTTGGTGAGAATGTTCCTACAGTGGGTGTGAACTGAAATGCCATCTTAGTTGGATTATAGACTAACAACCACATTGTACCTGGGGTAGGATTACTGTTAGACAAAGTTTCCTCCGTATAGCTCCAGGTTCCTAGTAAGAATAGATGAGGTGACTCACACACATCATTTTTAGCAGGGTTGCAGAGGAAAGCAGGAAAAAGAAACTGTTTGACTATTTTCATTTGCAGGTTTTTTTCTTTGTGTGTACTGATTGTGTGGTTGGGTGGGTCGGTGCTTAAGAAATGTTAGATGTTTGCAGTGTTCCGTTTACAGATGCTCTTTGAGTGTCATGTTCATTGCATTGTCATTTTTCTTGTCTCCAAGGGGAGAACCCCTGTATAGCACCTGCAAACATTTACATGTTGCAAACAATTTTTGCCAGAAAAAAGATAATTTATGCCAAAAAAAAAATCTAAATTTCAAACATGTCCAACACCTAAAAAGCACAGTAAGTATTTAAGAGTATGTCAAAACAACATCATAATCAGGATTAAAAGATGAATTTTACATACCTCGTATTAACAATTAAGCAAGTATCAATTTAATAAGAGTTTGTTACATTTCTTGAAATCTTTGACCTGGTATTAAATGCCTTTAAAACATTCAACAATTCAAAAGTCCCTCAGGATAATTCAGTTTTGGTTCCCACTGATTGATTTTTTTTGTGCTTGTGTTTATAGATGCAATGCCAAGACCTGCGGAAACGAAAGAACCTGGAGCTCCAGATCTTGTCAGAACCAGTCAGAGGCTGGGAGGGGGATAACATAAAAAGCTTGGGTCATGTGGCCTACATGTCCCAGGTCCATGTGAAAAATGGGGCCAGCGAGGTATGACATGCTTAGAAGACAGCTAAGATAACAGATGGATTTAGCAGATCAGTCACTAAGAAAGTGGAATATAGTCCAAAGGAAAGCTAAAATCAATTGTCATTTCCTTCTCTAGGTGTTAGGATTTAGCAGTCTAAGTCCAGGCTGTAGATTTAATTAATCGTGTTCTATTCAAAGAGAATAGGGAAGTATTGAAGAAGGAAACCATAACATAATTTATTTAATTTGTGAGCATAAAACTTACTTTAAAAAAAAATTGCATTTTATATATATATATATATATATATATATATATATATATATATATATATATATATATATATATATATATATATATATATATATATATATATATACACTAATTTTTAAAAACGTTTAGCGATTTTAGGCATGGCTCATGAGGCTAAGCAAACCAGGAAGTGAAAACATCACCATCTGTGCCTGTCGGCATCAAGCTGACGTGCTTGCTATTTATATGATGGGATTTTAAGTCTTACACTTACACGTTAAGGGCAGTGATCATAACTGTTCTGGTAAATTCACCCATTTCTCAAGTGGTTGTCATCATCTGTTTGCTAAACATGGTCTCTTTGTTGCAATCCTTTTTTTTTTTTTTTTTCAATATCCACCACAAGTATCATATGAGTGTCTTATGTAGGTCACCATTGGGCAAAAAACATATCCCCTTTTGTATGTGGTTTCTTTGTAGGGGTCAGCTTTGTATCTGTGGTTGGAAATCAGCCCAAGAAAGACATTTGGATTAATCTCATTTTTAATCACAGCCAACCACTTTCCAACCATATCAGTCACCATAGTTGTGTCGTAACTCGCCTTCCTTTGCCAGCTCATCGAGTTTCCATGTCCATGATTATTATTCTTACTTTGTTGTTGTTCGTGTTGAACTCAAATGCAGCTTTAACACAAGTTTTGAATCAGTGGGTGGGGCATAACGTTACAGGATTTTTGATTTTGAAAAGCAGCATGATAGGCAAAGCCAGTCACCTCCACCTTCTTGCGATAAGAGGTGGAAAAAATGAATAACCAAATGATTTTTTGCTGAATGTGCAAAATTGAAACTTTCTCACAAGAATACCTGAAACAAAAGTTTCTTTCTCTTTCACAGGACAAAGAGGAGCGCTACCTAATGCTTTTCCCAAATGTGTTAGTAATGTTGTCCGCCAGTCCCCGGATGAGTGGCTTTATTTATCAGGCAAGGACAAATCTTTCTATCATGACTTGAAATGTTGGTTGACAAGCCTTTATTTCATTAGGGTTTGTAATATTGTCTGTGGCCCCAGTGCTATTATAATTAATTTGTTGACTCATAACATAAAAAGAAAATACACGAATAATTTACAGCAGCATCATTAATATTTAAAATTGCTTTTTTTTTTCCCTCCATTACATTGGGTTTATGACATGACTAGAAGTGAGTAGCATACTGGTGTGTTTGATTAATTGGGTAAATATCTCATTCCTAACATTGTTTTATTTGTTTAGATAAGTCAGTCACTTCTAAAGTCAGCTTGATCCATACATATATTACATACAGTATATTCTTACCCAAATGCTTGTATCATATCTTGCTTGTTATCCCGCTTTCTGAAGGGGAGATGGGTATTGTTTTTAAGTCAGTCTGTTTGTTCTGTACAAATGATTACTATTTTCACGTATTAACACTGTGTTCTACATAATCTTATTTCCTTTTTGCATTCAGGGAAGACTGTCGCTGACCGGTACAACTGTGACCAGACATGCAGAGGAGGCAGACAGCGTCCACTATGCCTTTGACATCACAGGTAAAATAAATAAATAAATCTACAGATACATCACTAATATAATTCCGAACCTAATTTGAAGAATCTTGCACTGAACAGAAATCTCAGAGGTAATTTAGGATTTAGTAAAATTTCCAGTAGTAGATACTGCAGCTTATCTCCTGGTCAAATATTCATGCTGATGTCTACAGTCTACTGTGCTGCACGCAGAGACTTAAAATGGCATTTATTTTAGAGCCACCAATCCCTTATTATCTCTGGTAAGAAATGATAAATTAATGTATTTTACAAAATAAGAGGTGTCATAAATCTGACATTTACAAAAATGTTTGATGGTTCACATTTTTTTATATCGGAGATGTCATCTAGATGCTATTTACAAATGCATTACATAGAATGGTTGTTTTAATATTTGTATGTGTTTATGTTGGACAGGAAGTATGATTGATCGCATTACAGTGTTCTGCAGTAGTGCCCTAGAACTACAGGAGTGGCTTGAGCACCTTCAGCCTTTTACCAAAGGTGGCAGTCCCGCGGGAACAATCTTAAAGGTCACACAAACACATCCACTTTTCACTTAACACGCAGAGTCGAGTCAAAACAATACCAGAAGTATGTGGTGCATGTAAAGGTGTGAAAAAAAAGAGTTAGCAAACAGACTCATCTTTCTCTGAACAGCAGATTCTCATACAGCTGTGTATCTAATGAGTATGTGTATAATGACAAATAAAGTACTTTACCTAATGTTTTTTTTTTGTCTTTTTATTACTTTTAGACTGTAGAGGGCAAGCCGCTGAGCATGGTCGGGACCCCCACTCACTTGTCTCATTTGGGCAGCCTCAGTGCTGTTAGTCGTGGGCCCCTGGAACCACCAAAGATCAGTAAACCCTGGTCCCTGAGCTGTCTGCGGCCCGCCCCTCCGCTCAAACCCTCTGCTGCACTGGGGTACAAAGAGGTAGGAGGTTTTGGAGCTTAACTAGCAAACCCACTCGATCCTGCTGTGCACCTTTCACACAAAGCCATGCCGATTCAAATTATTGTTTGTCATAAGCCAACAGAAGCCCACCTCCTTCTGAAAATCTCCATCCGCCCTAATTTTCAGTCTATTCAAATGATCAGTATCAAGTTTTATGCACAGAAATGTATTCCTTAACTCGGCTACACATGCGTGATAGAATATCATACACGACAAGTATATTTATTAATGGTGGGATCAACTAGCCCAATATAGTATGGGTGTTTTTTTGTCATTTTTACCCTCTTGGTAACCTATCTTTTTTTTCTAGTTTCTTTAGTGCTTTATAGCACTGCATAACAATAGCTGTCATATGTAAACTCAATATATATTTGTAACAAATCAACATGTACAGTACTGTGCAAAAATCTTAGGCCACCATTAGCTCTGTTGTTTTTGCAGGGTTGAAATGAAAATGCATATTTATTTATCTCTTCTCTTCACACGCAACAAGAAAATATAGGATATATGTGCACAGCCTTAGAACACACACACATAAATAAATACTAAATGGGTTCCAAATGTTAATGTCACTGTTTAGTGTGACCTCTGACCCCAGTGCACATTGTTAAAAACATCTGAAATGTTGAATGAAACCTGGTATAAAATAATCACATAATGTCTGGGGAAAAAAGTGTTCAGAGAAGTCACATGGCCACAGAAAATAATCCCACTTTCATTTATAGAAGCTGGAAGTGTTGTTTTTAATGCTGTGCATACTTCCTACATATCCAGATTGCATTTTAATACAGAAACATGACAAAAACGTGTGGGTGTTTTACTAAACCAACACAGTGATTTTTGCCTAATACTTTAGCATAGTACTGCACAGTCGTCACTATCAGGTATGGAATCATGAGAAGTTGATGTGTAGCTTAACACATCAACTGTAAACTACTGCCTGTGAAACAGGCTCTGTGTGGTCACAGACTTTCTTCGCCCTTTATTTGTTTTGATGATAACTAGAAAAACCAGTGAGACTAGTGGTTTGGGTCACCTAGATTAACAAGCCTCCATAGCAGCCTACTTTAACGTACTGTAACAGAATTGAGCAGTAACAATGAAACACTTAATTCAATGTTAGGTGGAGTATGGCAGCTCACAATCACTCCATGTTTTTAGGTTTATGTCTGTAACGTCAGCATCAGTAAGTGTGACAGGCATTGCAGGACACTGGAGGTGGCAGCGGTTAAAGAGTTTTGAGTGTGGTGTCAGTCACATTGCGGTTCATGTAGGAGGAAATCTTACAAATAGTTAACACTCAGCATTTCAGTAGGTTTCAATATTCGAAAAGTCCCCCAGCAGAGATGAGCTCCATGTGTTATACTTTATAACCTGCAGCCAGTATGAGTTTAGGCTCGTTAACAACAAACACTACATGAACATGTTTGTTTTTGAACGCTGAATACTACTGAACAACAGTCTGTGTCCACTGTTACAGTAGCAGTCAGCCAGCTTGGTGTTATCTGGGTGTTTTTCAGAGACTGCATGCAAAATCCTTTTTTCCAGTTTCCTCATTTCTCCACATACTTTTCTAATTTTGTGAAATTAATCACTCTGTTCTATATAAACAATGAGTAGGTGAAGGATGGGATGAAAAGTGTTTACCATTAACTCTCTTTCTCATCCTTCTCTCATCATATTTTTCACGCACATTTCCCCTTTTTCTCTCTTTCTCCATCCTGCCTTCTATAGAGGATGTCTTATATCATGAAGGTAAGGTTAGATCTTTGTCAGTTTCTATCTGTGTTTGTGGTTAAGGATGACAGATGGGTGGGTGGCATAGGGGTTGCCTTTATGTGTGTTTGCTCCAGTGTTGAGCTGGCATGCTTCTGTTTGCTTCAGTCCTACCTCGTTATCTGTTGGTTTCCTGTTTCCTGTGGCCTAGTGTCTCTGCTCTTTTTCCAAAAAATTAATCTGTACATAGTAATGTTTTCACACCATGAAGTGGTAACAATTTTAAGTAGATACTAAATCTTGCAGTGCCAAGTTAAGTTGTTAGACTCCTCATATCTGGTGTATTTACAGTATAGTGTTAATTATAGCTGCACAGGCTTCAGTTTGTGCTAAGAGTACAGGTGCCAAACATAGGGCCCGTGGGCTGAAACCAGCTCGCCAAAGGGTCCAATCCAGCCCATGAAATCAATCTGAAATGGAAAAAGTACACTGATATTAACGGCCGAGGATGTCAAATTCAGTCTCAAATGCATTAGTTCTGTAAAATAATGTCATAATAACTTTTAAATATAAATTCTTGTTTTGGTATGAAAACATAAAATTACATGAAAATATTTGCATCTCTTAAAAATTTGAACAATCTAAGCAAGTATATATGACCTAAAATATCTTGAGAGAAAGCATAGTTTTAACAATATTCTATCTGTTACTAAATGTTATGTGTATTTTGTAGATCCACTGTGATCTGTATGTTGTAATGCATTCTTAAAATTTTTAAAAAGACATTTCAATTTGTCGATGTTGTTCACATGTTTAATTACACTTTGTAGATATAAAAAAATGTTCTCATGTAATTTAACTTCTTTACACTGTTCTTATCTTACTGGTCCACTCCATTTTACATCATACTGGGCTGAGTAAGACCCTTGAACTACAGTGAGTTTGACAGGAAATAACTTACAAGAATGAATAAATGACAGCCTGGCAGTATGTGCTGTTCAGATCAGATCAGATTTTGAGGGATATCGTGTTTGAAGAGTGTACATTTTTAGACTTTGTATACGTGTGGTCCAGACAATTTCAGTAACACACTACAAATTTTGTGGCTGGTATTTTATATATACACACACACACATTTATAGTGGTAAATTGTTTATTTTAATAACCTTCTTGTGAAGATTCGCTCCTCTCAAATGGCAACTGAAATCAATGACAGCTGTGAAAAGGGATAATGTCGGTGAACATGGCAGCACTGTGAAGAGAACTCTTGATGATACTCAAAGCATGGTCGTTCGGTACCAGAATATTTGAGTGGTGTTCTGTGGCCACAGTGCTGCAGTTGACTGTCCTATCATAGAAATTTCCATATTAATGAAAGCTGTTTGCATTGTTATTACCTAGAAACTGCAGAGTAGTTGCACTGGAAATTACATGGAAATTGCCTGTAATAAGTGGAAATAAAGGCAATATTACCATGAAATTACAGCAAAATTACCATAGAATTAGCGATCCGTAATGTAAAGTGTAACCATCCCATCAGTGTGTTCTATTGCAGCAAGTCCCAAAAATATCAAACCTCAATACACCTCAGAAAAAAACCTGACTCATGCTATTTATTTTACTTATTTTATTTTATTTATTTTTTTTCATCATACACCTGCATGAAAGTGAAGCCCTGAAAACGTGTTTTAATAGGTTGAACGTGAAAAAAAATGCAGTCAGATGTATACCTCCTGATTCCTAGGAAAGTGTGTGAGACAACGAAAAGTACCTGTAGACGTGACCTTTAGGAGACAGTGATAGGGTTTTATGATGCTGCAGAAATGGGGTTACTGCCTAGTTTCCACTTTAGGGAAAGGGAACGTGACGCTATAGAAAGTGATTATAGTCACAACTGAGCAACATAGTCTATTTGTAATATCACATCACCACTGACTTAACAGTGCTTTTTTTTGTGCGTTAATTATTCATCATACCTTGGGTTTTCATATTCTCTGGGGAGCAAATACTCTTTTTTTTTTTTGGAGAAAAGAAACACTCACAACATTTACTCTACAAAACCACATTTCTGTGGTTTTGTAGTGTAAAATTTCTATAACATCTTTCCTAACGCACCGTCATACACATAGAGATTCACATTAGAAAAGATTTTTCTCCTTGTCTGTGTTTTTTTTTTTTCTGTTAAATGTGCTTTTCATTTCTCTACAGACTAGGCAGAATACAGCACAGGGATCACCATGGTCATTTTGGTCACAGATTAAACACCACATGCTTGCTCTCTTTTGGATATTTGTTCTTTGTTGTTTGTTCATAAAGGATCTGCGTCCCCTGCAAGCTTTGCATACTGTTTGGTTTGGAGCTTTGGCTTTGCAGGTGTGTGAAGAAGTAAATGCAAAGAAACACAAACTGAAATATTGTCACATCCCTCCAGGACTCCAGCAAGAGCCCGAGACCTATGAAGAAGTTCCTTCCAGGCAACAGGAAGAAAGAGCGAAAGCCTTCTGATGACGAAGTTCAGACAAGAAAAAGTAGGATTTGTCATTTTAATGCAATAGTAGATTGTATGAGAAAATTAAAATGGTATAAGCCTCTTTAACCCAGTAAGACCCAAAACCTCCACTAGGGACCAAAATTATTTACTGGTCTAAAAATGTTTAATACCTGTTAATCCACTCATCTATCAATGCATGTAAACAAGTGGTATAAAACACAGCTTGTCATGTTTTCATGCTATTCAGATAGGACCCATTTGGATGTTCAGAGGCTCCATGGTGAACATGGAAAGACTGTCCTCTACAGTCAGACTCCAGTCCTCGAGGGGAGGTGTCCTGTCCTGTATGTTTTAGATTTGGGGTATTCAATTAAATGTCCCCAAGGTCCGGTTATTACATTTTGCTGAAATAGAAGGTCCGAGCCAAAGTCCTGGAACGTGGGGGTCCATGGGGGCCTAATCCAGTTACAATGGGCGAAGGCGGGGTGCACCCTGCATGAGTCTTGTAGTACTGCTGTCTTTAAAACCATCTGTGTAGCTGACGCACTATATATATATATATATTATATGTTTTTAAAATCACCATTGGTTCATAGTGGGGAAAACTCTCAAAGTACTAGAACTTCAAAACTATTGAATATATTGATAGAATTATTACTATTGGCAATACATAGGAAGTCACATATTGGCTCGTTTGATGTTATGACCTTTGACCTTGAGTGAACTTGAAAGATCAAATAAATGTCACTTAATGTTTTAAAATATGCTGTTTGATTAGTGGAACCTTGGTCCTATTTTTTAATATTAAGGTGACCATTGAATTAAATATAGTAAAACACCTTATTTTCACAGAAAAAGGCGAAATGCATATCTTAAGAAAAGTTAAAAAAAAAAAATGCAGGAAGATTAATTTGGGAATTGCCACAGAATTGGCACTGGATCTTTATGGGTTAAACATGTCGACAATACATTTATTTCAAGGTTTGTTTTGATATTGAAAGTAAATAGTTAAATGTGGGGTTTCATTGGATGTGAAATTCAGATATACAGGTAGGATGTTACAGGACTTAACAATAAAAGCACACATTACATTGCATGTGCATGGTTATCTGTTGACTATTGTATCCAGGGTGTGGCATCAGTGAAATCCAAGAATGTGTTTAACATCACATGATGGTTTTCTGTAAAAAAAAAAATAAAGCTCTTATTTGTTATATTGATGACACTCATCAGGCACAGCGGCTTTGGAGGAAGACGCTCAAATATTGCGAGTAATTGAAGCGTACTGCACTGGAGCCAGCCTTCACCAGACAACCACAGGTAAAAGCTTTGCAAAATAAGATGATTGTTTACCTAATCTTATCTTCATTTGTACATTCATCTTTAACGGCTCATGAATCCATAAGTCATAGGTTGTTATTAATTTGTTTGCATATGCAGCTGTGCGGAAAGAGTGTGTCCCTCAGGTGCTTTTACCAGAAGAGGAGAAGATAATTGTGGAGGAAATGAAGAGTAACGGGCAGACTGTCATTGAGGAAAAGTAAGGGAATAATTTGAAAATAGAAAACGGGGATTTGTCATTATTTATATTTAAGTCCTGTATTCATTTGTAATCAGATGTTGACACACAATATTTTTCCTTTGTTGCCTTGACGCATGTATCAGGCACCTTCAGTACACAATACACAACCTTGAATTGATTGCTGCTGTAATCTTCGCATCCCTCGTGATTGCAAATAGTGCCAAAATAAATATTGGTTTCTTCTAATGTCTGTTTTTTTTCCTGTAAGGAGCCTGGTTGATGCTGTATATGCTTTAAAGGATGAGGTTCACGAACTGAAAAAGGTAAAAGTGAATTTCTTAGTATGTATTAAGAAGAACAGGGGATCATTTTGGGGGTTTTGTGTGAAAAGTGAGGTTGTATTGTCCTTAACCCCTCTCGATGTTGACCGATGTATCTGTTTGGACAGAGAAGAGCTCCAAAAACAAAAATTACATCTAGAATGGTTTAAGTTTTTGCCTTAGATGTTCAATCAACAGCTGTCTACTTTCTAATGGTGCACAAAATACTTAACTTTCAGCAGTTTTAGCTTTTAGCTCAATGTTTTTCAACCTTGGGGTCACGTGACATTTCTAGTAACTGATAGAAATTAACCTTATGAATAAAGAATATATGGTGAATTGAGAGAGACCATCCCACTACATAAGACATGACAAAGTGTGAAGCAGAAAATGAATTACTGCGGTAGGGTTTCTTTCAAATGTTTATTGTGGTCAGTTTATGATGCTGCAGCTCTTTCATAACTCAGTTTATTATTTTTTCACTATTAATGTGCAGCCTTGTAAAAGCAAGCATGTCTTGACCAAGAAAAATAAACCTCTCATTCCCAACTTGGTTTTTCTGCCTCCATCCATAATAATATACATTATATAGCCTAAATGTTGTCTAGAATTAATGATTATTTCTATAGCAAACTATTAAATGATCAAAAACAAATGCCAAGATTCAAATAGTTGTTATTCAGTGTTTCCGTGTTCACCATCCTAAATCTGTCATTGACGTACATGAGTCACTTGTTTAGTAAAAACCACTAAAGCATCAAATCCTATGTATTTTTCTGTTATTCTGACCCAGTTTTGCCATTAAAAGTACACAGTGCTTTTATGACACTGAAACAGATGTAAACTCACAGCAGCACATTTACCTGGAATAAAGTCTGAAGGGTTAAAAGTTTAATCTTGGACAATGTCAACATATTGAATATCATCACTGTGTTTTTCTTTCTCAGGAGAATAAGTGGATGAAACAGTTTCTGGAGGAGGAGCAGAAGTCTCGCAAAGAGTTGGAGAGAGTGGTCCGAAAACTGGCCAAGCAGAAGAATGACTGCGCGTGGGATGATGGCGGTCACTGATCCCATCTGTACAACCATCTTTACCCAAGAGTGTGTGTGTGTGTGTGTGTGTGTTAGCCTGTTTGTCTTGGTAAGGGTCAGGTGTGTGTGAGTGTTTGTCTATCCATCTATGTCGCGCCTCCATATTTCAATCACACGGTACCACAGTCGGACTCTCTGACGACAATGCCTGGACAAATGCCTCTTTGCTTCGAGTGCTGGAACTTAAATGTGACGCTCTGATAAAATCTGATCTGTCTTCCTGATCCAGCCTCCGTAGACAAACACGCTTCACCGAGAAGCAGCACAGCTCAGCAAGACTGATAAAATAGGATGTTTAAAACATATTTTGCCTGTCGGCGTGTGGCACTGTGAACACTCCTCAGCAAAACTGAACAATTTTGGACAAAAGAAACAAAAAAAAACAGAATAAAACACATCTGCTGCTTCTTACGCTTCATTTGGAAATAGAAAAGGAGTACCAAGCCATCAAATCCAATAGGCGTTGTCTTGCATGCACTCCTCTTCCAAAGGGGAAGGATTTTTCCTCATTTCTCTTTGATGATGTCATTCTTTATTAGTCAACCCCCCCCCCCCCAAGTGGGAACATTTCTGAAGCTTTCATAAGCATGTCCAATTGACATTTTTGTAACATTTGAGACATTCACACCAGGCTGTTTTTGTAGGTGTTAAACAAGTTTGCTGTTAGTTTCAGTTGGTTGTTAGCGCAGCCTCTGATTCTTTATTTAAAAACTGCATGAATGTACAGTGTTTCTACAGTATGAATTCTGCATCAGAAATGTGATAATCAAAATATTTAGATATTTAGTCCAAAGCTATCAGGGATACAGCCGCAAATTAAAGTAAATAAGACTTGATTATATATCATTTATTATACAGTGTGTGGAAAATAAGGCAAAGATATGTCCCCGATTTTTACTTAAATATATTCAAGGTTCATTTTAACATTAATTGCATAGCCCTGCTTTATTTAGATTTTTTTTTTTTATATTCTTTATTTATTGTTCATATAAACATTTAATTGTGATGTTAGCCTTATTAATATAGTTTGCTGCCTTTATATCTGTCTGAAATTCTATAAAACTACGCTGATGTTTTAGGGCAGAAGAGAAATTTGCCAAGGAAGTTAATTAATTGAGGGGGTTTTTTTTTAAACTTTTTTCTTATAGCCTCAACAGTTTGAGTCAGACTGAGAGGCATATGCAAAGAGATTTATTTCTGGGTGTAACGACTAATAATAAAGTGCCTGAAGCAGTCCACAAACTTTAATGTTAAAGATATGGGCTAATTGCATGATTTATACTGAGAATGTCACAAGTGGTTTGACGTAGTATTTCAAAGAGAGTAGTCTGAGTTTAATGGGTCTATACTGGGTCGAAAACAAGCGTATTGTGTGTTTTTATTTACATGCAGCCTCAAGGACCCACAGCGCGGTACATTTCCTCATGAGGTTGAGCATGTGCACTGTCAACACTGTTCTCTGCTCTTTTGCTGCACAGCCAAGCAGGGCAGCGGTGGAAGCTATTGAACTGCAATAAATGACTGCTTTACTGAACGACAGCTGATTGAATCCCAGCATGGTTTCTGGATTTGAAGAAATGGCAATAATAAGAATAAGAATAATAATAATAATAATGACTTTCACCCACTTTCTTTAACCAAAAGAGGCCTGACCATGTTGTTCAGCCACACATTCTAATCTATTTTGTCACATCGTTTTAAAGGTCAGAGATGACAGACCAAGCCCCAGCTCTCATTACAATCAAAAATATTATAATACAACAAAGTATGCTGGGTTTTTTTTGTACCAGTTCATTTTGTCCGGTACAAGGCAGTTTGTTTCATCAGCTGATCTTTCATCAGTAGATATTCATAGCACGATGCTCAGTTAGCAGTGCAGCCGTCTGCCTCTTGTACAGATGTGTGGATCCTATTGTTCACTGTTGAGGTTAACACATCCTGTGCAACCAAATAATTAAACCAGTGTCTGTCTATTCCTGTACTATTAAGTTGTTTTTAATAAGCATCATATACTGTAGTATTCGATTCCCATTAACCTTGCTGAGCACATGGTAGAGGGGGGTTGGACTTTTTCCTTGTTTATCTAAACTGTACGTCTCCAGATCACTGTGTGTATTGTTTTGCAATGTTGTTCTATGCAATTATTGTTGTTGCAAGTATTGTAATGCTTTTTTTTTTTTTTCTAGACACTGTACTTTATGGTACATGCTACTATGGTCAGTTCTTTTATTAAAATGTAATGGAATAAGTGGAGCTGAACTGGTCCTATGAGTTTCATCGCATTATTTATATATATATATATATATATATATATATATATATATATATATATATATATATTAAAAAAGGAAATGCTTCTCATCATGTGTCAGCAACGTATTTTCTAGGGTATGTTCCCACCTTCATACTGGAAAATCCACCACGGTAGGCTTTTCCATGCAGCATCTCAGTACAAACATGGCTTAGGAATTAGTAGGTTGAAGATTGAGCTGTGAGAAACAGTTGAGTGATGGAAGGAGTGAGTAAATGACATCCTGTGAGTGTGCACCCCCTCTGCTTCTATAAACACCTCCAAAGAAATTCACACTTTCCATGCAACACCACAAATGTATAAGATGCGAAACAACATGTTCATTTTTTTATGGTCTAAGGTGCTGAGGGTAAACTTGTGACAGGGTATTTTACTGTGGGTTGATCTTAAGTATTACTCATATTTACTTTAGTGTGTATTAGTCACCAAGACTGAAATTCCTCATTAGATGCAGATAATTGTATTTGTGCACAAGTATCTAGTACTTTTACCAAGTTTTGAAGCACCCCTTCTAATTTTGGTTTCTTTAAGTTACTTGCATTACATGAAAATTACATTGTTGTGATATATTTGCAGCGCCGTAGCTCCGCAGACGCACATAACGCGCACTGCGTAGGGCACCAAAAGAAATCAGGGTCGTGGGGGAAAAAAAGTGTAAATCATATTAATAATATGCGCTAATATGTTTAAACAATACAAAAACAACATAAACCAATTTTCCCGAGAACATGGGGGGATCTGCTCCGTGCCCCTCTCTCCAGTCTCATGGTGCCCCCTCCCCTCCCAGTGGTCTGTTCGATTATGCCTCATTCGCAATTTGGTGAACACCTGTGCTGTGCGAATATGGCCTCGAAACGGCAGCAAGAGTCTGGAGCTGAGAAGAGGGAAAAAAATAAGAAGAGATGATGCAGGAAATCATCAACCTTCCTCAGCTTCCACCACAGACGTCTGCCTTGGTCAAAAGGACATGGCCCTCCACTACACATTTAATTTTTGAAAACGTTTCTTTTATTTTGTCCTGTAAGGGATAAAAAGAAAAAAAAACAACGGCAATCAACTGACACTGCGGCACCGTAGTATGTACACAGAACAGCCTCTCGCGTGTTCTCTTGTTGTCTCTAAAATAATACACATAAACAATCATATTACATATTAAACACACAAAAACAATACAGAATACAAGAATTATATGAATTAACATTATTACTCTAACGGTCGGTTTAACGTCTCGCGCTCGTGAGACGTTAAACCCGGGCTACGACCTAGCCACTTTCCCAACCGTTATGTGTTCTAACAAGTAGAACAAACAAATAACACTTCACATTTGAACTACACTTATAAAACAATCTAATACATGTACGGAACAACTCCGACACTTGCTCTTTACCTGTAAGGGATAAAAAGAAAAAAAACAATGGCAATAAACTGACACTGCGGCACTGTAGTATGTACACAGAACAGCCTCTCGCGTGTTCTCTTGTTGTCTCACGAGACAACCCGTGCCCTTGACCAGTGTCACCAACGCGCCCTCTGTTGGTCGGAGTTGGCTACTGCATATATATTATATATTTTAACCCAACTATGTATGCCACAGGGATGTGGCTAAGAAGCTGTCATGTCTGATAGCTGATTTTGCAACAAAGAAATGCAGGTGTGTACCTCTCTAGGGCATCTCATAATTGTAAAAAATGTGTAACATAGTTACTTAAGGAAAGTGCCTTTTGTGTTCTCATTCTTATTTTTCTTATTTAAGTTTCTTTATTGAGAATTTTTATTGTTCAACTATTATTTTTGCACTTTATTGCCAGGCTCTTTGTTCTGTGTTTACAGTGTTGTTTGGTCTGTGTTTACAGTTTTTCCACACACCTTTTTGGATTTCTCATGTTTGTTGACAGTGTGTAAACAAATTGCACTGAGAAATTCAAAATTTTTGAAAATTCAAATTTTTTTTTTTTTGAGGTTGGGGGGGGGGGGGGGGCATCACAGAGCATTTGTGCTTAGGGCACCCAAATGGTTAGCAACGGCCCTGTATATTTGTAACATTAAAGTACCATTATTAACTTTATAATGCCTTGAAAATTGATCTGATATGTATCTTAAGCCTCAAAGGATCAAATATAATGTGGTAAATACTAGAGACAAGACTACAAAATATTGAACTGTAGTTTAAAAAAAAAAATCAATACACATTTATCATGTCTTTAACTGGTGGAAACATGTCTTTACATGAGCTTATTTTTTGTTTTTTAAACTTTTTTTGAGCTCCGGTCTTTACATTTGGTGATCCTGTGGCTTAGTCATGAGAAAATATATATTTGCTGTGTGGTTTTTTTGTGTCCTAGAAAAGGAAAAACCATAGTGGTATACATGTGTGACACAGCCTAGAAATCTGTCACTTAGGTGCTTCAGAGACATTTCTGAATGTCTGCAGGGCTTAGACGTTTTTGGCAGATATTTAGTTTCATATTATTAATGTGATTATTGAAATGTTTATTTCACAACATCAGCATATGGCACTATAAGTGTATAAATGAGTGATGGAAATTCTAATGTGGATGTATACAGGTGTCCCATAGGTCTCCATACATAGGAGACATAATACATATGGTTCTAACATGTATTTCTTTATATTTCAGATAATCCACAAAATTCATTTAAATATAGAGCAATGAAATGAAATGATCCTGACAAAATGACAGTCATATTGAGCCTATTATATAAATAAAAAATAGTTTATGTGAAGAAAAGTTTCTTTTTCTTATGTATGGAGACTTATGGGACACCCTGTAGTTTGAAACTAATCTTGAAAATCAACTGAGAACAAAAGGAGAAATATTTTTGATTAAATATTCAAAAACATCTTTAAGCTTAAAATTCACATCAATAAATACAAACTATTCACAATGTCAGAAATTACAAAAAGAAAAAAAAAACCTGCAAGTAATTCAATTTAATAAATTATAGTTTGAAGTCTGGTTTTGTTTCTTTAAAATCCACAAAAATGATCTGAAACCATCAGTTTGATTTGAATGATCCAGTCTGTTTTACAGTGTTCTTTAAACTTTTAGTCCATCTTTGAGGCCGTCTAGTTTGAACATTTACTCTTCAGTGTAGATTTGTCCATGTTTTTACATACACGTCCTACAGACTGAACAGTCCAAAAGTTGTAGCTCCTTCTTCGTAGTCCACCAGTGACAGATCTTCTACCCAAACACTGAGCAGGTTCCCTTTGGTCAGTGTGATCACGTCTCCCTGCATGGCTGTGCACATGCTGGGCATTTTTGACGTGTTCAGGTGGCAGTAAGAGTGCATTATGGTCTTATCTTTGGCATCGCTCTTACTCTTCTTTAACTTTATCCTGTTGACTAATGGTCTTGTTGAGTTGTTCCTGGAGAAAGTCACCCTGGAGTAGACGTAATAATCACCCGACTCCACAATAAGCAACGAGCTCCCCTGGTAATGGATGACTCCATGACGGTTAAGTCCGAATTCTGTGTCCCATTGGAGATAACCGGCTGGAGAGGCAAAATATGAATATTAGACAACTGAGCACTTCAACACAGTGAATAATTAAATTTTCCAAACTTTTAAATCAATATATTCATACATTCAGATTTTGGCTTTGGTGAAGATGAAGGTGCCTTAACCACCATGCCTGCCAGGATTCTGTTTGATGATTTCAGCTTTTCTGCTGAAATATAAGCACCTGAAAACAAAAAAGAAACATTTTATTCAGAGGTAGAACTATGATTTTGCGCACATGTTGCAAAATTAATCAGAATATAAAGTACCTGTTTCTGGACTTTGTTCTTTATGGTCTTCACCTTGATAATTTCCCTAAGGTGGAAACAGCAAAAAAAGTATGTTAGATTTACTGTTAAACATATGTAGGCATTTAGCAGTCTTCTGTTTTAGACATTTACATAGAATGTTCTCATAACATCGAAACACAAGTGTGACATTGCGACATTTTGTCAGTCAGAAGTGCATTTCCTGTCATTCATATACAGGTTCACTGGCTTCAATATGTCATTTTAAACACAATCAATTTAATGTGCCCCAATAAAATGTAAAGACATATGTGTGATTGAAAATTCGTTCAGGTTAATAATTTAAGAAATATACTCACATCCACATGTGAGTATTTAGGGAGCATGTTAACCCCACAAATGTAATATCCTGCAAATGTAATAAAAATTTGCAGCTTTTAATGTAATAATCCCACAAATATAATAACTTTCCCACATACGTAGCAGCAGTCACATATCAATTTATTACATTTGTGGGACGGAAAAAAATCTGAAACTTCAAAAATTTTAATAATTTCCCCACAAATGTAATAAATTGGGAGGTGACTGCTATTATGTTTGTGGGAAAGTTGTTACATTTGTGGGATTATTATGTTAAAAACTGCAAATTTGCATCACATTTGAGGGTAGTGATTACATTTGTGGGATTAACATGACATTTTAATGACTTACTCTTTTACTCAAAACAGCATATAACACGTATGAACAACAAAAATCTCAGTTTCTTCATTATATATTTTCTTTAACATTTACAAAAGTCAAACATTTTCCCTTGTAAATGTCAAAACCTTTATTTTAATATCTTGTACAATTGCATTACAACTCCCATTCCACTCAATATCGTTTTTCACTTGGATTTCAATGACATTAGTTGACAATATTTGAGAAAAGAAAAGACTTTTACCAGTATTCTGCCACCGTTGTACAGGAAGATGAATCCCACTACAGACAGCACCAAATGCAGTATCACTACACCAACCATAAAGCGAATAAGAGACCTGCTGTAGCTTTGGGATGTTACTGGAGCTGGGATGAGGACTTGGTGAGACCTGTTGAGACGTGGAGGTAGTGGCGGAGGAGCCAGGCTGGTCTGGTAGGTGTTGATCATGGTGGAGCACAGGCCTGGTATCTGTCACATCCCATGCCCTTCTGAGCAAGTGGTTTTTCAAGCACCTGAGTTTTACTCAGTGTACTTCCTGGAAGGTCTGAACTCTGACACACAGATCTGTGATAGATTAGCCGTATGCTAACTACATGCATCTTTGTATAGCATGAAACATTAGTTGCATTTTTTGCATTAATTGCATTTTTTGACCAATTTGACCATATTCATACATATATTATGTAACATTTTGTTACATAATATGTGACCCGCCGCCACCACGAAACCAGGCATAAGTCGCGCTGAGCCGTTCAGAGCTACAGCCAAATTTAGGCTGGAAGGTGATTTCTTATTTGTGTTTACACCTTATCAAAAAACGGTACCGTAACACCTCTATGTTCAGTTCCTGTGGTCATTATGTAACCCAGTGGTTATTTAGCCATGCATGTGTATTCAGTATTTGTAGGTACACTGTCTCTTTAAGAGTCACAACAGTACGTTCTGCTTTACGGCTGTAGAACGGTGATCTCCGAGCGCGAAGATTTGCGGGTTTACTTGATTGTATGCTGAGAGGAGAGAAGATGCTGTGAATTGTTGTACATCGTCTCAAGCTTCCTTACATATCAAGACACTTTTATAATGTTCCCTGCTAGGTGAGCATACATATGGACTGTATGTGATTGTATTTGTGTTGTGAAAAATATGCTGGTGTATGTGTAAATGTGCACTTTTCAATGTTTAAAATAATACTTGTTAGCCTAAATGCTAATGGCTAATTCATGTCTGATAGCTAAGAGCTAACTGACTTGTAAATTAGTTATATTGATTTACAGTTATTGTTTGTGTTTAATGTCATTGTAAAATCTATTTACAATGTAAACTATTTTATTTACTTGATTGTATGCTGAGAGGAGAGAAGATGCTGTGAATTGTTGTACATCGTCTCAAGCTTCCTTACATATCAAGACACTTTTATAATGTTCCCTGCTAGCCGAAGGATGTGGACCGGTGCCAGGTAGAGACCGAGGTTTTCCCGGACGTGCCGCCGCCATCTTCCAGTTCTTTACCGGGACCACTTGAGTACCATAAACACATTTTTTTCTATAGAGCTCTATAGTGTTTTCTTTTCTTTTCTTTTTTTTTGGGTACCCAGTTTTGTTTTGTTCCCGGGAGTTTTTTTTTTTTTTTTATGGACTAAGGACTACTGGATTGTGAGAATATGAGGATTGTTTAACTTCATTATTCCAGAAGAACAAAGAGTCATTTGATGTGTTGATGAACATTGAATAATATTTTGATATTTCAACTGTTGCCATTTATTTTCCCATCTGATTTAATCAGATTTTTCCTACTGAAGAGAGAGATTATTTTTTTTATATTATATATTATTGTTTTCTGTGTTTATACATTTTGACATACAATTTATTGAACTGAAAACTGACAGTTAAAGGGAAAGGTACGTTCCAGTCCAACAAATTATTTTTTTATTGGACTCAGGTAGCACACTACTACCAGACCCGAAATAAATTTCCTTCTAAGTACCTTTGCAATTTTTTTGTCTCGTCTTTACTTATTGGTACTTGGTTACAATTACATTGAAATCCAATCAATAAAGGTGTTTATTGGGTCAATTATTTAAGCGGTGACAAAAGTTTAAGGATTGCGGAGCAAAGACAAATCCGACTTCCACCTCTTTTCGCCGAACAAACCGATCTCCGTTCCGTGCGTAAACATCCAAGTGTTCGGTACGAGGAAAAAGCTTATATTGAATGCTCTTGTCCAATGTCGTAAGCCAAATGATTATAATACGTTGCAATTCTGTCCTATTATTACAATATATAGAACTTCTGTGACATGTCCATCAGAGTGTCCTCTAACATCTGTGAATAATTTTTGTCAATCGGATACGAATTATTATGCCTTGCTAAGGACTTCCTACCCCAAAACAGTCCAAAACTTTAACGGACAATATCTAAAAATATGCAAATTGCATAATAGGTCCAACTGTGGATATTAAAATGACCATAACTTTGGTTCTACTTATGATAGAAACATAATTTTTTCACCATCTTAAACCTTAGTTTCCACTCTACCAAGCTACACAGATAACTCAGTTTTGATTTCCAGACACTTATGCCTGGTTTCGTGGTGGTGGGTCACATATAATGTGTAGTTCTGTAAAGGCTGTGCTGCACTTAAACCATGCTCATGGGTTTTGAACTTTGTTCTGTGAAGACAACCACAGCATGAGTGAGTTATTTGTGGTAGCACATTGGCCCATAATGAGAACCCCCCCCCATCACCTGCACAGGCTATGTGACATGATTTTGTGTGGCAGAAAAACACCACAAACACAAATACTGCTCTACATTTTTTTTTAGAAAGTATCTGCTTCAGACATTAAATGTGCTAAATCTTACATACTTTAATAAGATGAATCAGGAAACAAATGAATTTAGTGTTGGTTAGTTCATGTTTTTAATATATATGATGGTGTGTTATTCCACATATATGGTGGTTTATGTACATGTATACAATGAATTTATAAATATTCCACTAGAAAGAACCTGTAAAGTGAATGGATCATAATGTGCAGACAGTGTTTTGAAGTAGATCTGAGACCAATATTCCTTTGGATTAAAACTTATTCTCATGTTAATTCTAAGAATTTCACATTTTCACCCCAGACTTATCGTGAAAACTTGAGTCAACCAGCATCTAACACTTGAGTTTTCTTTATCAGTAACGCACATGTGGTAACATTTCATTAGTTTTATTCCGGAAGCATTTTACTTGTAGACCAGTGTTACTGTACAGCGGTAAACTATATATATTTTTGGACCATAATAATATTAACTTTTCTAATAGACAGATTTAGGCTAAGACAAGTAGAAAACAACACCATTTATTTTAGGCCAGTTAAAACACATTCACATGTGAAGCATAGGGTTCTGTAAAAAAGTCAGTCATCGATGCAGAGTCAAGAGACATATCAGATTATATTTATACATTTCCAATATTAAAATTGTGAAAGCACACAATGACCAAATACAGTAACACTGTATTTGGTCATCCTCTCTGGAGGAATAAATCTTTTACTGGTGTAATTTTTCAGGTGTTCAGTTTACTATTAATTAAAAAGATGCAGCCTTTCTTAAGTTAACCCTTTAACCCCTGAGATATTAGTCCAGGTAAATGTGCTGCTGTGAATTTGCATGTTTCAGCTGCTGTCAATATGTGTTTGTTTTCCTTTTCTTCAGTGGTTTTGTTTTACTGTGTGTTTTAGAATCAAAACTGGGTGGAATAACAGAAAAGAACAAGATTTTTATGAAATAAGGCACTCAGAATGTACATTAATAAGAGATTTAGGATGATGAACAACAAACATTTAAAGTTGGGTCCAATAGTTTTTGTTTTGGGCTCTTTTTCTAAATCAGCCCAGCTGCTTTTTGGCTCTGGTTGAATTCCAAAAAACATTTACGTGGTCAAAACTCAGTCAAAATAGCAGAGAAATGGAAGGAAAATCAATACATCGCTGGCAACAAGGAAAACAAACATTTATTTGTATAGTGATTTGATCTCACTCACTGTTGTGTTTTGCCCCCCAGTGTTCTGAGCATGCTCAGATGTCAATGGAAACAACAAGGTCTATTCCATCAGAATGTTTCAAAATGTTTTCCTATTGAAGAAAGCATTGAATTCGTATTAATTCTTAAAATAAGTCATAGATCCAGAATGCCATGTGTCATCACTGACTGAATTCAACTCATTTCAGTTCAGTTCGGTCGTAGTTTTCTCCAGTAATTGCAGACGTTACACTTTTGTGACAGCAACTGCAACACACGTGAACTCTGCTGTTTGTCGAAGATCATTCATATGAAATGAAAGCTGCTGTTTTTCATTCTACCTCAATAACCTGGATAGCTTTTGCAATGCAACGTATTAGCATATACACGCATCTCTCACAAAAGTGAAGTTTGAATTAAATTCAATCTTCAGCAAAATATATTTTGACTTTTAATATACATCAATTTAATCATGCCAGTACAAGCTATTTACATTCTGCAGTAAACTTGAGTACATGGGCATTAAACATCTGACAATACTATTCAGTGTACAAGGCCAACATGTGACTTTTTCTCTTCCTTTTTTCATTGTCTTTGACAAAATGTTATGAAGTGTAGTGAACAATGAGGGTGTGGCAGTCATTGTGGTGGCTGTTCACAACTGTGTTTTTGGAAGTGCTGGGGATCGAAGGATGTGAAGCGCTGAGCAATGCCTGTCTTTGGACTGGGGAGGCCATGGAACAATGAGTCTTTGGAGTTGGAGGTTCTTGAACTGACAAGGGCTCTTCTTGACACTTCATGAAGGCTACAAAGCATCGGTAAAACTGTTGAAAAACAGTAGAGAGATAGAATTTATGGGAAAAAATGTGTCTAAAATCCATTAACCCATAAAGACCCAATATTTCTTTTGTGGCAATTACAAAAATGAATAATTATCTCTATTTAAACTTTATAAAGTTTTTTCATCATATTTTATGATATTATCTAGGGCTGTCAAAATTAAGGCAAATTAATCCATCAGGTTGGCAGTTCAAATCCTGCTCTGTCCTAGTCATGTGCTCTTGTGTCCTTGGGCAACACACTTCACTTTCCATGACTCCAGTGCTGCTACTCACACCGGTGTATGAATATGGATGAACATTTGGTGGTGGTCAGAGGGGCAGTAGGTGCAAAATAGCAGCCACACTTCTGTCAGTCTGCCCCAAGGCAACTGTGGCTACAACTGTAGTTTACCACCACCAGAGTGACAATGTGAGAGTGAATGAATAGCACTGGTACTATACATATATATATATATATATTCAAAACATGGGCTAACCAGCACTTTTGTTGGGAGAGATTATTGTAATCAGTGTCACTGTCTGTCAATGTGTCCACAGAGACATATCATGCTATAACTCAATGAATACTTGAGATCATGGAATTACATGGGCATATACATATACCTAATGCACATCAGATACAATGGTCCATTTAAGTCAGCAAATATATAATTGACTGAGCATAAAACAAGTGACTCCATCCACTGTCATTCTTCAAACACCATGGGTTTTACTGGTGTTGTAGAAGTTGACAGTATTTACATATTCACTTGGAGTCTCTGAACATCTAAATGAGTCAGATCTGATGATCATGAAAACTGCATTTTACACAAATTATTTTGATATATTGACAGGATTATTGGATCATAAATTATTAAACATTTCAGATTGGTAGATGATTTGAGTTGCCAACGGCTGTTTGGGTTTTTATGGGTTAGGTTCAGGTTATCTTTTATATATATATATATATGTGTGTGTATAATTGTGATTGATTGTTGATATTCTCACCTGGTTATTAAAGAACACATAGAGGACGGGGTTGACGACAGTGCTGAATTTGGCCAGGACTGATGGCACCACACTGGCCATGGGTGTCACGACTCCTGAGTTACCGAAGGTAGCAACCAGGGCCATGATCCCATAGGGCATCCAGCACAGCATGTAGAAGGACACCATTATCAAAACCATCACTAAAATATGCTGCTCTCTGCGCTGAGCTGCCAGAAGGTTGATCTTACCCACCTACAAAAAGAAGAAAGAGGAAAGTCAGTGGCTTTTGGTGACCCCTGTGGTGATGTTTGAGATTATACCCAAGTAAATATACCTTGTCTCATCTTACCTTATGGCGGCTGCTTTAAAATGTTAAATTCTTGGTTGAATTTATACCAAATTGGGTTTATAGATTGCCAGTGACTCAGAATTGTAGTGATTATATTTTGGGAACAATAGGTCAAAGTTCAATTTTATTTTAGGAATTTTTAAAATCGTATTTTCCCCATTTACTTATAATGGATGGATTTTCAAATGTTTTTCAAATGTTCGGATCCTTGATATGACCTCCTGGTTTCCTATATGGTAACATCTTTTGGATTCTCCTTCTATCTGATTGCTGCCTGTTTGGTTTTCGACCTGTTTTGTCTGACCCCCGTCTCTGCTTACTGTGTCCCAGTTGGCGTTTCCATATATAGATGTACCATACAGAGGAGCAGGCAGCATTATTCACATTTATTAATAAAGACTGTAAACCTATGCATCTGTGTTTGAGTCTTGTATTTAGGTCCAGTCTGTTTCTGGTGTTATCACAATATCAGGTCAGACAGAGCAAAGGTAACCAGGCTACCATTCTGCTGTTAAGATGCTGGACAAGACAAGTAAACAAAACAAACAAAACAAACAATATGTGCGAGGCAGGGTTTATTGTACCTGGCACCACTTGTTCAATAATTGATGGAAACGCATGTTAACATACAAATATGAATGGAAAATACAATGGATATACAAACAACACAAATATATCTTCTTCTTTATGCTGTGAAACAGCTTATCTAATTAGAGGTAACTCTATAACTAATACTCAGTATTGTAACTATAGAACCATTGGTAACATTTTACATCACTAATAAGGTAGTAATTCTATGGTAATTTTTGATGTAATTTCATGGTAATTATGTCTTTGTAACTGCTTATTACAATTAATTTCCAGTGTAATTACTCTGCAGTTTCCAGGTAACAGTGATGCAAACAGCTTTCATTTTCAGTGTGATAAAATGGTAATAGATTGGAATTAATCTGTAGTTACTGAAATGATGAGTCCAGTATTTACTTGTTTTTCATTGAACTGAAAAACAAGGAGTTAATTTCCAGGAAACTCCAAAGCATCAGGGCTGTAAAATGCATTATCAGTTGTTTCCACCCAATTACTTAGTTATTACCAAGAAAAAGACAAAGTCAAGTCACTGGAGTGGAAAGATTATAAAAAATATATTTAATGTACCTATAACTACACTGGAACAAGTTAAGTCATTTAATGGAAACTACATGGTATTAGAGCTGTAAGATTTTCTTTTCCTACTTATTTACCAAGCTGTGTTGATAATTATTACCATGAAATTACATCAAAATATCCATAGAAATTACTGTTTACATTGCTATTTCCTGGAATTGCAAGGAAATTGCTTGTAATAAGTGATTAAAAAAGCATTATTACCATGAAATGACATCAATATGACCACAGAATTATAATTTTATTAATCTGTGATGTGAAGTATTACCGAACCATTTCACCATATTGTAATTTAAGTAGTGTGAAAGAAAAGCAAGACTTCTATGCGTAAGATTTGACTCATCATGTGTCTTTTTAGATATGTAGTGACCAATCAATGTGAAGACTCTGTATTCTGTATATTCCAAAAAAACGACATTGTAGTTCCACAAGTCAATATTTCAACTTCTATTTTTATAAACAGTATGTGCTAAACAAAGAGAGGAGAGGAGTGTGCATTTTTTGTTCTTTTCTGGATGTCTTAATTCTTAAATAGAGTATAAATATGATTTCACATGTTGATGACTCAGTGGAAAAAGGTCCAGAATTCAGTTTAATGCTATTTATAAGTTAAAGTCTGAGGCTTATTATTTCACTGTTTTTCTTGTGCTGCACATTATAAGCATTTTCTTTTTTTCTTATTTTTTTCTCACTGTTCTTCAACCTCTTTAATCTAAGCCTATCAGACTGGGTATATTTTAAATACAGGTATATTTAAAATGATCTACCTTTTTATGAACTTCCAGTTACAATTTTGAAATATTTACCTGTATATGTTTTACTAAAAACCAAACAAAAAGCATTCAGAGAATGCCTAATCTTGCCCCTATTTTGTGCCAATCTCAAGTTTATATGACATCCCGCTTTATCCTCACTAGGGTCACCGGGGGCCTAATTCAGCTACAATGGGTGAAGGCGGGGTACACCCTGTCTGAGTCACCAGTTCATCTCAGGGCTGAACATATACTGTCCCATTCACACCTATGGGTAATTTAGATTAAACAACCTATCAGTGCATGTCTTTGAATAGTGGGAGGAAACCAGAGTGCCCAGAGAAAACCCACACAGACACAAGGAGAACATGCAAACTCCACACAGAAAGGTCTGGTGTGGGAATCCACCCGGAGTCCTTCTGTCTGTGAGGCACGAGTGCTAACCACTGCACCACCGTGCTGCCCCTGAATTAGAGCCAATAATGTGATTTTGACCTTTCTGCTACCTGCGACCTTGACCTTTGACCTTTACTCAAATGGATCATTGCATCTGATGCGCATTAGTTATATGTATATGTCCATGTAATTTCATGGTGATATCTCAAGTATTCATTGAGTTATAGCATGATATGTCTCTGTGGACACACACACAGACACACGCACGCACACACACACACACACACACACACACACACACACACACACAGACAGGGTGATTACAATAATCTCTCCCAACCAATGAGATTAAAAAATCACCCACATGTTTAACTCTGAAACCACATTGCTAACTCCTGGTTGACTCTTCCACACAACCTGCTGTTTGTAAGACTTCAAAGCATCTTTAAGCAGCACCACCTGGTGGTAATATGAAAGAATCACTGTGACAGATAACTATATTTGTCTGACCACCATATCACAAATCAAAGCTGTGGAGAAGAAATTGTACATCACAGATTTATACACAAACAAAACCTAAACTATCAGAAAATGCACATAGACAATCTTATCCTCCTGAGACCCAATAGGTAAATTTTTATACCATTTTACATTAAATAATTGCCTTAACTGGTAAGGACATGATGGAACACTTTATTTAGATACACTTTTACACACACACACACACATACACACACACACACACACACATATATATTTATAAAAAGTAAAAATCTGTCAATGGATGAAGTGAACATTACCTTGGTAAGATTTCTTGAAATAAGATTTTCCAAAACTATTGTCTAAAAATAGTTCTTATATCTGAGTGAAAAGTTACTCTTTGGGTGATTATGTCTTATTTTAAGGTTGATTAAATATTTTACCTAGAAATTAGAAAAATACACTTGGTAAACTTTGGATTTTTGCAGTGTAGCAACTGGATCTATGAAATAATAATCACCAGAATGATTTATTCTCAGACATTTGTCACTAGAACATTGCAACTGAAAAGCAGTGGTTGATCTTTTCATGCCATCATCTATTATCTCTGTCCTGAGGTTGTTGGGTTTTTTTTTTTCCTCATACGCTATGTGCTAAACTTAGCTCAATCATCAGCTCAGTGTTGACAATAGAGTCAGTGGTTTCAGCCGCTGATAATCACTCCATCAGGTTGAATTTCACCTTGGTTGTCAGCTTATGTAAGTATTGCTATTATTTTCATCACTGTGCTTCATGAATAAATTGAACATGTCTGAATGCAGCAGGAAACTTTTATACAAGGTGAAAAAAAGCTGTTCTTCCTTTGCTCTCATAACATAAAGTTAATTCTATTGTGCTATTATGTCACAGCCTGTGTAGCTCTGTCTTCTTGCCCCTGAACATGGAATAAACATGAACAAGTTGTTGTTTGTTTTTTCAACATTTTTGATTTCTCTTTGGATTTCTCCACAAAAACATCTGATAGCATTGTACATTTATTATAAATTAATTTTTCATATTGTTTTAATTTTCCATTGCAATTTATCTAAGCCCTAAATCCAGTGGTGTAGTGTGATCCTTGGAGAGGTAGCTATAGTCTCAATTTTTGCCTTTTTTAAAGTAGTTTCAATGTAGGTCAATGGATCACGCCCCACATTCTCCCTCTGGTGGTGGTAAACTACATTTGTATCCACAATTGCTCTGGGACAGACTGACAGAAACATGGCTGCAATTTTTCCCAAAAGGAAATGTAAACAGTTAGCAACACAGAAATAAATGCAAGGATAAAAATTAAGTAAAAAAGTAGTTTTTCAATATAGGAGGGTCGGTCCTTCATACCTGTCAGGGGTATTTAGAAGTGGATATACCGATTGCCGACTGAAAAATAAGTAGGTATACCACTGTATACCCTGGACTACACCACTGCTTAAATCCATATTTCTGTATCACCCCATTAGCAGAAATGATGACCTTAAAACTCAGTGAGCACTGCAATACTGTGCTATAATGAATAAACTGAATCAACAGGTTTTTTCTCAGCACAGCGTCTGTTATAATGTGAAAGATATTTTCCTTGGCAGTGTGTATTATCAATTCCTCAAGGTGCAATCACAGAACGATAAATCTCAAGAGTGTGACTTCATTGAAAAGTCATCTCAGGAATGAGAGGAATATTAATACAATGCTTTCATGCAAATGAATGAACTCTGGGTGTGATGCACATTGATGCTGTAAGACGAATGAACTGGTAGTTTGGTTTACATTGATGCTGTTGATATAAATATCACCTATCTCTCTCTGACGTGTCACTTTAATCCACCTTCATGAAATCAGTGTGACACTCCGTGGTCTAATTGCTCCATTTCTAAGAAAAGCATAAGGTGGGGTTCTCAGTTGGAAGGAGCAGAAGTGAGCCCCAATCACTGGTACAGCAATCAAAGCCCCTCCATGCTCTGACGTCCTCCGTTGCAGAAATGCCACTTGCACAACAGCAGGAACCTGACTATAGCTCTGGTTAAAAATAGCATTTGGGTGATTCACTGATTGAAATAGTAACAGAAAAGGTGGGTGGATGGTGCATGGAGGGATCTGACACAAATTCAGAGCATTAATTACCAATTACTTGTGAGACTGGTGGGCTTATGTAAGCACTAGTGAGATGTGGATGAGTCACTGGAAACAAGAGGGGGTTAATGTCCTGATGAACACAACCAGGCTCTTAAACCTCACCCACTACCCTGAAGAAACGGTTATTTATCTGTTTTCCTGCTGGATAAATTAATTGTAGGATTGTAAAGCCTGAGCTGTAGCTTCTTCAATTATCTTTCTCGATACTCTACAGCAGTGGTCCCCAATCCCCGGGTGGCGGACCAGTAACGGTCCGTGGATCAATTGGTACCAGGCCGCCGACCGCCTAATAACTAGATAATTATTTCTCCTGTATTTATTATCCGAGTCTGAAGAATCTTTTATTTTGAAAAATGACCAGATTCTCTTGGTTACATCTCTGTCACTTGAACGGCAAAAATGTAACCCACATGTTAGCAAGATAAGTAAAAAACAGATGTCTTTGGAAAGTTTCTTTTCGAAGAGGAAAATGCACACTGAAGAGACAGAAGAAGAGCCTCTGACTTCCAAGAAAAGGAAAGCTTTTAACAGATAATACCAGGAGTTGTACTTGTACTTGAAATAAGCCAACCCTTACCTGCCTACATTTTAACCTGTTTGAGACAAAGGCAATTATAGTAACCTTCGTTGTCCTTGATATTTCAGAGTAGTTTGGTAGATAAGGTGAATCTGTGCTGCATGGATCTGAGGCTTTTTAAAGAGACAACAGGAACACTGTCTATGTTTTCATGGTGATTTACCTATTTCCATTGGTGGTCTTTTGATGAGGTCACGTCCGGACCTGGTCCAGACATGACTGGATGAGTTCACATGGCATCATACTGTGCCTGAGTATGAGTAGTCTGGATCCAAGACCACCTTGTCAAGTGGACTTAGCATGGAACAGTTGTGTTTACATGGGCAAAACAAGTGGTGCCCAGCACAACAAACCCCACCCCCTCACATGAAAACACATTTTGGTGATTGTGACCTTTGACCTACAATCGCCAAAATTAAATGGGATCTATTCTGGACCACCTCACACATATCCTGAAAATTTCATGGAAATTGATCCAATAGTTTTCTTTATGTAAACGTGCTGACAATCAAACAAACAAACCAACTCAAACACAATACCCCTCTCCCCTTTGGGAGTCGGGGTAATAATAGAACATTTTTCCAAAAGAATTAAAGGGGTTTGTCCTTAATCCCATTCCCTATCCTCTCATGAAAATCAGTGCAGTAGATTTTGTGACATATAGGAGTGAATTAATTGGGCACAAGCGCAGGTATGAGTCTGTCCATCCGTCATTCAACCCTAGACCTACAATACTTTAACAGCTGACTTTTCACAATGGCACTAATAGAACAGTTAGTAGAATAGTTGTGATGACACAATGTGAATATTATCCTGACAAAATGGCAGCCTCATGTATGGCATCCATGAGCCACATAACCCACTAAAAAAAGAAACCTGCAAAGTTTTGTCCTTCACAATCAATTAATCACAGAAAATCTATTTATAGACATAGATACAGATGTTTGAATATTTGTTTTAGCTGCACTTTAGTAATTTTTACTGAGCTGCCATCTGTTATTCAGTAATTACCTGCTGTTTGTTGTTTTGTTTTGCTGTGTTATAGCATCCTGTTGTAATTCCAATTAGTCATGAATGAGGATTACTAAAAGTGACTTCATATGTGTTTTTGAACTTTTTCATCATATATTTGTTAAGATTATGTTTGGCAGCAACAAATATACACTGAGCAACAAAAGAAATGCCTGCATACCAAGGCAAGCATGTGTTTGTTTTTGTTCTGTACACTTTAAAAGTATTCTCAGCAACTATATTTCCTAACATAAAACTAATGTGCTATTGGTTCCAGGCCAAGCTGATGTGGACCTCAGAAGGCAGAGGGGTCCATTAAACATTCTGCTATGTCCATCTAACAGTCTAACATTTGTCTGAACTCACCCTCTTGATTGCAACCAGGATTCGACCATAAGAATAGACCATGACTAGAAGAGGCAGCAGCAGACAGAAGACAAAAAGACACAGGACGTATGATACGCTGGTGGCTGTGCGCAGGTGCCATTGGACCGAACATGTGGTTCCGGGTCCTTCTGGTCCATAGCTGCTCCAGCCCAGGAATGGAGGTACAGTCCAGATGAGTGAGTAGAGCCAAGAGCCTCCAACACAGAAACGAGCCTTTCTGAAGTCTGAGATGTCAACCTGGGATAAATGCATCACAGCGGTGTAGCGCTCATAGGAGAGGATGGACAAGGAGACCAGAGACACGATCCCTTAAAAGAGAAGACACATATTATATGCTAGATGTACCAAACAGAAGTACATATGATTTAAAAACACTTTTTATCCAACCGCAATCACCTCTCTGAAGCACAGTAGAACTTGATGGGTGAAAATTGAGTATGTGTGTGTGTGCGTGTGTGTGATTTTTTTTTTATATTATTAATTTTAAGCTTGTTTTTACTCCTCATTCACTGACTGGTTTGCATTTTAATTTCTTGTACTTGTTACAATGACAAATAAAGTCTATTCTATTCTATTCTATTCTATTCAAGTCTGCACCAGGGCCGTTTCTAGCTCTGTGGGGGCCCTGAGCAAGATGTTGTTTGGGGGCCCATAGTTTTTCAAGCTACATTGCAGTGTACTAAGATGACACCATTTATTATATTTCATGAGCAAAACAGGCTACAGTTAAAATTGAAGAGCTTGGTTCCTCAACACGGTAAACGGCATTTCTGAAAATTTGGAGTTACTGCCAGAAAACACAACTTCATTGTTAGTTCATTTACGTACTATATTGAATAGGATCCATATCTACCATAGATTTCCTGTGCTGTAAATGTGCTTGTGCTTGTGTTCCAAAATGCGACAAGCACCACCACTGTTATTCCTTGAAATGAGACATATCCTTTCAACCAATCAGAGGCTGCAAATGGTGTATTCCAACATGGCTGTGTTCATAGAATAGGGACTTGCTTGAATGTTTTGCTCATGTTATGGCCAATTTCAGCACAAATAATGAATAATAATGAATAATCATTAATGCTGCATCTCCACTAGTACCGGCTCACCTCGTTAGCATTTCCATAAGAAGATAGTACTGACTTTACAGCACCTGGTTGTCATGGTGATGTGACATGTGTCGTCTACTCAGGGCATTGCTGATAAACTCAGTCGTTTCACGTTGTCTTGTCTGCATTTTTACCTCAACCACCAAGGACTGAATCTCCTGGATCAACCATGGTGTAGTATTATGGGCTGTCATCATGTGTATGTTCCAACATATTACTGTCAACTTCCACATCTGTATGTTGTAAACTGGCAGATCACAGAGATGACTGGTACTAGTGAAAATGCTGCATAATATAGGGACTTGTTAGTTAATTGTAGACTGCAGGCTCTGCATAAACCTGTTCCACACACACACCTGTCCCAAAAAACATTGAAAAGCAGGTTAAGATATGTACAGTGGTGTTTTTCCAGTAAATGAGGATACATGGATATGTAACATTTTGGAAAAAAAAAAACAATAACAACAACAACAAAACATTTTATTTGGGTCATTAAAAATCTTTAAGCTGACTCATGTCATCTGACTGTGTTTCGCCAAACTACACACTAGGCTCACGCAACCATTTGAGTATGGTGTAGTTCAGGCTTTCTGAAAAATGAAGGAGCCAATCAGTGTCACCAGGTGGGACTTCCCATTTCTGGGCGGTGTTGTTTCTGTCTGTGCCACAGCTGATGTCTCCGTCGTCTGTTCAGCATTGGATTCCTCTTCAGCTTTTTGTCATTTCCTTATAGTGTCCACAGTACTCTGGTGTCTCCCTACCAAGCAAAGGCATTTCAGATATATGCCAGAGGATTTTTCTGGAACATCTGACACATTAAGTTCTGCAAGCTGCTGGTCTACCCGTTTTCCATAGGGAGGTTCAAAGAGTATCCACTGGCTGTTGTCGATGTTGACTTTATCCTCAGATTTTCACTGCACATACGACAATGGTTATTTAAAGACAACGCAGCGGTCCGTTTAGGTGCAGCCATACTGTTTGTTCTGATGGTCTGCTTACAGTATGACTCTTCTTCCTGCTGTCGCTCTGAATCACGGCTTGAGTTCAATGTGAGTGGCTGAAGCAGCGCATCAGTCAAGATGACGGACAGATTCTTCATCTAATCACATGCAAAGATTTTAGATAAGGCCCCAGATGGTACTGTGATACCAGATGGTGACAGTCAGGTTAAAAAAAATCTCAGTTATTTCACAATTTGAAATTTCATCCTTTTTATGTGTAATAAGTTGGTTAATAAAGTTTCAAACATGATACCGTTGAATTGCATTCAACACATTCGTCCAAATATTTTTTCTTTCAAAACAGTGAAATTGCATATATAGTGTTTTGGAACCAAGCTCTTTAATTAAACATCTTAATTTAAGCCACTTCAGTTAAAATGATAAAAATAATAATAATAAATCATGCAGCAAACACCACAATCCTCTATATATCAATATATAAATCAGATTTTTAGTGTTTACAAAAAATGTTCATTTTAAATAAGAAAATACAATGACCACTGAAATAACTTCTTTTTGCTGTCCTTACAATGTTTATTTAGTTTAATACGCTCACTAACAGGAATAGAAGATAGGAAGCTATCATCCTTCCCATTATACCTGTCAGCGACCTGCTATGTCATTAACTGTGGCAGTGAAAATCAATAAATATGATCTAATAATTATTTTTCATACATTTTTATTGAAAATATATGGTGTGATACATAAAACAGTGTGATATAACAGTGCAATATAACAAGTAGTGTCAGGAGTGACATCAATTATACACTACAGATACATTAGATTACATCTCAGCTTACTCATCATTACTGAGTGTCACTAGCTGCAAAAATAATATAGTGAAGATAGATCATACCATCAAAGATCCATACCATTTGGCTTAGATATCTACTCAGGTCAGTGACCGTACAAATTAATACAAATATTTTGAAAATAGTATAATAATATAACACAATACGTAAAGTGTCAATAGTGACCAAAATCAGACAATACAAATGAAAATACAATTCAGGTCAATGATATCTTATAAGGTAAGAACAGAATTTTAGAACAGAGGAACAATATAACAAATGATTCATTTTGTCTGTATGTGACACACTAATGTGTTTTCACATTAATAATAATATTGTATTTGTATTGTAATAACTTTGAGAATAAGAATAAGTTGGGTTTTTACTGTCTATTCTTGTTGTTTTATTTCTTTGAAAATATCCACCTGTAATTACACTTTTCACCAGAGGGGGGCGCTTGTTACCATACAGCGAAGGGTTACGTGACCTGTTTTTAACAGGTTGGTACTTGGTGAAATGATTATCATTATCATAAAGCATGCTTAGATACTTAAGCTTTGTCTCATCCTAGACATTTGTGAGCTATCTGCAGGATGTCATATACTTTTAATGCTTAGAAAATAAGTTAGACAGGTAACGGTAGATCGCCATTTTGTAGCGACAAGTGACTGTTGGTTATCTATGTTTATTGTGCTCCCTTCAAATAGATTTAGGCCCTGACATATGTTTTAGTAATGTTAATGACCACGTTTGTTAATTTTGTGTACTTTGAGATGTGTTGAAGCCAGCTAAGATCGCCTTTAGATGTAGTTTAATGTGACTTCTATTTTCACTTTTCTTTATAGCCGTTATGCTAAGCGCAGCCATTTTAGAATCGTGTGCACGTAAAGAGACGTGGCACTGCGCATATGTGGATGTATTAATGTGGCAAATACAATAAAGAGTGAATAAATAACATTCAAATAGAGTAAAAAACATAACAAATGTTAAAAGTAGATAATAAATAGCAATGATTCATGATTAAAGGGAACAAGGTAACATGATTAAAGGGATACTGTACATCAGGGGTGTCAAACTGCGGTCCTCGAGGGCCGGTGTCCTGCATGTTTTAGATGTTTCCCTCTTCCATTACACCTGGAGGCCGTTGCATCATTATCAGTCTGATGAGGAGCTGATTATTAACTCTTTATGAGTCAGGGATGATACGTTCTGAATGGATGATGTTGTTTAAATATTCAGAAAAATTCAACCATTTTCCTTTTAGTTTTGTGCATGGAAAAGGTGCCAAAAAGCAAGATTTTTTTTTTATTTTTAATTTTTTTTATTATTATTTAAAAAAATTTAAAGGCAAAATTAAAATTGCTGAGACCAAATTTCAATACTAGTTTTTTTTTTTTTAGTTTAGTTAATTTCAGTCATATATTCACTTCAAAGCAGCAAAAAGAGAGAGAACAATACAGAATTTGACTGAAAAAGGCTCAGGCAGAAGCAAAAATTATTAAGTAATAAGTAATTTTCCACATTATTTGTCATTTTGTAAATATTTATTAGTTTTTGTTGCTCATTTTGTTTATTTTTCTACATTTTGTTTATTTTTTTTTTTAAATAAAGTATTTTTCTTTGATTTGTGTCTTACTTTGCTCATGTTACCAATTATTTTGTTAGTTCTCAGGAGTTAAAGGGTTAAACTGAATCACATGGAAGAGGGAAATATCTAAAACATGCAGGACACCGGCCCTCGAGGACTGGAGTTTGACACCTATGCCTTACATGATTCCAATGAAGGATTTTATTGTGAACCTAAACATTGTATTTTGACACAAGACAGAATGAAAATGCTGTAAATTGTGATTTTACATGATTATTGTAATAAATAAAAAAGCTACACTTGCGAGGCAACTGAACAGACGTCTCCCCGTGATTAATTTTCCTTTTCTCTGTTTTTAACAGATAATATAAATCTGCCAACAGGCCCCAAACTGGGGTGTGTAACATGTACGTGGCAACAATAATAATGTAATAACTAATTATATTACAAGAACACCAGCCACAGCCTATCACTGTAATTCACATTTTATTTATAAATAATTGAAAATACATATACAGGTTGCATTCAGAAGCTATGCATAGTTCATAAATGGAAGCCCAAGACATTAAGCAAAAAGCACAATTCATTTTGAAAACAGTCTCTATTTCCAATTAAGCTAAATCCTAACCCTTACTCTAAAAATTAATGTAATTCCAATAAATACAGTTTATCTTATTGTAATTTGTGACAAGATACTGAAATGTGCATGTTGTAGCCTACCACCTATCTTTAACACACTGGCTTACTGTATGCTAGCATAGCTGCTACTGCTAGCTAAGTCTGCTAGGTTGATATAACTTGAACAGGCTGACTAACAATTATTGGTTACCATGGTTACTGTCTGCTTTTTCAATAGTTTAAGCACAAACTATACATTTTACAAGACATTTTACCCATTTTCAGATCCTTCAGTGTTCTAAACCAGAATAGAAACACAATTATTGAGCGGAATTAGAAATGTGGCTTTATAACATCCATACTTTATAGAAATTTTTCCTCCTCACCTTTTCTGAGCAAAACTGAAGAATTACCATGAAGAATTACCACCTCATTAGTGAGCCATTACTTGTAATAAGCCATTATAAAGACATAATTACTACCATGAAATTACATCAAAATGACCATAGAATTACCACCTTATTAGCAATCTGTAATGTATTAGCAAATTACCTCTGATGACTGAATGCAGTCACTTTTTCTCTATCACTGTCACAGTTTTACTTTTTTTAACAGTATGGAGAAAAAAATTGCCAGGCAATGACTTACAAACCTCCTAAAAATACATTATTCCAGTTCATAGTTGACAATGTGTGACTGAACACACTGACATAACTCTAATGTATTCAGTCTAATTTTATTATAATTTTACTTGGAATATTTTCAGGACTTTTATAGTTTATTTATAGAGGTAGTCCCATGAGGCACACAAATAAACTAGAGACCTTTTTATGGGGAAAAAAGTGGCAGTTATGGTTGCCAGAACAATACTGTAAAAAAAAACACATCAAACTGTAAATACATTTACAGTAACATGTATATTTAACATTTTAAACATGTTGCTAAATTTAACATTGAATATAAATGAACTGTCCCTTAGACAGACCTGCAGATGACCTCAGTGTTTTCTAAATCCACTAGGACTAAACTTGGAGACATTTAGGGTTCAGTGTCTTCAGAGTTTTTTTAAGAACACTTGAACATGTGAACAATCCCAACTACACAGTAAATTTTGCAGTGTTAAATCAACACTTAGAGAGTTAATTTGGAGACAATGGGACCAAATACACTCTAGAAGAAGTTAAATAAACTCTCTAAGTGTTGATTTAACACTGCAATATTTACTGTGTAGGATTTGAACTACCAATCTTTTGGTCATAGGGTGAACTGAACCACATATTTAAAATATTAAATTGTTAAATGTTTACTTCTTTATAAAAACCAAAAAAAAAAATCAGAGGCTATATGTGCCCATAGTATTTTCTAAAACTAATGGGAGCAATTTAAGGTTCCGTATCTTCAGAGTTTTGCGAGTATATTTAGACATGTGAACAGTCTGAGCTAGTATTCAAACTGACAACCCTTGGTCACTGGACAACTCATTCTACACCTGAACCACCTGTTATTTAAACAATTTGTTTTATTAGATTGTTGTTTAATACTGTGTCATTTTGTTATCTTGTTTTCAGGGACGGAGGGTTTGGTTCACTGTAGGGGGGGCAATGACCTGTAGTGGGCCCTTTATATAGTCCTAGTATAGATTATGTTGGTGTTCATTCCAACACCATGGTTTTAATTAGTCCTCTTCGTGTTGATCTTCCTCAAGACATAGACATTTTGGGTTTTTTTTATGTCTTTTATGTCTTCTGTGTTTATGTTTTCAGATTTTTTTCTATGTAAAAGTAGACTATAGTCCCCTTCACAGTCAATGTCATTTAAACATAAGAAGAAGTTGCGCAAGCAGGCTGGACAAAAAAAAAACTGCATGGAAACACTGTTGTTTATATAGATGACATACCTAAAGTAGAGCTAGAAATGTCTAGTTGTTGTGTAGTCAGTTGTCAGAATCATTACAAGGACAGAGTTAAACTGTTTTGAATTCCATCTGGATCTCACCCATTCAAAAAAAAATTGACAGCATCTATGGTTACCAAGATCCAGCGTGTGGACTGGGATGAGAGCATGATCAGGAATGTCTGTTTGTCTGTCCTTCCTATTCTAACCACAATCTGGACCTTGAATAAAACTGCTGCAGCATGACCCAAACCTACAATGAAGTACAGACTGAAAATAAAATGAAAGATATGGGAGATATCCAAATAGGTGGTTAAGTGATTAACCTGGTAAATTAAACCAGAGGAAGTTATAAATCTGCTAACAGAGTAGTCTGCTAGCTTTGTCTAGTTAATAATGACTCTAGCCTCTTCTGTTATTAACACCACCTCTAGGTTAACTTACCCAGGCTTATCACTAAACCCCCCCCCAAACAATGACAACTTCCTCAGCACAGTAGGATGTTTACTCTGCCATACATGTGCAGTTACCAGTTTATTGTAAAGCACTCAGGCTTCGTATATAGGAACCTTCTGGACCTGATGGTGTCTTGGTCAAATGTTTAACTTCAGTCACAGAAGTTTACATCTATGACTGTGTAAAACATGTTTTACACATACACACACATAACAGTCGTATGTGTCTAAACACTTTTAGGTGCGAAGTTTTTCATGAGTGTACATAGAAGGCTTGTCAATTAAGTACGTATATGTCAGACTATTGTATACTAGGAAGCTTACCGACATCGTCCATCCACTCTTTTATCAAGTAAGGATCCGGTAGGTGATGCTCACTTTTAAGTGCTAATTTATTTATGGAACATTCTAGATCTGGAAAAGACACAGATTTAGCATAGTCTGACAGCTCTTAATACCGGTCTATGGACAGTCCTGGCTGCGTGTGCATCCTAGCAGCATTCTGTTAGTTTACAAACATGTCAGTTACGGCATGCGTGAGGCAGGATGCATTCATGAACAGTGGGAATTTTAATCAGCCGGGGTACAGGTGGTGACTGTTACTTTGTAGCAAAAGGGAAGCATGTGAGATTAACTTTACGAACTCAACACACTCAACAAACCAGGGCACATTTACAGTTATTTTATTTTTCCCATGCAATCAGGAAATAAGCATTTAGATTTTTTTTAAAAATAAATCTGATAGTAGTGGCTTATGTCCATGTGGGCCCCTGATCCATGTAGGCCCAGGGTGACGACCCCCCTTTCTCCGCTAGTGCTTGTGCTTGTTTTGTTTATGCAACTTTCTTTCTTGTACATAAATTGGCATAATTAAGCTGTTTCTTCAGCCTATATGCCTTTTCATCTATGTCGGTATGGACATCTGAACTGTATGTACTGTATGTATATATCATGTTCTGTTAAATGGACAAATAAAATTAGGTACTACATGAAAAAAAATCCAGAGTAAAAAACATTTCCCTAAAAAAACCCACACATTTTGTTCTATATTGAGTTAATTTATCTCTTTATTGAGTTGGAGAGCTCTGTCCAGAGAGTAAGAAAAGGACCTAATGTTATCTGTGTAGAGAATATTTTCTTCAATTTGAGTAAATTTTACCAAGGTAAATTTCCTGAGTACTACTATTTTACATATTTAAATTCTTAAATTGTTACATGTTTGCCTCTTCATTGTTATTTAAATTATTTTTAAGTGAATATTTTAACATGTGATCTTGTAATTTAAAAAGCACCACATTGTTTTTCCCTTTTTATTTTCTCAAAACAATAGAAATCCATAATTTCTACACACAAATCTGGTTTTGTTAACAAACATACACTTCCTATAAAAACTACAGCTACATTTTATTTAATCATTAGCACGAAAATCTTCTCAAATAAACAACTTTGCATTGTATTTTCACTTATATTTTTTTGTCTGTTGCAATTTGACAACTTTTTGTTGTTGATTCTATTCTTTAATTTAAAAATAAATAAAAAATGAATGAATAAATAAAAATATATAATTACATATAAATAAATACATAAAAAATAATAATAGCTGTTTTTTTTTAAGTAAACACATATTCAAACCTTTGACAAATACATGTTTCACTTTCCACCAGTTTCCCTCATGCTTTATGAATACTTCCGGAAAAAAACAAACGAATATAGCCACATGATTTCTATTTTTACCAGTCGGCACCTGTATTAGTTTAAAGGTCCCCACTTGTCCCTACTAGGTCCCCAGTAGGACCTGTGTGTGTGTACACAGATACAAAGATACATTTGTTTATTAGTTATATTTAACCCTCGTGCACAGTAAATTTTGCAGTGTTAAATCAACACTTAGAGAGTTTATTTAACTCCTTCTAGAGTGTATTTGGTCCCATTGTCTCTAAATTAACTCTCTAAGTGTTGATTTAACACTGCAAAATTTACTGTGTGGGGACCTGAATTGTGGTCCCCATATTGTCAGAGGTCCCCGTGGTGTGACTGTGTAAACATATTATTGTCCCCATAATGATAAGAATACAACAACACCTTCACACACCCACGTCACATGTCACATATTTCTCACCGAACAAAGAGTTGGCGAATCCGTACCACTTGCATCCGTTTTCTCCTATGAGCCACCGGCCGTGGACACTGGCAGCGAAACTGAAGGGCGTCCCGAAGATGCACACGAGGATGTCACTGAGGCTGATGTTGAGCAGGATCAGGTTGATGGGGGTCCACAGGGAGCGGAACTTTGCGAAGATCAGTACAGCGCATAAGTTGGTGAGAGTCCCGGTAACTAAGATGAAGCCGAGGCAGACAGCCACTACTGTGTGTCCGGTCCGGCTCAGCCCACCGGGGGTCGGGCTGTCCCTCAGGTTGACGGTGGGACCCAGGGTGGGGAGGGGGAGGTCTGTGGTGAAATTACGGATGTGGGCAACCATAGCAGACAGAGGAGAAGAGAGGACACTGGAGGAGATGAAGAGTGGCGAGAGGAAAGTCTGCACATCAGCTCTACCTGGTGGGTCAGTAGAACACGAGTGGAAGGGACCCACTGTCCCCTATATACCCTGTACACCCCCAGAATGCATGGAAATAACTCCCCTCCCACTCCTGCCACACATACACACTGCCCCTCTTTTCTTTGTCTTTCTTTCTTTCTTTCTTTCTTTCTTTCTTTCTTTCTTTCTTTCTTTCTTTCTTTCTTTCTGTCTTTCTTTCTTTGTTTGTTTAATTCTTTCTTTCTTTCTTTCTTTCTTTCTTTCTTTCTTTCTTTCTTTCTTTCTTTCTTTCTTTCTTTCTTTCTTTCTTTCTTTCTTTCTGTCTTTCTTTCTTTGTTTGTTTAATTCTTTCTTTCTTTCTTTCTTTCTTTTTCTTTCTTTCTTTCTTTAATTCTTTCTGTCTTTCTTTCTTTCTTTCTTTCTTTCTTTCTTTAATTCTTTCTGTCTTTCTTTCTTTCTTTCTTTCTTTCTTTCTTTCTTTCTTTCTTTCTTTCTTTCTTTCTGTCTTTTTCTTTCTTTCTTTCTTTAATTCTTTCTGTCTCTTTCTGTCTTTCTTTCTGTCTTTCTTTCTTTCTTTCTTTCTTTCTTTAATTCTTTCTTTCTTTCTTTCTTTCTTTCTTTCTTTCTTTAATTCTTTCTTTCTTTCTTTCGTTCTTTCTTTCTTTCTTTCTTTCTTTAATTCTTTCTGTCTCTTTCTGTCTTTTTCTTTCTTTCTTTCTTTCTTTCTTTCTTTCTGTAACTGTTTTCCAGTTATTATAATGACTTCTTTTGATTACCCCGTCCTGTGTAAACAGACTAAATCCTTCCAAACGCCTTGCTTTCCAACCGCAAAATGCAATTCCTTTCAAGGCGTTGTGCTGAGCTTATTTTGATTCATAAATCAAATTCACATACTTTTATTGGGTTTTAGAAATTGTCATGGCAGATATGGGCCAGATTAGATGATTGTCCAAAATTAAATTCTAATTTTATTATTCCAGGCTTCTCTGCTCCAAAAGAACACACTTTGTTTGTGGGATTTTGCTGACTTGTGCTTTTCATTTACATAGCTATTTTCTGCTCCAGAATACTTCTGTGTCACTGCAGGATCCATTGACTGTAAAGTATGTCACCAACTAAGTTTCTTTCAACACCCCCCCCCCCCCCACCCAAATCCTTGAACAACTTTAAAAGACTCCTTTGTCTATTTATTTGTATGGTTTTGTTTTCTATTGATAATCAGTTCTTACTTTGGGAAAATATATGATATGCAATTACTGTGTGTTGTGTTATATGTTTTGTGAGTGATGTGCTGTATTCTTGTGGCTGTGAAGGACAAATAAACTATCTATCTATCTATCTATCTATCTATCTATCTATCTATCTATCTATCTATCTATCTATCTATCTATCTATCTATCTATCTATCTATCTATCTATCTATCTATCTATCTATCTATCTATCTATCTATCTATCTATCTGTCTGTCTGCCTGTCTGTCTGTCTGTCTGTCTGTCTGTCTGTCTGTCTGTCTGTTTGTCTGTCTGTCTGTCTCCTTGACAGTGTATGAAATGGACACAATTTTTGAGATGACTGTTAGGTCGTGACAGTACACATATTTATTCATATCAAATATTTAATATTTCACTCCATCACGTTTAACTCATTCTCATTGTTGTTTGGACTGAAAGTGTATCTGCAAATTACATTTAATCGGCATTAAATGATCTTTAATGTACAGTATGTACAAGTATTGAATGCAGTCACACACACTGTTACTACTTCACTGAATTTTATTAAGAAAAAACAGACAGAAAAATAAATGCTACAATTCCATTAGTTCACATAACAATGACTCACAAAGCTTCTTAAGAGCCATTATTCCTGTCTCAATTTTGCCATTGTCTTTTGCTGTACTGTTAAGAATACAGATGCTTTAGTAAAGACCTGCAGCAGATGTGAAATTTGTCAGTTGGTTGATCCATGACCACTCACATCACTCTGTGATGGAGAGTTCTGTAAATCCTAATTGTTGTGGTCACTGATGTCACTAGCATACATACTGTCTCTTATTGTCCTTCTGCAGTCAGTTTCATTGGCTTGTTGAAAGTCTGATAGATGCTCATCATTGCAGACCCTACACTCCCCAATACAGCAGGTGTTCACATCCACAGCATTATGCTTGGCACAATACAAAAAAAAGATTATAGTTCAGGCTTACTGAACCTATGTCTGAATGCACTTTGAATGTCTCGTGTATAATATTATACTGCAAATAATATTGGAGGAATGAAAAATGTTTGCTTCTCCTTTACACTTGCTGCAAATCATCTGTGTGTAATACATTAAGACAGATTTAGCTTTATACAGTGATATTCTAAATCAAACATACACTTAAGTGGCTCTTTTAATTCTATTGATCTGTATGAAAATCTGCAGATTTGTGCTTCAAATCAGGTTTGTCAGCTGCATTTTAACCTATTCTGTACAGCTCATTATACCAGTCAAACGCGGCAGGTTGTTGGCTTCAGTGCTTTGTAGGGTGTGGCGAGATCTCGTGTGAGGAAATCTCGCGAGATTTCTTATCTCGTTAAAATTCTGTCTCGGAAAATACTGACATACTGAAAATACTGATATTACCAGGGTACGATTTGCTGGTGAAATACACCCCCTCCCCGGTTTTGGCCATTGGGTTCATTATGGTCCATTTAAGTGGTTCTTTTATTTCTATTGATCAATTGATTTGGGCCAAATCAAGCCAAATCATTTGGCTGCCCGGTGCGTCCGGGCCCCGCGAGGCCGGGATCCCACCTTTGCCAGCGCGTGTGCATTAGACTCCTGTGTTTTCAAGATGGCTCGGGTGGGTTGCCGACCTCACAGCTGACCCCTGGCATCTGTTATACCTGGGTCAGTCCCTGTCCTGGCAATGAGGTTGTCGCGCCGGGGAGAGAAGGCGCAGCGAATCCGGGAAGTGGCGAAGTCCGGGCGGCGACTGTGCAAATCGTAGGCGGAATCCGGGAAAAGTTCCGCCTTTAGCGCTAGGATTGGAGAGGCAGCCTGTCAGTCAAACTAGCTCCCCTGCCTACTTTCTTGATTCGAAAAATTCGTTCTTAACAGCCTGCGACAGCCGCCGCTTTCTGCGACAGCCACAGTGGAATGAGTTCGCCTTCGTTGTGTCGTTTAAGTCCATACTAGATTACGTACAGGTACTACTCAGAAAATTAAGAATATCGTGTAAAAGTTTTTTTATTCAGGTACCTCAACATAAAAGGTGGAACCAATACATTTATAGACTAATGACATGCAAAGTGAGATATATCAAGCATTTATTTGTTATAATTTTCCTAATTATGATTTACATCTTATTAAAACTTCAAACTCAAAAACTCAGAAAATTTGAGTTTTGCTTAAAAGTGAGTTTTCTGAAGCTGTACATCCTAATCAGCAAAATCAAAACAAATGAAAGCTTGCAATATATTGATTTGCATACTATTTGTCTATATAATATGTAAATTCCACCGTACAGAAATGCAAGCACCTTTTCAGGATATTCCAATTGTCCGAGTATGTCTCTGAAACAGCTCAGCCAATCAGAAGCAGAGTTTGGTGAACTTTCCCGGATTCCGCCTCAGATTTGCACAGTCGCGTCCGGTCGGTGGGTGCCGTAAAACCCGGAGCTGGTTGCAGCACCCTGCCGCGAAGGTGCACCTGTTGAGGTCCTCATTTGGACCTCAACACATTCGGTCCTCAACTTCCATAGTCAAGTCCCAGATTTGATTTTGAAAAAAGGAGAAATATATTATTTTGTTTATTTTATTTAAACTTTTATAACATTTTATTTAGTTTTAATTTGTAGAGGAAGAAGTTGATTAAAAGTTCACTCAAAGTTAACGCTTACAGAGTTAGAAAATCCATGTGCAACTCAGTTAAATAAGTATGTTGTCCATTCATATAATTTTTAATTTAGTTTTCTTAAAATCTTGTCTCGAACTCGTCAACCCACTCTCGTGTCGTGAGCTGAGTGTCTCGTCACATCCCTTGTGCTTTGCCATCTTTTTATATCTGTTATAACTATTTTTATAGTAGATACAAATATATATAATATATCCATATTATGTTGATAGAAAGCTAAACCATAGACTGTTTTGAAGGGATGGTATTAAATACATTTTACTTCTTCCCACTCCTTTTCGAATTAGCAAATAAAGTCATGCTTTGTTTTTCATGTTTATGTTATTTTTTTTGTCTTGTTTGGTTCACTATGGGGGCAGAGTGTGATTGTTTTGCTTGTTGCACATTCAAAATAAATTTAACTGAACAGAACTGAACTATTTTTAAGTGGAATAAAAAAATACTAATATTTAACTATTAACTTAAAATCTTGCATTTTTAAACATGTCCTGAGTGTTATATATTATGTTTGCAAGAAAACATGACAATTCTACATTTATCTTGACGCAGGGGATAAAAAATGTTCATTATAATTACACCGATAAGGCTTTCCTCATATTCTGTATGTGAATGGTCAGAGCTGTATCTGATAGACCTAAGGTAAAATTGCAGTCCACTTCAGAACTGTTTCCATAATAGTTAATGGAGAAACAGATTACTGTAGACCTTCATAGAACACTTTTTGGGAAAAACTTGCCAAGAAGTACCTTTAAAGTGGACAAATTGGACCAAATCACTCCAAAAATATCCATTCACACTGATGGAAAAGATGGTTAGATGAGATAGTTTAGTTGTTCATGGAATTTCAAGTCAATACAGAACACTGTCTACAAGAAAGAAAAGTGTGCCACTTGTAAGAAAGGCTCTATCACTAGATTCTTTTATCTTTCAGATGGTGTTGAGTGACCTCTGGCACTACTGAGATGGCTTTTCACAGGAAAATAAGTTCTCAAAGGTTAAGTCCAGTTTCATATTAAAATATATTACATTTGTCAAATTAGGCAGGCCATGAAGTGAACCTCAGCCCATCGTTTGCTAATGACAACACTTTATATCAGCATTAGCCTGAATCAGCAGACGGTCAGCTGACTGCCTTTGATTATTAATTGGAATTGTGCCATATTTTAAGTGTTTAGTCCCGCTAGATATTTTGCTACTGACTAGCAAATCGATTAGTCATGTGTCATCTTCCATGTGATCCATGGTTTTCTTTATTATATGCTCAGTGATTTTTTATATCCTCGTATGGGTCTCATACTCTGTTTTACAATTCTTTTTTTACATCAGTTTCTGGTTCCTTTGTTTACATAATGTTAGCTGATCATTGTTTCATAGGGTAATGAAATTATAATAAACTAAGTTTGTTTCTAAATACCTATTAGTTGTCAAAGGAGTTTGGGTTCATAAACGCATGTGCAGTGGCTAATCACTGGAGTTTCGTCATCTGAACCCGCTTTATCCTCACTAGGGTCATGGGGGTCACTGAGGGCCTAATCCAGCTAAAGTGGGTGAAGGCAGGGTACACCCTGTATGAGTGTTTAATTACTGGGGTATCACCTGAAATACTTAATCAATCAATCAATCATAATGATCACTTTCAGGTGATATTTAATCACTGGAGTATCATCTCAAAGTGATCATTATGAACTTGATTGCTCATGAGAAGAGCTTTGGTAGCGTTCTGGGGAAAATGACACATAACTAGGTCTTTGTTGGTACATTTAAGTTTATTATGTTGAAACAAAATGTGTTTCATATCAAGATGAATGATCATCTCACCTATACATGTCAGATTAAAAAGCATAAAATAAAATTAATTAATTAAAATAACATTAGTATTCTGCTGCTTATCTAAGGTGTCCAGATTGCCGTAGAAATTGTTCAGATGAGAAGTGTGTTCTTAGCAATCAAGGTAATCTGTAACATTCTTGTTCCATCGATAAAACAGTGATTATTACACAGGGATCATAGAAGACACAGTCCTATAGTTTGATTGGCATCAGTTTATGATGTAACTTGGCAATGACATCAATTATATTAATACAGATGTTCAGTACAGACCTTGTAGGTCATTTACCCATGAGTCCCTGGGGCCATCACACTAAAATCTGTGGGTGTCCTGTGACCTGCTGTCTCACAGTAGATGTCATGAGAGTTAAGCTGTGCTCGCTCTTCCTGCTGGTACTTCCTCCTAGCATGTGGTATACCTGAGATGTTGCATCATATGATCACTGCTGCTCACCCTTTGTTATATATATATAAATATCTGATCAATACAGACAGTTGAAGTCCCACCCCTTCCACCCGTATTTTGGCGATAAAAATACATTTAAAAGTGCTGTATGTAGGAATTTTGTTTCCAGTAATCATAAAATGGTCTGGACTCTCACCAGACCTTAAGAAATAATTTTCACTTCAAATACTGATATCACTGACAGTAGTAGAACAGCTGGAATATTTGTATTTCAAAAGTTCAGTGTCAGCCCCTAAATAGTGTTTATATTGTGATTTTGTACTTTGGTTGATGCTCCGCCCATCACCTATCAATCAATCACAGAGTCAGTTGTGTTTATTCGTCCACTGAGATGCATCTGGAACATTTCTGATTGAAAATGTCTGGCATTATTAAACCTAAAAAGCCCCTTATTATTCCTAAATACAACAAACCCCACCCTTCGTAAATATGTTATCTGATTTACTCTATTCCGTATCATTGTGAAAACCCATTTTGGCGACTTTGACCCTTGACCTACATTCACCAAAATTTAGTTGGATCAATTCTGGACCATCGCACACAGTTCCTTAAAATGTAATGGTCCAGGATTTTTTGTGTGATGTTGCTGAAAACCAAACAACCCACCAACCATTTATTTATTTATTTATTTATTTATTAGCACCCTGTAGTGTGAAAATACTTGCTTGCCTTATGTATAAAAAGATGTTCTAGGTGTAGAAACTCACACTTTTAAAGTTTTACTAAAAAAGCACTTTGTATTTGTAGCAATCCCAGTTTTAATGAGGCTGCATTTACCATGTCTTTCACCAAGTCATGGGGATTTCTAAAGAGTCAAAGGCACAAACAGGTGGAAAAAGTAAAAATGGTGACAATGTTCATCCTCCCAAATACAGTCTGTGAAAAGATTCATCTGAAGCTCAGCGCAGTCTGACACAGTGATGGTGAAACTGCCTTAGTGGCACTTTAATGTACCTCTAATGGATTCACTCTATGGACTTTGGACAACATCAGGTGTCCGCTGCAACCAAAGAACTACTTTAACAGTCATTGAAGACTGTAGTTTTATAAAATTCAATAATTCTATATTATGAAAAATAATTATTCAGCTTTATATCCCAGTATTAAACATTCCTCTCACATTGAAGGGACACTGTTAATTACCATTTCATAAACCTTCTTTATTTACACAATATTCATCTGTTCATGTCTTCATATGGTCAAAAATTAAAGGTAGATGAAAACTCAACTGTAACATTTTTAATGTAATATAGAAAAAAAGCCATTAAAATAATTTAAACAATGTCACTGGGTTTGCAACAAAATTTCCATCATATCATTTTATGTGACATATTTTACTGCTGTTCATAAAGTTTCAGTAGGTTAGTATAGTTTATCAAAATAATATCCAACCTTACATGACAATATAAATCAACAGTTAACAAAAGACATAACAATTTAACATCCTAAATGTCCTAAAAAAATCTGTTTTCTTTCATTCACTTTTGGAAATAATTTCTTTTTTAAATGATGCAAGACATTATTTCGTCATAGGATTACAGAAATAAAAGATAACTTTTTTCATAAAAGAACTGTAACTATGTATTAATTAAACAGCTACAGATAATTTAGATTAGCTGATTTAAACACCTATTTACACTCAAAAAGTCACAGTGTTCATACTTCAATTTAATACTGGCCTTTTGTTCTACTGTCCACTGAGAGATGTGACTGTTTAAAGGGGCTACATGTAATATTTCTACACCAAACATGATATAAGAAATCATCAGTAGAGTGTTTAGAATCAAGAGTTCTGAAGATATACCAAATGTATACTTGGATTGTAGAGACAGTGAATTTATTTACAATGACAGTCTGGGTGGGTATATGTGACCACTAGAGGGTGTAGTGAGTCACTGCAACTGCCATGGTGGTGGAAACTAAGGGCTTGAACATAGTCGAGGCATTGATATGCATACGCGGCCGTAAGGCTACACATAGCTACGCATCAGCCATGTGTAGGAAAACATGTCCTCTCAACTTTTGATAGGTGGCGCCGATCCGTACAATACTTTTTGTTGTCGATGGGGGCAATACTGCAAGTATTGTACATTCTTTCATGTATTTGTTATATTCATAGAAGAAGTATTGCAAAAATGGCTGGACACGAAGAGAAGCTGTGCGAAGTGATTAGATGATATCATCATTTGTATGACAGTACATTGCAATTGCACAGTAATAAAATATCACCAGAGAAACAAACTTTCCATCCAGGTCTCTGGAGATGTTCAAAGGTTGAACATGCCACTGCTGTTTTTACTGCTGTTTTTTCCCCGTTGTCAATGTAAAAGTAGCAATAGAATGCACTCCTCTTCAGTTGTCATTTTGACTGATGTCACCAGCAATGACAACCTGCAAAAGCTATATGTGATTCTGCTACCACCTACTCCCTGAGTGGTGAATTACAGTCGACGTACAGCCCATGATGCTTGTGTTCACGTGTACAAATATGAAAAGGGGGTATGTCACTCGTGTAATTCGTGTTGCGTATGCGTAGCAACGTATCGACTATGTTTGAGCCCTAACTCCAATGCTCCTTTAACAAAAGTGTCAGAAAGTAACCAGATGAGATGAGAACCACTAGAAACAACATTTAGAATCAAAGAAAATGACAAAGTAATAAAACTTCGAAGCAGTGTTGTTGTTTTTATCACTGAACACAGGAGTCTGATGCTAAAATCACAGCTTTTTTTTTTCATGAGGTTTATGAAGCTATTATTTGACCATGGGTGGATGATTACAAAACAGATCTTTTGTGCAACTATTTACAAGACAATCTGTTTAAAAAAACTGAGGTGATTTGCAGTTTGACTTTTTCGGCTGTGATTATAACTATAATGTAAACTATCAGCCGATGAAAACAAATGAAGATCACAAAACACTGTATTATTTTGCACTGGTTGTCAACATTTCAAGCTATACATTTTGATGAAAACTTGATGATATCATAATTTAAATATGTGTAAATAAGATTATACTTTTATTCAGTGAGCGATGTCATTTTTGGATGCATAGCATTGGAAGTCCTATGGGTTCTGAAAGTCGGTATAGGTATGGAACCGGGGCAAACATTAATGGCAGTAAGTAACCAGACCAAAATCTAATGTGAATTTTGGTATCACGCATATGCTATTTGACCAGTGACCACTGTTAATGAAAGAGCGAACACGCAGGAGTGCAGATGACATCAACATGTCAAATGCGAAAAGGTCGAATGTGCAGTTAAAGTTCACAAGAAGATCCAGATTTTTCCAGATGCCACAGGTGTCTAAATACATTTACATGCAATGGCAGGAATACGACTAATTTAATGAAGCACTTGGGGAAACACGGTGTTTACCATAAAGCAGAAGCTGCACTGTCTAAAGCCTCTGTGAAGAGCTAAGTCGTCTAGCACTGTGCTAATGGCACATCAGAAATGGAAATACCCAGCATGGGAATGACAGACCCAAGTGATAAAGCTTAAGGCCAGCTACTGTGGACATACTGGACAATGACAGTGACAGTGTGAGTAATTTTAATGTCCTCTGGAAATATTACTATGTTACTGGTGTATGTGACTTCCTTAAGTGGATACATGCCATGTGGTGCTAGCTTAATAATGACTAGAAAAGCACTCTGAGAGTGCACGGTGGTGCAGTGGTTAGCACTCGTGCCTCACAGACAGAAGGACCCTGGTTCAATTCCCACACCAGACCTTTCTGTGTCGAGTTTGCATGTTCTCCCCGTGTCTACATGGATTTTCTCCAGGTACTCTAGTTTCCTCCCACCATCCAAACACATGCACTGATAGGTTCATTGGTTCATATAAATTGTCCATAGGTGTGAATGTGAGAGTGATTGTTTGTCTATATATGTTCAGCCCTGAGATGAACTGGAGACTCATACAGGGTGTACCCCGCCTTCACCCATTGTAGCTGGATTAGGTGCCCAGTGACCCCTGCGACCCTAGTGAGGATAAAGCAGGTTCAAATGACGAGAAGAGCCTTCTGAGAGCGCAGACCCTCCCATCACAATCTAATAATTTGTTGATCTCCCCATTACCACCGTACCCTGAATGTTTCATCAAAATCCATCCTTCAATTTTTGAGTTATGTTGTACACAAACAAATAATAATAATAATAATAATAATAATAATAATAATAATAATAATAATAATAATAATAATAATAATAATAATAATAATAATAATAATAATAATAGGGTAATAAGTTGTACCAGAGATGTGGTCTCACAGTTTGTGTTTGTCAGATAGACTAGTTCTGTAAGTCATCGGTTAGATTTTGATGTTATGTTTGTCTCTGGTTGTAATTTCATTTTTATTCCTTTTAAATTACCAATTTAAATACTGTTTAGCAACCTATACCATTTTGAAAGTACCAATTCGGCACAGGTATCTAATGAAACCCTTTTGGTATCCAACCCTATGTGTGTGTTCTAGTATGTGACTTCCTGCTGTAGATGGTTTATAATATCAGTAGTATATATAAACATATAAACCCTTTGCCGTACAGTAAAATGCCCTTCCTCTAAACCAAACCTCAAAGGGAACAACATCACACGCAGTGATATACACGACAAATGACAAAGTTGGAGAACAGGTTTGTCAGAGAATGTTCCCACTCAGAGAGGCTATCCCAGTTTTTACATGCTGAGGTTCTGAGGTCATATCTTTGAGAAATGGAGCAGAGAAAGGAGTGGAAGCACTGGACTGTTTTATGCTGCTGAGTTGAAGCTGATCTCTGGTTCACCTCCTTCTCAGTACCAGTACAAGTCCTTCTTATCCAAATGTCGGCCTGAAAACAAGAGTGAAGCATTTGAGTGTACATCTGTTAGCCATAATAACCATAACACATTTTTTAATGTTTTATTTATAGCGGTTAGGCTTTTAAACTTGTTGACATAATGCAGATAATTCCTGATACATAATGGAGTCAATTAAGTTGTAAAACGCGTCACACTAAAGTAGTTGCTGTTTGCATCATTATTATGTAATTCCAACAAATGGATTTATACATAAAACTAGAATAATAAGATTTGATTTAAGTGCCATTTAGCACCTAGTTCACCTACTTACTCCAAGAATAGAGTTGAGCATTTACTGTTAGGTGACTAATAGTTATAGAATAAAAAAAAAAACTGTAGTGGAAGCAGAGGCAGAGATAGAATGAGTCATGTTACTGCAGCTGGAAATACATCCTATATTTAATCCAACTAAATATCAGTTGGATTTAATTGGAGCTTTTATCGAAGCTGATATTTTAAAGGTTATTACTACAAAACTGAAATTTAAAAAATTCCTCCTAAATCATCAAACAATTATCCAATTCAGTTAAGATTCAGTGAGAGTCTTTTCTGCTCAACAAAGATGTGTTTTAACCTTTTACCTGTTTCAAATCTTATGCTGGGGTCAGCCGACTCTCTGATTCCTTGAGGCATCGTCCAGTTTGGCAGCAGATCCGGCTTAGAGCTGGAGGCCATGCTCGGTCCCATCTCAGTTCGGTCATTGTGCAGTAAATTGAGCAGGGACTGTGCATATTGTTGTCCCGTAACACTCAGCCCTTCTGAGGACAGCGAGTAAGCAAGGGGCGACAACCCGGAACCCTCCCCCATCCTGCCAGAGAATGAGTGCCACGGGTTTGGGGGGTCATCTGCAGGGTTAAAGGTCAGGAGATGCCCTCCTGCTACAGGTGGAACCTGAGGCTCTTGGTAAGTGTTGACCAGACTGTTCTGACAGACACTGCTTTCCTCTGCAAGTACAGAAAGACATAAACCATGACTATTTTCTATGGAATTCAGTTACATTAAAAAAAAAAACTACACTAGTGAAGTAAATGCATGTAGGTTGAAAATAGTTAAACTAAACATTTGCAGTCATTTGAGGAATTAAACCTTTTTTGTCTAGTTATAACTGGACCTATAAACCATACATTTTTGATGTAGATTCTATTGTGGTAGTAAAGAGACAATATGAGTTTCTATTCCAGTATTTGTATGTAAAAAGATGCACAGTGCAGATTTATGAGAAGTGTCAAAAGTAAATCACAACCCCTAACCTTTGATCATATTTAACTGCAGCATTATTTGACTATAGACTATAGACATACATTTTATGTACATGTATGTGTGTGTGTGTGTGTGTATATATATATATATATATATATATATATATATATATATATATATATATATATATATATATATATATATATATATATATTGATGTTTTAGACAAAGGGGTGAGAGATAATAAGCTACGTTTCTTCTCACTTCTTTTTGAATGGCTTATGTTCTTTTATTTGTGTTGAATTATTGTTTGCTTCCTTGATTTTTTTATTTCAATATTGTTTTGTGTGGGGAGGTTAAGGTCAATTGGTGGCAGTCAGGAAGTCTATACCATTCCATATTCAGAATGAATCAATTTGAAAATTTTGGATTCAATGTGAATTCTAATTTAAATTTCACTTTTGTCTGCCTTTTGTGATATTGTGTCATGCTTTATATTGAAGTCTCAATTTAACCATTTTTACAAGGTTATTCAACTTAGTGTTAGTCAATTAAACTAAATTTCCTATATTGTCTTCAGTTTGAATTAGTTTGTAATTTGCAAAGCTATGTGTAGCTTCCATAACAGCGCTAGTTACCGGTCTTAATCGGTTTGCGGATTTTCTGTGTCTTCACTACCGGTGCCTTGGCTTTGCAGGCTTTGTTTAGAGCTCTCTTGAAGTGAGCATCCACCATACTGCCAATGTCCCCATGGAAATAAGTCAGGATGACACACTGAGAGTGTTCCTCTACTTTCACAGCAGTTGGACTCTCTGTTCTTTCTGCCATGTGTCATCTGTAACTGAAAACAAACACAATGCTATTAACAGAAGAGCCTCACATAGGTTTCAGACATATGGGTTCTGCTTCAACTTCATATTCATTATTAAATCAAATCAATTATTTCCATGAAAGGTTTTTAAATTTTTTTTTATATTTGAAACACAACAGCATATTTTAATTGGCTACACTTCTAGTTTTGGCATCACTTTGTTTTGCTTTAATTTCTGAAGATTCAATTCTCAGTTGGATTATAAACAGTACTCGAGTTGAGCGGGGATGAGGGTGGGTGCCCCCCCCCCCCCCATTTCCATCCATTCACTTTTTACAGTAAATTGTGGAAATATAACTTATAATTATATTGAATTATTTTATCATTAGAAAGTAGTACACATGTTGAGTAAAAGAAATAATAAAATCGGAGGGGACAGGGGCGCAAACATGTAACGAACATTTTCAACTGGTTGATGTCTGATGCCTGCAGCGACACAACTCAGCATGGTCAAATGAGCAGCTGGACAATGCAATGTCAGGGACTATTTTTAAAAGGACGAACATCACAGGTGAGCTATGAATCAAGACTCCTGAATCTCAATCATTACTTTTCATTAATCTATACAAAAGTCGGCAGGTTGCATGCACAATAACAGCACAGCTAGTTTTCCAAGCTTGCCATGTAGCCTTCAAGCTAGCATTAGCTATCTTTGCTCACGTTAATCTCTCTTGTTAGCTAGCTGCTAAAACACAGGATTTATCATAGAGTCACGTTAGCTTTGGGTTTAGGAGCATGGCAAACGTGGAACATATATTTACTGTTAATGTTAGATGAGAGTTTGGTTCAAATATTTTACCAGTATTAATGATGAAATATTCTTCATGTGTCGATATTATTTTCACCAACCAGACTCGTCATGCAACACTAAAATTGTGACGTTCAAGGCAGGTGACATTAAAGAGTCTCCGACTTTTTCCCCCTTCTGTGGCCTGTCATTTAATATTACAGACAGTGAATATGCTAAATGTGATTTTAACCTAAATTAATCTGTGCTTGATTTTGTTGTTTTTGTAGTGTAAAGGGGGCAGCAGCACCTTCCTCCCTTTTTTTTGTAAAGGTAAAAAAAAAAGACCCCCCCCTCAATTTTATTTTTTTTTTTACAATTCGACTACTGATTATAAGTGACTGTTAAGGTTACTGGAAGGAAGTTTTGTAATCTTAGTATTCTCTGTATGACTCATGTCATGGCAACTCAATCAGGCTGTTTAGAGACACTCATAAAGTACAGACATTTCATACAAAGCCTAGTACTGGGCCGACTGTACATGAAAACCTTCATTATACCAGATGAACTCAGACACTTATGATTGATTTATGTATTTATTTTGAATATGAATGATAAAACAGAAGAAAATAAATAAACAAAACACTTGAACATAAGACATGACATATAATACATATTTCAAAAGGAGTGAAAACAAGCACAACTCATAAACTTCCACCCACCCCTTCTCCTTAAATAATTAAAAACAACAATTTACAAATATTTTTCCACATTAGCATGCATTTACTTCATAATCTGTTGGAAGATGAAGAAGGGTAGCAAGTCGTTTCAGAGAAGATATTATATAAAGGGTTTGATTTGCATTTGGATAAAGTGTCTGAAATGTGTAACCTTAAGGAAAAGCTTTACCTCCACCTGTGTAACTCACAACTCAAACACATGATCTTCAAATATTTAAATTAATTATTATTATTATATATATTAAATTATTAATTATAATCCGTTTTACACACACATTTATTTGAGATAATCTCTTACCTGTTCTGATGTAAAGGTAACCGAGGAGTTCGTCCTTGCATTTACTACTTTATTAAATCTAACTTTGATACCTACATGAGCAGCAGCAAAAATTATCCAAAAAAGTCAAACCTGACTTATCCTACTAAAATCAAAGCCATCAATTACATTCAAAGAGTCTCTGTCTTTCTTTTGTTCTTCTTTTCTGCAAACTAGTCACTCAACTCACGGACTCTCCTGAGTTACTTGACATGTTCTACAGTGAGGGCGTGTGATGCTACTTGAATGTAGACAGCTATGACCAGAATGTAATCCAGCAAGTCCCTCAAGAACCTAAATGACACCTTATAAGTTTTCTTCAGCTGCCTTGTCTGTTAGTTATACAATTCAAAAGTTGCTCTGTGAATCCACAAACCAGCTTGTTAGAAACACAAGATAATGGTAATAATTTCAGAGCATAAACTTCAGCTGGAGTTGTAATAGAACGATAAAATATACAGACATTAGAAAAAGAAGAAAGTATGTAAATGTTTCATTAAAGATAAAGAAGTTTGCTATCTAGTGAACTATTTACTTTTTATGTATAGCTGTTTATGGATTATGTTGTGGATTGACGTTTGCTTTGGGAAAACAGCAGTAATTTATGACCAAATTGAGGCCGGACCTTGATTCTGGACTCAACAACAAACTTTACTAATTAAAAATTTATATTTAGTTCAAATACATCCTTTATCACTGCTCTTATTTAGTAGTTCTTGACATTATTGGCATTTTTATGGCCTGGAATCTTTACCCATAAAATATAGTACATTTTACTAGTAAAAAAATAAAAAATAAAAGTACTCACACTCATTCTTTTTATCCTGACCCATGAAGGGGCAATGTTTTGGATTTATTTTGCTTGTTTGATTGTTAAAACTCGAGCAGAAAAAGTATTGGTTGAATTCATATTAAATTTGGTTTATAGACTGCCAGTGACCCATAATAAATGTCATTACATTTTGGGAAAAGCAGGTAATTTTTTTTTTATCAAATGTTTGAAATCTTTATTCTCCCATCTATCTATTCTACGTATAATTCAACAAATCTCTGACTGTAATGTGTCCTCTTTGTCTGTGGAACACCTAACACCTGCACAACAACCATTACGACATACAACAACAAATATATTAAACTAATTTCATTGTTCTTTGTAACTTTGCCGCTCTGAGCATTGCTGATCAAAGTTTTTTTTTTTTTTTCCCTAAATTTTTAAAATCTCCCCCATGGACCAATTAGTGTGTGGGTTGTGCCTGGCATCACTACTTTTTCACTGAAGAGTAAAAAAAAATTAGACAGTCCCATTTACCACATGAATGAATAGGCAAATAAAAAAAAAAATCACAAGAAATGTCTGAACCCAATATTTTACATTGTATTATTACTGGAATCACAGCTGCTTTAAAACATACAACAACATACTTATTATTTTTCATTAGGCCAAACAAAATAATACGTGTGGTTCCGGTCACCCGACCGACCCAATTTTTTTACGACGAAAATGTCGACTATGTAGACATTTTATCAGTTTGTCAAAACAAATTAAATATAATGAACCGGCCGACTGCCGACTCTTATCTTCGAAATTCCCAATGACTGATGATGAGAGAATTTATTTCTCTGTATTTAGTCCGTATTCATGTTTACCAACATCTGTCACCTGTCTGACCACCGTGATTTATGACTAGCGACAAACGACGAGCCATATACATCGTGTCCATGTCCATTAAAACAACCCTCAATGCATGTGATTGCTGCGCGAGTTTTGATTGGCTGTTCGCCTCTTGATGAATCAGAGTACATCGTCTGTTAATTTACCACTCACTTCACACTTCGTTTGTTTCAAAAACACCACCGTTTCTTTATTAATTGGGAAGATGGTTTCATATCTTTATGGAGCATCTCTTGGTCACAAAGACTTGTGTGCCTGGTGTGGGGAACCAAATGCAAATCCTCTTCCAGAGCTAAAAAAGAAATTTAAAACTGTACTCCCGCGCTGTCAAGATTGTGAGAGGAATGGCAAGAAGCCAGAAACAAAACAGCAGTATGGCAAGTGGAAATAACTTGAACAGTAAATAGATAGCTGTATATGTCCACTAAAGCCTTCAATATTGGGGCCTTTATTTCATTGAAATAATATTTAGATGTGGTTAGAATTTACATTTGTGGTTAAACTGAATTTTTGTTGAAAAAAAATCAATAAAAGACAAAATGTTGATGTCAAATCAGATTTTATTGTATTTCAATCATCTAAAATTCATTAATGCTCTCTTAAAACATTCTGTAAATATACATGTACATGGCAAATCTGAGGCAATGTGTTGATTTTCTAACTGCTGGAAAGCATAACTGATATTAAATCTTAATTTTTGGAGCTTCTTTTTAGAAGACGGGTATATAAAATTGTAAATAAAATAAAATATGGATTACCGACCTACCTACCCAATTTTTCCTATCCATGTGATGGGAACCACATATATTATTTTGTTTGGCCTTATGATTTGAATTCAAGTTATAACTGAAAATGGTTTCAGCTTGCCTCTCCATTAAATTGTATTTTCTCTCAGGCCCGAAACAAAATAAATGTCTTCTCTTTTCAAGCTCACAATAAAGTTTTGTGGACGAAATGGATCTAATCGAGCAGAGGCCTCCTCATGCCCTCTGTTGGTGGGAATCACCTGCTGTTCCAAAAGAGGAATTGGAGACCTTCCTAATTGTACATGTGTTCTCAGAAGCATATGAATCAGAGTTAACAAGGTTTTTCTTTTTCCCACCTCCTGTCCCAGAGCGACTCCAGTCTAAAAACAAGAGAAAAGGGGGGAAAATGTAAAGAATAATCTCAAAACACATTCAGATCAGACTATTAAATATGCCTAACATGAACAGGTGATGCTATCATCAGGTTCAGCAGGTACCTGAGTAATTACTGGGTCTGAAACGCCCACAGCACAAATGGATTCTCCATTGTTTCCTGACATTTTCTTTCATCAGACAGTGGAAGAAAAACACACAGAATCCTGAGAAACAAAAACCAAGTTAATAGAAATACCCATGTGTCTTTGCATCATGTGTAAAATCTGAAATGCAATTAAATGACTTTGTTGCTTCAGCTTTAGTCTTGGAAGTTGATTCTTTTTGCACAATCAGCTTGGCCAGAAAATCCTTGCTTCACATTAAATGATTGTGATTTATTCTCGATAAACATGTAACTGAGATTCAATAGTATGTACAGTAACACTGCTCTACAATTTTTAAGAAAGCATCTGCTTCAGACGTTAAATGTGCTAAATCTTATATATTTTAAAAAAGATGAATTAGAAAATAAATAAAAGTTCATGTTTTTAATATATATGATGGTGTGTTATTCCGCATATATGGTGGTTTATGTACATGTATACAATGGATTTGTAAATATTCCGCTGGAAAGAACCTATAAAGTGAATGGATCATAATGTGCAGACAGTGTTTTGAAGTAGATCTGGTAGATCTGAGACCAATATTCTTTTGGAGTAAAACCTATACACAGCTTCATGTGATGTCACCGCATCATCTAGTAATGCATGTCGCCATTTTTAGAAGGGAAAACAACAGCGTCGCAACACTAGACAGATATCTCTGTTACGATGTTCTACGACTATTTTGATAAACTTCTGCCCTCCACAAAAGACCGGTATGAACGGAAATGATCAGGGATCAGACTGGAGAGCTGTCCATATAAATTACCGGCAGGTTCTTGGCGAAATTACCCCATGACATGGCCTAGTATTGAGTGGCCAGCCATCTGCGACTATCTCCTCGAAAGTCCTGACATATATACAGGAGAAAAAATGTGAACTTATAAGAGCCTGGAAGCATATGTTCTGTTTGAGGTAGTTTACATGAATTTATTTGAAATACTTCTCTGGCCCTCACTCACCCAGCCTCCTGAGCACTGCACTAATTTAGTTTTACTTCATTCAAAATGTTCTTTAGTTCATTAGCCTTTCTTTTATCATGTTTATTATTTTGTTTATTAGGGCAGGCTTTTGTCACTCTCATTTTATCATCTCTAGGGTCCTACGTTTATGTAGGCCTATCTAATTTCTGTTGATAACAAACTAATTTATGTTGCATTTTTCAGTCAGGATGGGTTAATATAAATCTAAAATATATAATATAAAATATAAATAGGACCCATAAATACACATCAAATATAGATTAAAAACCCTTAAGAATAGTTTTGCCATTCACTTTAGGTGAGGCATAGTAAGTAACTTTTTAGCTGGCGTTAGCAGAAATTGACATAATAGGTACTAGCTAGCCTACAAAAAACTACTAACATGACGATCTCAATTTCATCAAAAATTTATATTTTTCGGCACTAAAATAGTCGTATAGTTGGACCTACCACTGACAAAATGTTCAGGGCAAACATAGGTCCACTTTGATTTCAGACTCCAGGGCTTGCCATCATCCGGAGATATTCTTCTCAGCACCTGAAGCCATGCTACACGTTTTTCACCCTTTTCTGTTGGTACACGGAAAAAAAAACAGCTTCTCTTCCATCCAAGCATGGTTATTGCACCCAAAGGCTGCACAGGATTTGGGCATTTTACACGAAGTTCTCAGTGTGCAGGATGGTGCAGTGCAGTTCACACAGTGGTTGCTACGCTGTTGTTTTCCCCTCTCAAAATGGCGGTGTGCGTTACTAGGTGAAGTGACATCATTCTGTGCAGATAGAGAGGCGGCTGGCTTGGGTAAGAGCCGAGGCGGGGGGGCTATGCATTTTTATTAATAAAGACTGGTGTGCTAATGTCACAGTAGCCTCTAAACACTGCTCTCAGTTAGCAGAGTTTCTGATTGTAAAATGCCAGCCATTCTACTTGCTGAGGGAATTCACCAATGTGATTGTAGCTGCTGTTCACACACCTCCAAGCGTTAACGAGGCACTTAGGGAAACACTACATTCACTAAGGGAGAGTTGCATGATACCATCAGTGAACTTTTAACCAATCATCCAGACAGCTTCATAGTAGTCGCAGGTGATTTTAATCACACCACCTAAAAAACTGTGCTCCCCAAGTTCAAGCAATTCGTGGACTTTAAAACCAGAGGAGACAATATGCTAGATTTAGTGTACGCAAATTTCCTTGATGCATATAAAGCAACCCCCCGCCCCCACCTTGTCTGCTCTGATCACCTTTCTGTTAGGATGGTGTCCACTTACAAACCACTGCTGAAGTGAAAAAGCACATTAGGATCTGGCCAGAGGGTGCATCTTCAGCCCTGCAAGAACTGCTTTACAAACACAGACTAGGCGGTATTTTAAGACAGCAGTCTTCCAGGGTAAGGAGACTGATATCGAGAAGTACAGTTAGGTGGTAACCAGCTACATCGCTAAGTGTACAGAAGATGTCACCTTAATTAAGACCTTCACTGCACAGGGCAACCAAAAACCTTGGATGACCAGAGAGGTAAGTTTGCTGCTGACAGCCCGAGATGCAGCTTTCAGGATGGGAGATAGGACTACTCTTTGTTCAGCCAGGTCTGCTCTCTCAAAAGGGATTAAAGCTGCTAAACGCACCTATGCAGAGAAAATTCAGGGGCACTTCTGTGACACAGGTAACACCAGACGGATGTAGCAGGGGGTCCAAGCACTGACAGACTACAAGACCCAGCAAGGGGCTGATGAGGACGATCTTTCACTTCCAGACAGGCTTAACAACTTCTTTGCACGCTTTGAAGCACCAATCCAACAACCAGAGAAAGACATCTCAAACTCCATCACGCTGAGCACTGGATCTCCCCAAGGCTGTGTGCTCAGTCCATTGCTGTTCACACTATTAAGTCATGACTGTACAGCCACACATGAGGGGGTCCAGATTATTAAATATGCGGACGACACCACAGTGGTGGGACTCATTCACAGAAATGAGGACTCGATGTACAGGGATGAGGTGAAAGACGTTGAGGGCTGACTCAGTGAGAACAACCTTCTGCTCAATGTTGGAAAAAACAAAGATGATCATCAACTTCCGGAGGTCACAACCTGAGCATGCGCCTCTCAGCATTAGCGGCCGCACAGTGGAGAGAGTCGAGAACATCAAGTTCCTCGCAGTGCAGCTTTCACAGGACCAGAGGTGGAATAAGGATACCTCAGCAATTGTCAAACGGTCCCAGCAGAGACTGCACTTTCTGAGGAAGTTGAAACAGGCCTCTCTCCCCACTAGCATCCTTTTACAGAGGCGTGGTTCAGAGTGTTCTAACATACTGGATTTCAACGTGATACTCCAGCTGCAGAAAAGCTCTGCAGAGGGTGGTCAGAGGAGCTGAGAGGGTCATCGGTGTTTCTCTCCCCTCTGTCCAAGAACTCTTCCACAGCTGCTGCAGGAGCAGGGCACTGAACATGATTAGGGACTCCACACATCCGCTCCTTAAACACTTCTAACTGCTGCCATCAGGAAAACAGTTCTGGAGCATTAAATGCAGAACCAACAGTCTGATTAACAGCTTCATTCCACATGCTGTCAGAATGTTGAACTGCTGATATGCTTGCACTTTGCACTTTACTGTGTATTTTATTGTAGTTTTAATTTTAGTATCTTTTAAATTAATTTTAGGATTTTAAATTTTGTGGGTGAGAGGGAGGGTGAGTACATGGATCCTGGAGAAACGCTCTTTCATCTTGTCTGCACTACTGTTGTATGTACAGCAAAATGACATTAAACTTGACATTGACGACACCACCAAACTATGTATTCTCTTGTTTATTCTAAGAATTTCACATTTTGACCCTAGCAGTCTTAAACCAGCATTTAACACTTGAGTTTTCTTTATCTTTTTATTACACGTGGTACAATTTAATTAGTTTTATTCTGGAAGCATTTTATATGTAGATCAGTGTAATCATTCTACTGATGTAAATAAATAGGAATAAAAAGACTGACTTTATGAAAAACAGTTTAGAAAAAAGGTTGCATTTACTAAAATTATTAAATCATTCTGGAGAAATGCTAGCATTGCAAAGGTACTGATATATTAAAATGACTCATTCCTCTGTGACTAATATTTACTTAACTCCAACTACTGTATATTGCACCTTTACCTTGCATAGTGTTGAAGATACAGAACAGGTACATTATGACCACTTTGCCTGGGCCAAATGAGAAGAAGCCCATGGACCAGGTCAGGCCAAGAAGGACGGTGAGACTGGCCACCGCCCTGACGTCATTCAGAATCCCGCTGGTGTTCTTTGATGCCTTATTGACCCGCATGTGTTTGATCTGGATCAGAACCACTACGAACACAGACACGTTACACAACAGGATGAGGAGGGCAAATGCCACCCACGTTGTGTAGAAGAAAACGTCATCCTGAAGCCAGCAGCTGGAGAAGAGCAAGACGGAAAGACAGTTTGTTATCCAGTAAATTACACTGGGGTTTATGATAAATGTCATCAGAACAGAAATAGCAGTTACCTTTTTTTTTATTGACACTGTGCTCTTGGTTTAGATCTAAGAGTTTCATATACATTTTATTGGAAAATGCATTTTTTCTGTTTATTGTTATCAGGAAAACATAACGAAACTAAATTTTCAACAGCTTTAGCATCACACTCTGGATGTGTCTCATTTCAGATTTTGACCTCAATGAAACCAAGCATGTGCAGAAAGGTGTAAATTAATTGACTTAGAAATTATTCTTAATGCAACATATCACACTTGTGTGTCTACACCTTTTTCCAATCACTGAATTTGATATTTGAATAATGAATTAATCTTTTAAAACTTGTGATAAAATATGATTTGATTTAATAATATAAATTTTTGTGGTCATGTGCAATTTGCCAAATTTTCTGCAAACGTTAATCACTGTATTTTATTTAATTTTTTTTACAGGGCTTCATGTGATTTACACATCACTGTGTGACATGGTGCTCCTAAACCCTGAGGAGTCTGAGTGTATTTTGGACATTTTTAAATACTTTTAAGTTTGCCTTCATATCTCTCATCAAAAAAGTATTTATCTTGCCCTATTTGGTATAATTTTACAACAAAACCAGCTGTGTAACTGTACAGTTATTTTTTTCAGTTGACATCTTGTATTAACTCAGTAAACCTAAAATCAAACAAATAACATTAAATCCAAGTAGGAAGTTTTTTTTTTTTTTGATTTAACTGTTTTTCACCAAATGTATATTGAACAAACAATTTTCATAAATTAGAATGAACATTTAAATAGAAACTATCAAAACAGTCATTTCAAATTTATTAAACAAAGTTTTATTCTAATATTTAAACTGGTAACTCATCTGTACTTGAATACTTACAATTGATCAACTGATTGAAGCGACACTGCAGCGTCTTCTGTCGAACTGCTGCTGTAAGCATCTTTATTTATGGCCAACACCAGGCTGACAATGACCAGAGGAACACCTGGTAAAGACAAGAATCACAGTCAACCAAAGACCAAAAAAACAAGACAAAAAACAACAATATTTAAAGCTTCACTATGCATTATATTTTGTTTGACGTCAATCAATTATAAGAATTAGTCTGAGGTGCATCTGGTCTCTGTTTACAGGTTGTGCAACATTTATGACCTGACACAACATTATGACTATTTTCAGATTAGTAGTAATATATGTTACTCACAGCAATAATTACAGTTTAAGTCTCTGCTGCTGTTACTGTCTGTGATTCATCCCTGAAAGCTATGTTGATAGCTTTATTTTTCCATAATTATGAAAAAATGTCACATCATCCTCATATTTAGTCATTTGCTGTGGACTAAGGCTACATTATACGGAGACGATCAGAAGAGAAGGCGCGAAACTGGCATCTCGTCTGAACCTTTTTATCAGCATTTACACAAGTGTTGACATTAAGAAATCACCTTGCATTCGGGGACGCAAAAGTGTGTGGAATTAGATTGGATATGTATGCCAGGCTGTAGGTGGTGCAGTGATAGAAGGATGCCTTGTCAACACGCACGCATAACAGCAATATTTTTCCATTTTTGACCGTGAGATGGAAACGCAACAGTGGAAAGTTTTCAAGATTTCCACTCTTGAATGCGTCTTCAGAATTTTGCATTTTCAACCCGTAAAAACTAAAATGAAAGGGACATCTGCTAAAATATTTTGTGTTTTTTTTTAAAAAACTTGCAATCATCCTCGTGTAAACTGCCCCTAAGAGTTGAGTTTCAAGAAGAAAATTGGCTTTTTCAGTCTGCTTTTTTTACCCATTAGAGCCTGAAGAGAGTAACCATTACTGCACAAAAGATTATTGGCTGCCCTCTACGTCTCCTAGCCACCATATACAACTCTTGATGCCTCTGCAGGGTCAGAAGCATCACAAGAGACTCCACACATCCCGGCTTCCACCTCTTCAATCTGCTGGCCTCTGGCAGATGCTACAGGGCCATACAGGCCAGAACAAACTGATTCAGAGACAGTTTCTTTCCAAGAGCTGTCACCATACTCAACTCAAACCTGCACTGAGGTCAATCCATCTGTTTATTGCTTCCTCCATTACTTGCTACTTCCTGCTGGTCACTTTCAGCGCTTTTATCATTTTATTGTCAACCTGTGTACCTGTTTTATCTGTTTTTATCATATGTATTTTTACTATATTTATTTAATGTGTGCATTTGTGTGATGAAGCTTTTTAATCTCGTACTTTGTATAATGACAATAAAGGCATCCCATTCCATTAGATTCCTCCTCTTACAGCTTAAAATTGTTAAGAAAAAATATCAAGAAAGAGGTTTTATAAACTGAGAGACTGTGGCACTAATTTTGCATTCTTTTAACCCATGAAGATGCAAACATTCACAACTGACCAAAACCATCTGCTGATCTATACATACCTGTTGATCCACTAATGATAGAAATACATGTCAATAGTTGGTGTAAAATGTGTGTAAAGATGTAATTGTATAATAGCAAGCAATTTTAATCTAAGCCTTAATGAACATTTACACCATCAGTAACTTAAATAAAAGAAAATACCTGATTTATACTGATAGAAGGTAAAATACAGAGGATGATATAAATAAATGGTAATCACTTAAGAAAGGTTGGAACAGTCATTTGGGAACAGACAGTTCCCAACAGTAGTGTTGGGTCTTTATGGGTTAAATATGGAGAAAATAAAATAGAAGTAACTCATAAAGACCATGATCAACTTTTCATTGTCATCAGATATGACCGATTTGAACATTCAGAACATGCTGTCATTTTCTACAACATTGATTTACCAGTAAAACTTATGGAGTTGGATCAATGACAGTGGATGGGGACACTTGTTTTTTTCTGTTCTATTAAGTTTTTTTAAAAAAGTCCTTTGGTTTGGTCTGTTTTTGGTACATTAATCCTCATATCTAATCTCATCATGATGATGAAGGTAAATTATCAGTAAATAAAACTATATGAAAATACTTGATTTTCACCCAACAAAAAGCTATATATAGAGAATAATATGATAAATGGTGATAAATCACTAAAAAAAGGCTAAGTAGAGAGAAAATATTTTGGAAATTGACACAAAAGAAGAACTGGGTCTTTATGGGTTTAGAGGTGTGTTCTGTCTTACTCACAATTTCTAAAAACATCTTTCCACTCAACATTAACCTGACCCAGTATATTTTCACATCAACCTGAGCTCTACTTACCCCATCCTACAGCACAAAATTTAAGGATGTAGGAGGGAATATAGATGTTGAAGACCTTGACCAGGGCAAGGTACATGTGCACAGCCTCAAGGCCCATCCAGGTGAAGGATGCCAGCAGAAAATAATGCAGTGCTGCAGCTGTGGCAATGCACAGACTGTAATTGGAGAAGGATGAGAGCCAGGGGTTTAGAAGAAAAAGCATGGTGGACCCCAGCAGAGCAGACGACAGGTTGATAAGTATCTTAGACGGGTGGTCCTGGCGAAGGTTCCTAGAGTCCATGGGAGAGACAGAAAGGTCAATAAACAGCCTGCCAGCTCTGCTGCTGTGGGAGATAAATCCAATCTATCAAATTAATGAGGTAACGTCTCAGAATTTGACCTGGTATCTCAAAGTACTGAGCCATTTGGATCATGATTTAATATTTCAAAGTAATGACCAAGTATCTCTGTATTTTCTCAGAATAATGAGATCATATCACAATACTTTGCCTCAGTAAATCAAAACTGCTGTTAATTCTTAAAATTTCAGATTCAAAAAGCCCTATTTGTACAGGGGCAGCAGGGATTTGGAAAATAGCACCTATGTCTGTCCTTCATGTAACATTACATTTTTTTAAGTAATTTTATAGAAAGCACTTTTTTTATTCTAAACATGCACACATATACACACACATATATATATATATATATATATATATATATATTTTATTATTACGTATTATTATTATTACTTTTTTTTTTTTTTACAGTGATAATGCTCTTCTGAAGGATATAATAACATCAAGCTCCTGAATTTTTACCATAGATACTTTTAAAAATTTCATTTATCATCATCAGTACAGCTTCTAGTCCTCAATCTGGAAATAAAAAGAATGAATGCATGATGAATACAAAAGATGCTGCAAATTGCACCAAATCACCTAAACATTAATTCACATGGGACTGACCTCTGTTTTTGGTGAAATAAAGAAGCTAATGTGTTTGAAATTTTACTTAACATTTTACAGATGTGGCAGATTTGTACTGGATTAATTATACCCTGAGTTGTACAGGTAATACTAGACCCATGTGTGTAAGGAATATCATATTTCCACTGTGTTATATCTTTAACATGTGCAGACTGAAAAATCAGCTTTTTGGAAAAACATACCAGATAATTTCATCACACATTTATTAAGTACTCAACACTGAGCAACATTTTGAAACTTGTTTTTTTCTCACTCTAGATCTCCCTTTTCTTGATCTATACATGTAACTCACTCAAATGCCAGGTAGGTGAGCAGAGTGATGCCCAGGAAGATAGAGGATATTCCACATCCAACATAGGAGATCACTGTCAAAATGTAAGTGTCAGCATCACCGACACCACTTCTGGACATGTCCTGAAAACATAATATACTAAAATTAAAATGAATATATCTAAATCCAGTGAGTGGACAATGAAAACAGATCAGATTGCAGCTTCTTTCAAAAGTCGACAAAATACATAAAATGTAACATCCTAAATGTCCTAAAAACATTAGGTTTCGTTCATTATTTGTTCAATTTTATAAATAATTTATTTTTTAAATGATGCAGAACGGATTGCTACCAAATTCGGTGTGCCCATGCTCTAGGACAGGTACATGCACTTCTCAGGTGTTGGAGGCTGACAATTTCAAGATGGCCGACTTTCAAGATGACCACCAATTACCACCAAATTGAGTTTGCTCATGCTGTAGGTCAGGCACATGAACTCATTCTTTTATATTTTGTATTTAATAAATAAGTTTATGAATGTGTGAATGGGTGACCTAGCCTAGCTGCGCTAGACTCCTAGCGACTTTACATGTAATGTGCAACAGTATTAGTCTAGTTACGCTTCATTTAACTTTTGGCTAGATTTCCCTGAAACTGGCCAACAAATCACAGTGAAGTATAGAGTCAGTGTCATGCTTTTGTGTTATCTTTTTCTGTTTTTTGTCTCTCTTCTATGTTTTCTCTGTTTTCCCTGCTCTGTTTTCCTGTGTGTCTCTGTCTCTCACCTTTGTCCTAATTCCTATTGCTGTCACCTGTGAGCTCACACCTGTGAGCGATCAGGTGGCTGTATATAAGCCTGCTCTGTGTGTCTGTCCTTTGCCAGATCGTTTTTGCATGTCAAGACCTTCCAGCGTTGTTAGCTGTCTGTTCGCTCGTGTTTTGCCTGTGTTCCGTTCCTGACCCAGTTCTGCCTGCCTCCGACTTCGACCCTGCTTCCGTCTCTGACTACGCTTCCGTCTCTGACTTCTGGATCTGAGCCTTCGCCTGTCCCCGACCATGTCCCAGTCTGCTTCCCCGGTACTCGACCCACGCTTCTGGACTCTGACCCGGCTCACAGCCTGCCGTATTCGACTCCCCGCTACGGAACCCTGCATTGGACTACGTTTCCCCTCGAGCCTTATCCCTGTTATCCCTTTTTTAGTTACAGTTTGATTAAAAGTGATTGAACTGTGATTCGTGCGCTGTCTGCATTTGGGTCCGATGTCAGAGGGCGGGTGTAAAAAGTGACGCTGCAATGATTCACAGACAACCGGAAGCAACCATACTGTAGAAGAAGAACAACAACGGGTGGTGATTTTCCAAGATGAGTGAAGAATGTGAGAAAATGTCAGCAATCTTTAAATTCTTTTTTACAGAAGCAACAACAGTCATTAAGATCCATAATCCACCATTTTGTTTAGTCATTCGTAATGTTCTCCGGACTCCTTCATGAACTTTCCGGTGTCTAACCACGTCCTCCTAAAGATTACACTGATTGGTTGTAGTACTGTTCTGTTGCATACAGAGGATTTAGCCCCGCCTTCCCTGACTATGAAGCGTCCCTAGACCTATACATGTAATGAATACGGATAGTGTGTCTAGGCTATGGGTGGACGGGAGTGGTGGAAATAATGGGTGACTGGAAGCATCGCATTTCAGGGCTATACCTTTAGCAGTTGGAGGTGACTGCATAGGCCTCGTTTATTGTATGTCTCTCTCTCTCTTTCTCTTTCTCTCTCGCTCTCTCTCAGAAGCACCCACACCCGGTGACTGTGTGAAAAATATCCAACCTACAAACAACTAATTAGTTTCCACTTAGTATGTCAGTGCTTGTGGGACCATTTGTTCCTGGGTTTACTACAAAAAGCAGGCTGATGACTCACCATAAGCACAGCGAAATGTGTGAGGTGATCACAAAGACATCTGGTCTGATTAGCAGAAGTAGCAGTGCTTTTACAGCCTTGGCTGTTCCACCCACCCTGCCCACCTAAAACACATAAACAGCATGTTAAAGCTGCTTCTTACCAGAGACACAACCATCAGCTCAGACAGGGTCATTGTAAACATATTTATAAAAATAAAACATATGTGCCCTGCTCACCATTCTTCTGGAAATCCCAAAATACACACTGCACCTGTTCATCAGGCTGTGGATATAAGAAAGAGCTGCTGATGAAGAAAGTGAGGCACAACATTTTCTTTGACTGGCATTGAATGTGTTATTTCCCCACCTTTTTGGGTTGTCGATGACGGAAATTGATCACCACTTGATCCTTTAGGTTATTGACAAGGCTGTTATTGATGCTGGCAGATACAACATAAGAATTCATTGTCCAATTGCCTTGGATTGCATTGAGTGTAGGAGGTTCCTGTTTAAAGGAAATTATTTATTATTGTTTAGGGTTATAAACCCAGTAAGAAACTGTAAAGGTGTATCAGGGTCAATGGAATGAAGAACATTCCATTGTTTACTTGTTATATTTAGACAAGATCTTATCTAACCATGAAGATTTAACCCATATGGACTCAGTGCTACTTTTGTGGTGATTTTTATTTTTTTCTCATTTAACATTTCGTAGGTGTCATATATTACGATATTTTAAGCAAAAATTTGTTATTTTCCGATATTTACTTTACTGGTCATGTAGATGGTCATAAAGTCTCGGATTAAAGTTGTTGAATATTAGCTCACAAACAGAGAAAACAAAAGAAAAGGTGACTTTATCAGCAAATACATCCTTAATTGAACATAAAACAAGTCTCCATCTACTGTCATTTACCAAACTACATGAATCAATGTTGTAGAAGATGATGGTGTTTCCATGTTCACTACAGAGCCTCTGAACATCTAAATGGGTCATATTAGTGACCGTAAAAAGATAACAAACTGCGTTTTAAAACTGTTATTTTCATGTATTGTTAGAAGTTGTGGATCAGACATTATTAAACATTTTAGATCAGTAGATAATTTTTTAATGGTTTTGAATGAGTTAATAGTGTGTGTGTCAGTTGTTTGCTTCTGTGACTTTATGTTATGAACTAGATTATAGAATGACAAATAGAGCATGGTAACAAAGAGTAATTAGAGGAGATTTAAATAAATATACCTGAAAAAGGTCTTGTGTTCCATAGAACTGGAACTGAACACGAGTTGTGTTTCTCTCTCCAGGGCTGAAGAAGTTGGTGAGTTCAGAGGGCAAAGAAATAGTTGCATCTGTGTTTGGTAGAGGGTCACTCACAAAACTCTGGTTAATGAACACCTGAAAAGTAAAAGGAATAATATTCATAATGAGTTAAAGTGTTACAGGGAAGATGAAAGCTTGTGTTTCAGCTGCTGATTACTCCAGGCTATAATACCTATTTATTAACAAGCCATACGTTTCTGACCAAAGCTCATGACTTCAGCGCAGATTGTCCTTAAAGGTGTAGAGAAGGATTTATATATATATATATATATATATATATATATATATATATATATTTCCACTATATATATTTATTTAGTGATTTGAGCCTCATTTACGGTATTAATGTGAGAATGAGGGTCAGAACATCTAACGCAAGCTTTTTTCTGTGAATATATATATTGTATACATTAATACCATAAATGAGGCTCAAATCACTAAATAAACATTTAAAATCAACAGTTTTCTCCAATGGCGCAGACCTTTTCTGTTGCCCGTGTATAATATTTTTTGAGACCAAACACTCATGGATTTGCTCATTTGGAGGTTGACAAATCTCAGAGTTGTCATTAAACCTGTTTATTGAAATGAACTCCAGGTCTACAGAAAGGTTGTGGTGATGTTAGTCCACAAACACTGACCCACATTTTCCACAAATAACAAAAGCTATTTCTTCCTTTTACGTTGTAGCCATGACTCCACTGATCCAGCAAGAAGCAAGCACACAGGTTACACTTCCTTCAGGAAATTTAGGAAAGTCTAATTATTATATAATACTATAATCCAATTAGTTGTTAGTTACTCAGAAAAAAGCATGCAAACTGATTGCACTTATATAAACAAGTAAAGAGAAATAAATATTTTAAGTTGTATTAACTACTGCGTCCTTCGTAGAATTCTAATTTTAATCTACTAAATATTTGCATGTGAAACCAATTCCAGTACGACTTAAAATATTTAGTTCTCTGTACTTGTTTTTCATAAGTGTAATTGGTTTGCATGCTTTTTCTGAGTAAGGTAATTGGATTTTACAAAATACTGAGCAAATACTGTTACTATTACATCATCATTTAACGTCACTGGATGTATCCTTTTTTCTGCAATTAAGTGGAATTGCATTGTTAAATTAGGTTTTACTGCTCACATCATTAATTCAATTCCCAGACTGTTTTTTGCACATTGTAATATTTCACCTTTGGATTTAAGTCAGTAGAGATGGACACACCAAATGTGAGGCCACTGAACTGCTGTGAGTCCACGTTGCTCACTGACAGAGCCAATGAGGGCGCAGTTAAAGTCACCAACTGTCCTTGGAAATCCATGGTGTCACCCATTGCAGACGTCAGATTCAACAGCCTTTTATCGACAGCCAGATACATAGGAATAAAATAATAAAAGAAAGTCAAAAAGTGTATTTCATTTCACTATCATTCACTGAGATCAAATATTGTTTCTTACGTGTTGGCAACTGGAGTGACGTTAGTGTCTGAGAGCAGGAGATCAGAGACTATTTCAACAATGTTCCCAACCACAGGAAGTTTGATGGCACCAATATCAACCACTTCATTAAGCTTCTGCGTCACTGTTTCTAGGTCGCTGTCGGAGAGCTCTGAAGTGTTACTTAACTGCACATTTACCAGGTCCTGAATGATGTCCACAACTCCAGCAGCGTTGTCTAGAAATCAGTATTGTCATCAGTACTTTTTTTTTTTGTTGAGATCAAAGACAAAGTCAAGTGCAAAGTGTCTAATCTTCGTACCTGTGGTGACGGTCATGTTTTCAATGTCAGATATGGTCAGAAGTGGCGTACAGTTTGACATATCAGGATCAGCCCAGCTTGTTGTGTCATTTTCAATGTCTAACTTGCTGTAGAAATACCACAAGAAGAGGGTACACTTTCAAAAAAATCCTGTTGTTTTTACAGAAAAAAACTAGCAGCTGTGATTGACAGGATAATCCTGTAAAAAATACATCAAACTATAAACATTTACAGAGTAATATGTAGATTTAACATTTTAAACATATAGATTTAATACTGGATGTAAATGTGCCCATAGTGTTTTCTAAAACCACCAGAACTAAATGTATTAGAGTTCAGTGTCTTTAGAGTTTTGCAACGAAACTATGATATGTGAACAGTCAGCCATTGGATTCGAACTTCCAACCTTTTGGTCATTGGATGAACCACAGCCAGCTGTTTTTAAATCCTTTTTATATTACATGAATACTTAATACTGTTCCATTTTATTATTTTGTTTTGTTTATGAAACTTTCTTTCTTGTAAATAAAGTTGGCATAAATAAGCTTTTCCTTCAGCTGATCCCTTTTCACCCATATCGGTGTGGAAATATGAACTGTATCATACTCTATTAATGGATGAATAAAATGACTACTAATTACTACGACTATTTTACATATTTAAAATCTTAAATTGTTACATTTTTCTTCTTTTTAACTTTTTTAAATGTTTTTTTAAGTGAATAGGTTGTTATTTTAACATTAGCTACATTTACATGATGTTTTTTTTATTTCAAAATTATTTATTTGGAATAAAATATTTCGGAATTAAAGCTATTTCCTTTGTGTTTACATGGACATGTTAATTTAGAATAAAAGTTTATATGGGAAATGAGTGCTAATTAGCTAATTGGGTTTTATGAGCTGGAGGTACAGAGGGTTGTGACTGAATCAACCATAGGAATCAACATACTAATGCCGGCAGCATAGAATATGTGCGTCATTGTGACGAGACCAGGAGCATGTGCAGAATGACAGGAATAATGTTAAAGCAGAATTAACTATTTACATGGCAGAGGAATTATTGAATTTGGAATTAAGATCGCAATAACCCAGTGACTTTATGTGGCATTAAGTTTAATTCGGATTTATCATTTTCAACTGGATTTAGGTGTTTACATGGTCATTTTAAAGTGTAATGAACCATTATTCAGAACTAAACAGGAATAAAATCTCCCTTGCAAATAGGGCTACTGTGTTCTTCCTATTTAAACAGCATCACATTGTTTTTAAATTTACAGTTTTATTTTCTCAAAATAATATATATCCATAATTCCTAAATACAAATTTGTTTTTGGTAACATACACTTCCTGTAAAAACTACAGCTACATTTGATTTAATTATCAACACAAAAATCTTCTCAAATAAACTATTTTGCATTGTATTTCCACTTACAGCTGTTAATTAATTTTTCATTAATTTTCTTTTACAGAGATAGTTAATAATATTGGTTTATGATCTGTTCAAGGTAAATTTAATTCAGTTAATTTCACAAAACAGGTGATAAAAACAACATGTCCACTGCTGATGATTGTCATAAAAACATTAATCAAGTCTCACTCAGACCCAATAAAAGTCTTTATTACCTAGACAGCATTCACTCATTGATATTAGTATTAAATTTGACTGCAGTAACAGCAGAGATTGGAGCTCTTCAATGCGTTAATAATCTCTTATCGGATATTGATTTTTCTCAGAACTGCTGGTTGGCAGAGATCCATCAGTATTACACATGGGATCAGAGTGTGTGTGCGGAGTGGGAGGACTGTACAAAGCAGGATGTTATGAATCAGGGAGCTTGACTCAATGGATTCATCTCTATGGAAACTGAGTCTGTGATAAAGGTGGACAGGAGAAGCTCACTCACTCATTTCATCACCAAGATTAATATTGACTCAGATACAAAAAAAAAGGCTTCAGACACCTGTGTATAAACCCTGTCTGATTTATGAACCATGAGATTAATTATGCAACACGAGATAATATGACAATAAATCATGTTTAACATCTGATAATGAATTTCTCACTGTTCCAGGCCAAACATGTTGTGTTAATCTACTGATAAATCCTACCATAGTCTGTAGGCTCTTTCCGACGTTGGCTCATTGCATCCCATCTCTTGGATGACTTGAGGAAAGGCTGCAGGCCAAAAATATTGTCCATAGATTGTGGAAGTTAATTCTTCTATGCAGTTTTTTGGCTCTGTAAACGAAAAATAAACATGGACATAAAACTTATGAGATTATTTTAAAGATTTTTATGATTATTTTTTATTTTAGTGATAACTGAAAACCCGACTTACCTATGTGCTTGATATCCAGGTGTGTAGTTTTAATAGTAACTGAAGCATCTGTATATATGGGTGTCAAAACATCTCTAATGAAGGCTTTACTTTCTGCAACACTGTGAATGTTAAATTCCTGAACATGGAAAGTACATTCATATCTGTAGATGAAATAAATAATTATTGGTAACAGTAACATGTTTAAACAAGGGTTGTCAAAATAAATGAATTAATGTGATTTAATTCATCATCATGACTATCTGAATAAAAATTTATGCAGCACAGAATGACTCTGAATCTCTCTGCCAACACATTTCAGGCATTTTGTCCAAGTAGTTAGCATTGTACAGTACATATGCAAATGTCCAGATGGAAGACACTAAACAGCATGACGTTTGAGTACAAAAAAAAAAACTGAAGATGGAACAGTCGACCAGCATAAACGTATTAGACACAGTCTGCAAAATGGAGTTTTGTTTTCACCAAAACTCTTCTAGCTTAAAATACCACATTAACACGAAGTGTACATTGGTCATAGATTTACCTTGCACTCCATATCTCTCTCTCTCTCTCTCTCTCTCTCTCTCTCTCTCTCTTTATATATATATATATATATATATATATATATATATATATATATATATATATATATATATATATATATATATATATATATATATAGTGATTGCTCATGCAGAATACATTTTTAAAATTTTAATTACAATTTTCAGATAGGAAAGGAATGGTATTTAATTATGTATGATTTTAATTAATCAACATAAACCTTATGATTAATCTTGATAAAAAAATTTAATCATTGGACAGCTCTAGTTTAAACTTCATTTCTTTCAGTGACATAAATTCTGGCTGGAATTATGAAAGCATACGGATGTCAGGCCAAAAGAGGGAAACATATTATATATCTATTTAATGAACTAACCAATTTTGTAACACTTCCTCACTAGCATCACAGGAGTCACATGAAGTCTACCCCAACAACTTAAGGGTGAAGGTGGGGTACACCCTGGACAAGTCACCAGTTCATCACTCTCATATTCACACTTATGGGCAATTTAGATTAACCAATTAACCTACCAATACATGTCTTTGGATGGTGGGAGGAAGGTAAGGATTTACCTGTTCTATAAGTAACATGTGGTGTCAGGCACAACAACTTATTTTGGCATCAATCCAGCTGATGTCATCATGTCTATATGTGTGATGATGTCAGCATATCAACTGCCTCCATATATGTGCTATGTTTGAAGTAAACTGAGACAAAATTGATGTTTTTATCAGGATTTGAAATATGCAGTTTTAACTAAATTGGAAAAAAAAAACAAGACAAAAAAAATTTATAGAAAATTTGGACTTTGATCTACTTTTCCAAAAATCAAACAACATCTATTCTGAGCACTCTATAAACCAAATTTGGTATGAATTCAACCAATAGTATTGCTGCTAAAGTGTTAACAATGAAACAAACTAAATCAAAAACAATACCCTTTCTCCCGCTTAAACATATACCCAGTCTGGTGCAGTCCCAACCTGGAAGCAAATAGTTCAGATCCTTCCATTGGATAATTACTACAGTGATCAATATGTTTCAGCTGAAAACACAATCTTAAATCTTTGCTAGAGAGCATAAAGTTTGGACTGTGTTTTAATGGGAAAAAGGTCATATGGTCTAATGAGTCCAGACTGACCCTGTTCCAGAGTGATGGGTGTATCAGGGTGAGAAAAGAGGTGGATGAAATAATTACCCATCGTGCCTGCAGTACAAGCCTGTGTGTTATGATCTGAGGTTGATTTAGTTGGTCAAGTCTAAGGTCATCAATGTTTTACCTCCAAAAAATAAGATCAGCTGAACCTGAATATAATAGACGAGCAGGTAGGAGCATCAGCAGACTTTTCCAAAAGGCATTACTCATAATGCCCAGTGTCCACAGGACCAGTCACTTCACTTGGTCAGGTCTAGGCTCAACAAGTGGGTTTTATATTCTTTTTAATTTTCAACCATTTTTGGCACAAAACAAAAGTTGTGACATTGCATCAGCTTATTAAAAAGTTTGTCACTTTGATGATGCAAATTTGTGACATCATCAAAGCTAAAGGTTGTCCACCAAAATATTAGAAAGTGCAACTTTAGTTTAGATTTTTGTCTACGCTGCATATGTTTATGACATGAGATAATGTGTTTCATATTACAAGATAAATAACATATTTATGTAAGAAAATGTTCCTGTTATAACAAGATAAATTAGTTTGTCATAATTATAATGTTGTCAACTTCTCATGTTACCAACTAGTTTGCAATATATATATATATATATATATATATATATATATATATATATATATATATATATATATATATATATATATATATATACATTTTAAGTTTGTTTTAGTTCATTCATTTATTTATTTATTTATCTGATTGTCAGCAACTTTACACACAAACTACTGGACCAGTTTCTATTAAATTTTCTGTAAAGGTAAGATAACATTCAATCTCATGTTTTGAGAGGGACATGCCCATTAAGAGCTAAAAATGTTTGTGAGGACACAGAGTATGTTGTGCCTGGTACCGCATGTTTTTGTTGTTTGCTTTTTTGTATACAAATATACTTGTCAACCATCCACCTCTCTGCCATATCCAAACCATTTTCATTCAGCACAGCCACTGATAGTCAGTCTTATAAATGAAATAAATAAATATAAATAAATTATAAATGTACAATATCGACAAAAAATATTCAATGTACACAATAAGTAAGTAAAACTTTTAGCATGAAAGAGACAATTGAAAGAAACACAAGTTTTAACACAAGTTCTTTAAAGCAACTGCTAAAAGTTATCCTTGTTCATATTTTCAAAAATATATTTTGTGAATCTTATGAAATTAATATGGTGTTTTCAAGATTCAAGTCAAACATACATATTACAATACATTTATTTAAATCTGTCTGGCCTGGCAACAACATGCTATTTAATATAGATGTGGGATATTATGAGAAAAGTGATTTAATACATCACTTTAAATGTTTTTTTTCCCCCTTTACTTACTGTTTGTGTTCACTGTGGAAAGTCTAAACCAAAGGAGAACAAAGAGATGTGTGAAATACAGCAGTGAGCAGAGTAAACATTTTTTCAGGATTAAACTAAATTTTAAAAAAAATGTTAAATAAATACTGACTCAGTGACAGTAATTTGAAAACATTTAAGTCTATACTCACATTCTGTTCATTATTTGGGGCCAGAATCCTGTAAAATATTAGAACATCAACCACATCTTTGTAAATGGAGCCAGAAAACACCTAAAGTAATAACACAGTGATCCTGCACACTCACCTGTTTGTATTTTCCTTTACGATCAGATTCAATGCATCCATGGTACCATTCACCTGCAGGCTTTTTTTCACCTTTTACAAAAAGAAAAAAAAAGACAGCACAAAGTTACTTTTTTTTGTCATACGCAGAGAGATAAAATGTTGGTTTTATTAGTTCACTGACCCATTTCTCTATAACGTCTTCTGGTTTTGAAGGTGAGCCAGTCATCCTCAGAGTCAGATTAACTCTGAAGAATATATCAGGTTCAACTGACAAAAAAGTCAGACATGTTCACAAAAAGTTATCCCATAGTCACATTTGTATTGTTTTATGAACTGACCAGAAGTCTCATTAAGATCCAAAGGCTCCTCTGTTGTTGATATCTTAACAGAAGGAGCTGAGTTGACTTGAGTTGGTTTTGTTTCTGTGAATTAAACTTAAGAATTTAACCCAAAAAACGAAGATATAATAGCACACATACTTACTAAGTAATTAAATAAAAGTACTTTGATACTGTACTTAATCAGATATTTTAGGCATCTGTACTTTAATTGAGTATTTATTTTTCTGGCACCTTTTTACTTTTAGTCCCTACACTGTAGATTTTGCAGTGTTAATTTGGAGACAATGTGACCAAATACACTCTAGAAGAAGTTAAATATACTCTCTAAGTGTTGATTTAACACTGCAAAATTTACTGTGTACATTTTTTCATAAATATCTGTACTTATACTCCTTGCATTCTCACAATAGGCTTGTTACTTTTTCAGACTAAACAAATGTGAGAGTACATAAAATATGTTTCTTTCAGAAGGAGGAGAAAAGGAGCATAGGCTGTGACCAAGGTCAGTACCAGAGTTCTACATGGATCCTTTTTTTCCAAAATTTCCTGCCTGTATCTACAAAGCTGAGTTCAATGAAACACATTGTCTACACAATAACTGACTTTTAAAGGTTTTATTTTTAGCAACTTTTGAAACTGTTCTGAGTTTTCCTGGTTAAATAAAAAAAAAAAAAAATGCAATTTTACTTTTTCTACTTTAAGTTGTACTTTTGCTAAAGTAAAAGAGTTGAATCAGTATTTCTACCTTTAAGAGAGTACTTTTTCACTCATTTAACTGTACTTCTACTTAAGTGAGTACTTTTGCCACCTGTGCATATACTGTATATATACTGTCAGGATGGATAAAGACTTATTCATTCACCTGATGAAGTTTCAATCACTGCTGATTCTGTTACTTCACTCACAGTTGGGGGGGATTTTATCGCTGTAGGAAATGAGTCTGAATAAAAGAGAACACAGGCATTTTTTAAATATTTTTATACAAAAGGATATAGTGTGAAATACCCAGCATGTTATTATGTATGTAATTAATCTAAGCTATAATTTAATTTTTGAGGTATATACTTTGGGGGCATCTTTCCATATACTTTCATTATTGTATCTATGACACATCAGTTTAATCTACAGTAGTTAATTAACACACACACACACACACACACACACACACAGCCAAAGTTGAATTACTACATTTAATCGCAGTGAACATCTCAAACCACCCTCTTCTGTGTATATACATTAAACAAGTTGGGGGAGATATGACTCATTTATGAACTGATGTGGCTCAAGTTTCCATTTTAGCCACTTGTTACAGAAACTAGATGTTCCCTTTCAAATGAAGCAAAAATGAACTTCCTCTGTTTTGAACCTAACCACGACCACACATTGTTCACTCCTTCTCAATGCTTTTACTGAACCCTTACAGACCTATAAGTATGATTGTGGCAAATTCCATGTTCATTTTCATCTAGAACTGATCATGTACATGTTCATAAAAGCTCTGAATATTATAAATGTTATTATATCTGAACAGAGATAAGTGGAAAAAATCGACTTTTTCAGCAAATAACTGAATGTGAAAATAACCATTCCAAATAATTTGAAGCATTTGGCAAACTGCATGGGTTTTATTGATGAATAAATGTCGCAGTAGATGCTAGTGTTCCCACCTTCAGTACAGATCCATAATGGGTTCTAGCTTATGCTGAAAAGCTGAGAAACTGCATTTTATCTAAATTACCTAAAAGTATTGATAGGATTAATGGTTCAAACTGTATTAGACATTATCAATCAAGGTTAATCCTTCCTCCCACAAGCCATCTCATTGTATAATAAATTATAATCACATTTTTTTATGTTTATACTATGCACTTTCTGTACTCTTATTGTTCTATTTTTTTTACTTCATGTAAAGCAAATTGAGTGCCATGCCAAGCGCTATACAAATAAAATGTATTATTATTATACTGTACCTACATTTTTTACTTATTTTGCACTCTACAGTTATCTGACCTTTTACTTTTCCAAGTCATTGCACTTTACCTATGTTTTGTACCACACCTATATATTTGTTTTTCTTTTTATGTTATTATATTACAATATACATACAAGCTATTTCCCAGTTTTAGGATTAATCAAGTACTTCTATTGTATTGTATTGTATTGTATTGCATTCTATTCTATTCTACATTTCTGCTGAAGTTCAACCATTTCAATGTGAAGTTGTTCGATTGAAAGCTACATTTCCCCAAATAGTTTCATGTAAATACAATCCATTTCTTCACAGATTCTTTGGAACACAACCCCAGTGATCTTGGTTCATATATGACACATTAAATTTTCCAGTAATGTACATTAAGGTCATGGTTTGCAAATGCATATCATGCAAATTTCACAAGTGTTTGACTGTATAGATCATACCCACCTACAGGTTGCACACTGATGCTAGCAGAGTCAGGTCTGAGGTTGAGGAAGTCATGATGAAATGTTCTATTCATCAGCACAGTTATGTTTGCTTGAACCACTTCCACATTAGCAGCAGGATCCACATTCACATAAACTTCACAACTGACACTGTCGGCAAACCAACAATTTTAATGTATTGAATGTCAAAATTTACTCAATTCTTAACATGTAAAGTTGATTTGAATTATATTTTAGTCTTCATTACCACTTGTTACAGGTGGAGTTTGAAGTTCTTGATTCCTGGTAACACAAAGATAGAATTATTATTAGTGGATTAATTTGAAAATTATCTTTCCTTCCTGAATTGTCTAAATTCTTGAATCTAATTGTACTGGAATGATCACATACGTCATTAGATTCCTGGAAAAAAAGTACATTATTTGCAGTGGTCCCCAGAGAAGTGGGTATACGCTGAATTCTTTGCCTTTTTTGTTTCCTTAAGTAGTGCAGAAAGCATATAAGACTACTCAATTTAGTTTAAAAATCCATCAATAGTATTTGCTCACTATAATAAAATTATTAAAATGTCAGATGAAAATAAAATATGGAAATAAAAAATGTAAATGGGAAACAATGCAGAAATAAATTCAGGGATAAAAATAAAATACATATATGAAGAAGACAAAATAACAAAATAAATGGTTTAATAATACATTTATCAAGCTATTTTTATATTTCTGTATTTATTTTCAGTATTAGGGGGATTTAGAAGTTAGTATGCCCTATGCCACAGATGTCCAGCCTACCAAAGGGTCCAATAAGGCCCTTGGGATTAATTTGTCAAATTCAAAAATAGAGATTAAGTTATTAATCATTTTACATTTCATTTTCAGGTTCCACATTTAGATCAATTCAATCTGAAGTTGGTCAGACCAATAAAATACTATCATAATAATCTATAAATAAATACATCTCCAATTTTTTTCTCTTTGTAAATATAAATATTTTCACATATTTATGCTATACTATACTAAAAGTATAATTTCACAATATATATTGAATAGTTTTGAACAAATATATGAAGAAGTGTTTTTTCAAGAGAAGTCAGTGCAATTTTAAGAATAATCTGCTTGATTCAATATTTTGTGAATTTTTACTTTGTTCCACTATGTTCCAAATTACAATTAACAGAAGCATAACATTGGTAAAATCAGGCTTATTATTCAATTTTTTTTGTGTTATTCACATTGTTTGAAAGCATAGTTTGTTAATGTAGACATTTTCATGATTTAATTGTACTTTTTTCGCTCTAAAATACAGACAAATAAATTTAGCTAAATGTGGCCCCTGAACTAAAATAAGTTTGACCCCCCTGCCCTATGCAGGTTTACTCCATATCCTACTGTATACCCTGGAATACACCACTAATTATCTGAACCTAAGAAGGCTTTCATCTGTTTTCTAATCAGATGGCCTCTGAAGATATTGTTATTCCCTTCTGTGGAAAATCAAATGGACTGTTAACAGTACTCTACCTGAGGCTGTTGTACATGTGCAGTGGCAGAATGATTACAGGCGTGGCTGTATGAGGACAGAGATAACAGACACTGATTTAGTGTGATCCTGAACTGTTGAACATACACTGCTTGGCCCCAAAAAATGTAGCATATGCAATATTTGACTGTAACACCTTTGGTTTAAATTACAAGAGACATAGACTGGATTTAACTAAGTAAATAATTCAGATCCTTTCATGGGTAAATACTGCAGTGGTTATATTTCAGCTGGAATAAGTTATTTAATCTAATTGATGTAGTAAATGTCCTCTCATGTCTCTATTGTCTAAAAGATTGGACATCACCAGCATTTGACTAAGCCTCCCCAAATCCAGACTCTAATTTGGGATGATGAAGATTTGATGCGGTGGTTTGATTTTCTATCGTCAATAAGCAAAAATGAATGCAACTATGGATGGAAAAAAGATGTACATTTTTGCCATGAAATATTGCATTAAATATATTACAGTATACATTGAAGCAATTTCCCAATTGTGGGATCAATGAAGTACTTCAGTTCTATTCTATTGTATTCTACAGGGTGTCCCATATGTCTCCATACATAGGAGACATAATACATTTTATATATATATATATATATATATATATATATATATATATATATATATATATATATATATATGGTTCCAACACGTATTTCTTTTTTATTTCAGATAACCCAAAGAATGCATTTGAATAAAGAGCAACAAATTGAAATCATCCTGATGGCGGGTTCAGTATCATATAAATAAAAATGGTTTAGGTCAAGAAATGTTTATTTTCCTATGCATGGAGACTTATGGGACACCCTGTATTCTATTCTATTCTATTCTATTCTATTCTATTCTATTCTACATGTGTGACTTTTTTTTGGCCGAGTAGTGTAGTAGACATTTAGATTATTTGAAAAAATCAATGTGTCCTGTTTGTCCCCACATACATACATAAATATTCTATCCACCTAAAAAAAAAAAAAAATTACCTTGAAGATGACACAAAGACATCATGGATATAAATGTCTGGGGGGAAAATGTTCTGCAACTGACAAGAGATGGCAAAGACAAATATTATACACAAATGTCACTGTCTACTCAATGTGTGGTGATTAAATTTAGCTGAAGCTCTTCATACCCAGTGCCTTGTGACCTTTTCCAGTGACACAGAACAATTTCCCAGCTCCGAGATGTCAATAAATGTTCTCATTTTGATTTTGTAGATTGACCACACTATAACATTTATAGAAACAAACAATGTGATTGTGAGATACCTTCAGAAATGAAACACATTGCACTTAGAGTTGTTCCTGCTGACCACAGTTATCATTTTGCTTGACCTTAGACTGGAACTAATAAACAGAAAAGTGTCTTATCTGCTGACTCATTCAGCTGCTGTCGACTGTCTTATTGGTGTTGAATAAATGCAGGAGTGTGAATGATTGTACTTACCACAGTACAGGCTGTCATCTGGCTCTGCTACACATCTAGATGTCCAGTGCTGCAGATCCCAGCTGACCACATCTCCATCTGTGCACCTCTGCTTCTCCAGCTCCTCACCACTCCACTCTTTAGACCAAATCCCAAAGTAACTGATCTCACCATACAGAGTCTTCTCATACTCTAGATGTATTTCACCATTTTCAGCCACAAAATGAGCCACCCCTATGGTAAGGGTGCCATTGGGTGCCAGTTGATTGGATTTTACAAAGGCCTCAAGGTGACGGGTCCCATTAATGTAGAGACGAAGCCTGTGGGCTTGGTTGGACCAGGTGACACACACACTGTGCCAATCATTCACAGGCATTTCCACTGTTAAGTTTTCTTCCTTTTCAAAGAGCTGCACTACTAACTGTGAACCCACACCTCTGAGTCCCAGTTCTGTAAGACTCTTTTCTGGAGCATTGTACTCAAAAGCTGTCCATTCTGTTGAATAAAATCGCCTCAAGACCACACACACACTGAGTTCTGTCAGAGGTGGTACAGTAACCTGTGGGTGTAGATGCCACAGACATGGAGGCAGATGGAACTGGAGTTTCTTACCCCGCAGACTGGTGTCGATAGAAGCTGGTGAGACGACACAAAGGAAAGTAACTGAAATATAGATGGTCATTCAGGTATATAGTAACTCTTTGTTGGTCACGCTACAAAAAACACAATGTTTTTTTTTCTTTTTCCACCTCATAGTGACTATTATAACATAAAACATTTTTTTACTAAGTATTAAAATTCAAAAATTACTCCTGTGACTTGGTTCAAATTATATGTATTAACTCTTCGTGTTTGTATCATTAGCGATTAGCATGAGCGATTAGCATTAACGATTAGCATTGGCATTTCTTGACCCTTTCATTTCTACCGTTTGGTTCAGCATGTTTTAAAAAAAATATTACATGAAAACCAAAGTACCAAATTATGAGGATTATTTATGTAAAATAGACCCAAAAGATCATAAAAGCTAGCATGACCTGACTATATCATTGACAGTGCCACCCAGTGGTATTTTTGTGCATGACATGCTTCTAACAAAAGGGGGAGACTGCCCAAGATGTTTGATGTTAAAGGATTTAAATTTAGATTAGATACCAGGATTAAAATTTAACCTCTACCAAATGGTTGAGCTGACCAACAAAGGGTTATTGTATCATGAAATGCTGTGTTAAACAAAAAAAACAAAAGGCAATTAATTTTCTCTTTATTTTGACATGAGATATGGGTATGAATAAATAATCAAATAGTCGATTAGTCAAAATACATAGTTAAAAACTTTAGAAACAGCTCATTTTCATAAAGGTTGGAGTTGAAAGGATATTTATGCTTTAATTTCAAAACATGAAAATGTAAAACTTATGTTTATGACACCTGTTCTGTCTATTTGATAAGTTAAAGTCTGTAAAATGTTTTGACAAAATAGTGTAGTTGTGATTTATCAGCTTACAACCTATAACCTTTTTGCTTTGTTTCAATTATGTTGATGATGATGATTATTATTGTTACTATTTAGGATCAGTGAACACCACAGTCACCAAATCAAATTGGTGATGATTTAATTTCAGAAATCATTGCCCATCCTAATATACAGTATGACATCCAGTATGTGGTATTGTTTTACTACCTGGTGTCTAATGTTTTTACTATGGATTAAAATCGTACTTGAGCTCTGGAGACACACTGACAGCTGTGCACACAGACAGATAGCTGTGAAAAACATGTGTCTGACCAAGTTCATGGCAAAAATCCAGTGGGCATCTGTGACAGTGTAGTGGTCGTCAGCTGAAGAGTGACTATGAGCAAAAAAAAACAACCAAAAAAACAATATTTCATTTGCATTAAAGTAAAAAAAAAATATCATGCTTAAAAATAATAAAGCATTACTTTTTGTACTCATGCAGAAAATTATGTTTTTTGGCACTTACCGCAGTCATCTCATCCAAATGTCCAAGTTTGATGTCAAAGCTTGGGATATTCTTTGAAAAATTAAGCAATCAGGGTCAGCGGAAGCAAAACTGCCTGATCCATCAACCTCACTTTATTCTCTGTACAGGCAAATATCCACGCCCTGTCCTTATAGTTCCTTGAGTTACTCATTAATCACTCGTAATAAAAGTAACTGTGAAGCACAAAAACATTATATCCTAGACTTGGAGCATTTTCATAATACTGATACCTTGCTTTTCTTTGTATTCAGTATAGCAGCATATGGCTTTAACCTAAAGTTCTGGTGTCACTGTAAGTTTCACTGATAATAATTATCTTAACAAGGTTTACAGTTTAAAGAGATTTAAACTTTTGATTTGACAAACACACTGATTATTATATGACACTCTTGCTTGTGTATATAAATAACAGGGATGTGCCCCCACTGTGACACTATGAGTAATATATTATTAATCAAGTGTTCTTTTTTAAATTACCACACCATGAAGACAGATACCAGTAATGACATTAATTAGTCATAGCAACTACAGACTAAAGCTAGTGGGACATCTCCACGTCTCCATAATATATGCTTATGGCTGTAGATGTGTTTGAGTGTGTAGGTCAATGTCTGTGTGATCTACATGTACATGTCCAATCATAAAGGCTCAGCAAACAGTCAGAGTAATATTCTTGTCTGACTTTTAGTGCTTACACTTATCCACAGGTGATAACAACTCAAACAGATCTAATTGTTTTTTTTCTTCTGTGTGACGCATCACAGCTGTGTCCTAATTTCATAAAACTAAATAGAGCCGTAGATTTTCTATAAGTCAAGCTCAGTTTATACAAGCAGCATATGAAAACAACTTTACCTTTTTACTGTGACACATGCCAGATTGTTTGCAACAGGAGAAACATAGAGGAGTTGTTTTATGGCTCTTTATTTCCACCTAGTGGCCAAAGGGAATATTGCAAATATATGCTTTATCAACTGTGGGAAATTAATCGTGTAAAGATTCAAAGCATGAGATGCCCATCGGTGTGTGTGTGTGTGTGTGTGTGTGTGTGTGTGTGTGTGTGTGTGTGTGTTTGGGGGGTGACCTCAAGGATAAAAGAAAAGTGGTAAAAATTATTTTATTCCAATCTGTAATAGCACCCTAACCACACAAAGTGTCTTTGTAGGTAACAGGCTCAGTTAACAAGGGTTTCATTCATTCATCTTAATTCCTGACCCTCCTCCTCTTTACTTTCCTGTCTGAGGAGCTTGAGCCAAATCTAGTGGGTTCCCCAGAGGAAAGCCGAGAAGACCAGGTATGACGTGTGGAGCCCAGGTAAGGATCTACATTCATTTGCCCAGTTGGGAACCTCTCCTGCGTCATGAATGATGTAAAGTAAAGGGGATTCCCAAAAAATGTTCCCATAGCTTTACCTTTGTTGATTCTGCATCATAACGCTTAGGAAACACACTGGAGCTGATGGAAGCACTTCACTGTTTGTAAATAAATCAATAATAGGATCTGAATTGAATTTATGGATGTTTTAAAGACATTACAGATACATTGGAGGTGAACACGTAAGTAAGTCTGCATTCCTTCTCAAGGAACAGAATATGATGTATAATATATAATGAAGTTAACATGTCAACACACTTTTATAGGTTGTTGTTTCAGTGTTAAAGGAAGAGGGGTGAATTCAACCATGGATAATGTGACAGTTGAGGCTTGTCTTTATGCTGCTCTGCTCATGGTAAGTTTTTATTTAATTTAAATGTTTTTATTTATTTTTTTCATCTTATTTTATTATTAGGGGAGAGGGGTATTGTTTTTGGTTTGCTTTGCCTATTTGTTTGTTTGTCTGTCAGCAGCATTATGGAAAAACTATTGGACCATTTTCCATGACATTTTCAGGAAAGGTGCAAGGTAGTCCAGAAATTTTGCCGAATGTAGGGCAACAGTCACAGTCACCAAAAATGTGTTTTCATAATGATAAGAGATAAGGTAAATCAGGTAAAATGTTTGTGATTTCACACACACACACACCCACACATTTTACCTGATTGTCCCTATCTCTTATCGTTGCCAAGACACCTTTTTGGTGACTGTGACTGTGACCTTAGACCTACATTCACAATGGGATATAATGGGATCTATTCTAGACACCCTCACATCTTTCCTGAAAAGGCTAGGGGCGATAGCAAAAGAGGAGTGTGAATGAAAGTGAGAAAGCTAGAAGGAGACTGGGGGGGGCAATTACTGTAGTTATAATACAGCATACAAGAAACAGCACAACACAGAAATATATAATATTAATGCTCTAATTACCTCCGCCAAGGAGGTATTAAATTCAGGAATGATAGATAATGGTTAAAGGAAGAACTCATCAGATTTTGAGCAATGAAGGTCAAGGTCACACTAAAGGTCAACAGCTAAAACACATAAGTGGTAATAGTGTATCTCAGGATTCAGACGAGATAGAATTTTTTGCATTGACATCATCTCACCTTCGGACATCAGATGGGACAACACCTATGGCTCAATTACGTCACGTTTTGATTTCATATGACGCCATATCAAGCCTTGGCAGAGGTCTGTTGTCTCTGACTGCTTTGTTTGCTAGTATTATGGTGGTAGCAGTAGTGACAGAGGCAGTCACAATACAACAATTGGTTAGATCATTTAATATTCGTAATAATATATTTGTATCATTTATGATCAGTTTGAACTTATATGAATTAATTGTAATGAATACGTTTATGGGAGGATTCTCATTGTAGGTTTGATCTTTTCATTATTTTCAACATTTCCATATATGTCCGTAGGTTTGGTCGGTGCAATCTGAGCCCAGCTGTGATCAGACAGAGTTCCTACACCCTAATGGTACTTGTGCTACATGCCCTGTATGTGGACCTGGAGAACAACTCACAGAGGTACAGCACTCAATAACCACAATCCTGTTCTCCTCCTATTTGTGACAGTGTTAACCCATTAATGCCTACTGTCACAAATATGCAACATACCCAAAAATCTATCTGTTGTATGTGCTATAGTCAAATTAATTATCTCCACTTAATTTAGCATTTACTTTTTTATATACTTATATTTAAGTCCAGGTGTGGGTCAAAGTTGCTAAATTACACATACTTTTCAGGATTGTGGCTTTGGAGATGGTGGTGAAGGTCTCTGTATTGTGTGTGAACAAGGAACATTCAGCCCAGATACAAGTGTGGCCCCCTGTAAAAGGTGTACCCAGTGCAATCTGCTGAATCGCCTGCAAAAAACAGGATGCTCATCTACCACTGATGCCCTCTGTGGCAAGTGCTTCAAAGGGTGAGTTTTTACGTAAAACCACGGCAAATAATTTACAGTAAGTACAATTATGAATGTCTTTTTCTTCACTATTATATTTACTTGGATTTTTACAAGTTGCATATATACAACAGAAAAAACACACAACTTGTACACAATCAAACAAACAGGAATATTCAAGGAATAATTATGATGTCCCAGATACCCGCAAACAAATTATTAAAGTTTTTGTTCTGAATATAGTGAATGAAACTGCTCCACACTTTTTCAAAAATGTGTTGGTTGTTTAAAGTGTATGTTATTTTTTAAATGGGACATATGAAGACAACTTTTTGAACCATTTTACTATGCCTGGTTTGTCCATTTTTTCCATGACAGAGTGAGCACTCTTTGCTTGTAAGGATAGCAATTGAAGTGAATTTCTTCAAGGTATAACCCTAATATAAAAAACTTGGGTTTCAACATTAGTTTCAGTGATAAAATCTCCTATAATATACCTCTAAATTCTCCCCCAAATTCCTTGATTTTTGGCCATATATACATAAAAATAAATATATATTTTTAAAAACGTGAAAGCATCTTCAAACGTTTGAAAAACACGTTTCACTTTGCACCTTTTTTCCCTCATGCTTTATGAGGATTTCTGGAAGAAACAATTTAATGTATTTATAGGGCCACATCATTTTTATATTACTAGTGAGGATCTTTATTTATATTTAACCCTCATGGGGACCTAAATTTTGGTCCCCATAGTGTCAGAGGTCCCCATGGTGTGACTGTGTAAACATATCAATGTCCCCAGAAAGATAGGAATACAAGCACACACACACAAACAGACATTTGCAAAGGAGCAGGATGAAGTACAACTTATAGCTTACATCTGTTTCTACTGATCACAAAGTCCCATATCAGTTCCTCAAAGTACCTTAATAAATCTTACACATGTCAAAATACATTCTAAACAATCTGTCACAAGATGTAAAACAAATGTTAACTATCAATTTCATAGATAGATAGAAATAGATAGATCAATATTCAGGACGATTAGGTTGTCACATGCAGTAGCACAAACAACACATACATACAGTAAATGAATAAATAAGTAAATAAATAAATGTGTTATTGATAAAAGTGAGCTGAAATGCTATGAACAGCCTAAAAACCAGTTTAAAAAACAAGTTAAAATATAAAGGTGCAGGGTGGGTTGGCCATAGATAGACTTCAATTCAAACTTATGTAAGCAAACAACACTTTTACTCCAAAAGATTTCCCCAACATATGGAAATAAATCATCCAAAAAGAAAATCAAGATCACACAAATGTAAAACAATTTCACTGTGACTCTTCCACAACACTCAAGATCCCTTCAGCAGCCAGTTCTGTAATCCAAATTTCAAGTTAAAACAGGAAAGGTTTCTTATAAAAAAACAACAACTAATGGATCTCTTAAATGTTGAGTATATTTTTACATACAGGTATTATGAATTGAAGAGTATGATTGGAGAGGTGGAGCCAGCCTGTGTACCCTGCTACAAACACGACACAGTCCATAATGAATGTTTGCATTTGACATCTGTTGGCTCTAAAGCAGGTAACATCCAGACCTACACCTCAGAGTGAACTATAGTGCAGTCAGAGTGTACTTGAATAAATAATTTCATTGGCAAATTTCCAGACATCTTGTAAAGGAAAAGGCGTGCTTGTTATTTTCTGACAGAAGTTCCCGTCACTGCAACCAGGGAAAATTTCCAGGAGCCTAAGGAGAAGAGTGAGTGTCATTATAGATCATTTTCATTTGTGCGCTTCAATTCAATTTCACTTCAATAGTTTTCCCTTTACTCCAGGGTTAAAAGAAGACACATTTTCAGTTGTTCTCATTGGATCAGCTACAGCTTCCTCCATTTTTGTCATTGCTCTGTTGCTGTGGGCATTCCTTCTAACCGCTGAGAAATTCAGTAAGTTTGACACATAACTTTCTGGATTTTAATTCCATTCAACTATTCTTGGCTGATTTAAATTAGGATCGCATGCTTACAATTTTTCAGAACACGTCCCTGAATACTGCAATGGGTCTGAAGGATTACTGTCTGCCTCACTGAACAGCCATGAAGAGAAAATAATACAACCACCAGAGACTCCTTCACACAAACCTGCTCATACTGATGATCCCCCGAGGTACTTTGTTTATGCAACACAATGGCTGCTTAATTATTTTATTTACCTACCGGTCTTTCTCTAATTATTTACTTACTCTTCATCTCTACCTCTAGAGGCCTAAACACACTAAGTCGTGAGAACGAGGTGCACCCCACTTCCATTGTGATTAACGTCACCACAAACATCAAATCTACTAATCAGAATAGAAATAATACACAGGAGAAGGAGAGAGGCAGCTGTTTTTCACTGGAGGAGGTATGATGCTCTCTGGGTTTGAAAGAAAAAATGCAGTTCAACTAAACTGCAATTAATAAATATATCTAAGGTTTAACACATAAAGATCCAGTGTTACTTTTGTGTCAGTTCCTAAATTACATTTTCTCCATATCTAACCTTTTGTAAGTGATTTACCACTTTTGTTATTATTATTATTATTATTATTATTATTATTATTATTATTATTATTATTATTATTATTATTATTATTATTATTATTATTATTATTATAAATTATTATTATTATTATTATTATTATTATTATTATTATTATTATTATTATTATTATTATTATTATTATTATTATTATTATTATTATTATTATTATTATTACTAGTAGTAGTATTGTTATTATTCTTATTATTGTTATGATTATTGTTATTATTATCCTCTGTGTTTTGCATTTTATCAGTGTAAATCAGGTATGTTTGTATTTAATTCACTGTTCAGGAAGATGTTCATAAAAGCTCACATTAAAGTTATGGGTTCTTTTATCAGAAACAGAGAACAAGTATTCAGAGAATGCCTAATCTCGCCACTTCTTGAACTAGAGACAATATTGTGATTTTGACCTTTCTGCCAAATGCGACCTTGACCTTTAACCTTTTGCAATATTGGTAATTTCATTATATGTATATACTCGTCAGTGCGTATAATATTTTGATAATATATCCAGTATTGATTAAGTAAGAGTGTGATATGTCTATGCTTGACACACACAAACGGTGTTTACAGAAGTGAATTTTGCGAGAGAGATCTCAAAAAGTATTGGTTGTAGGTGATCTTCATTCTGCATCGTTTGGTATCAATCTAAAAGTTCTCTGACCCTCCGTTCTTAAGTTATAACCTATAATGTGATTTTGACCTTTGATCTTTACTGAAATGGATCATTGCATCTGATGCGCATTAAGTACATGTACAGTATATGCCCGTGTAATTTCATGATGATATCTCAAGTATTCATTGAGTTATAGCATGATATGTCTCTGGAGACACACACACACACACACACACACACATACAGATACGCACAAGGTGATTATAATAATCTCACCCAACATTGGTTGGTTAAAAAGTGACTTTTTCAGTCTATAATTAATTGAACATGAACCAGTCATTTCTATCCACTGTCACTGATCACACTCCATGGGTTTCACTGATGAATCGTTGTTGAAGAAGATGATTATGTTTCCATATTTACTTTGGAGCCTCTGAACATTGAAATGTGATGTATGTGATGACCATGAAAAGATCATAAACTGCATTTTACACCAATTATTTGCATGGATTGATAGCATTAGTGCACTGATGTGTATTAATCCGTTTACTTTTGGTTGATGTTGAACCTTTCGGGTCTTTATGGGTTAAATTGAACAAATACTTTAATATTTCTTATAATATTGGATTCAATTCATGCTTGGATGTAGTCATTGAGCATGTTCACTCTTTATTTGTTGAGGTGTTGAGAAATTCAACGCTGAGAAAAGTTGGATGACATTCCATTTGTGGTCAACAAGCATGGAAAACTAAAAGCGGAAAAATTCAATAGCACCATCCCATTCCAGACTAGATGGAGCACATGAACCAGAGCACTCACTTCCAATATTTTTCAAATGGAAATTCCTTTCATATCCAGTATTTAGGTATTAAGGCTTCAACTACAATTTCACAAAAGAAGATAAGAGTAAAACTGAAGATTTATTTTCAAATGAATTGTCCTTCAACTGAATCTTTAGTTTGTTTTACAAAACAACAAAATATATGCTCTACAATGATATGGTACAGTGAAAAGATATGCAGTCTCTTCATCACCAATTGTGCAATAATGCACTGAAATAACATATGGTAGAACAACATATTTATCAACAGTTTAACAAGATCATCTAAGATGTGTGAAATATGACTATCTATTTCACACCTTGTCTCTATCTTGACTGCAGATGGAACAAAAACTGCAGAAAATATGGGAAGTTGCTCAAGGTATGAATATTTTCTTCCACTCACAGCAACCATGTAACCACTAGAAAATCACTTTCCATTTCAATCATGATAGTAATTGCAGTCATTTCTTTTCCCAGAGATCTCATGTCATATTTATCCATACATTCTGTACATTCTTAGACTAGATCAACTGCCATACTTTTGAAGTCAATGTTCTGATTTTGTTAAATCCAGATCAGAGTATCGACATGCTGGACTATGACTCAATCCAGGACTTGGGCCTGCTGCTGGACTTGGCTGACAACAGAAGTATGCTGAGGAGACTGGGCCGGTCTTTAGGTGTCCCCCCTCATGTCAATACTCATCTCCAAGGCTTCCAGGATCTTTTTCAGTATCTGCGCACCTCCACGTACACAAAGCTGCCCCAGCTGGCCCAGGCTGCTGCACTCTTGCCCAATCCAGAAGTTGTTGCAAGGATACATCGAGCAGTGGTGACCAAGTGACCACTAAACCTCCAATGGTGTGTGTGATGACAGTGATAGTAATAGTATAATGTTTGTTTTTCCAAGAGTAGGTAAGATGTATGGGGTGATCCATTTAGGTTAGGTAATGCTGTCATCACACACAGTGAATAGAATACTTAAACAACGGAACAGATCCAGCACTTTTATGTTCTCTGTTGTACTTGTACCAATAAAATTGCTGTACATGTTACATGTGAATAAACAAATCATATTTTAATAATATCCATGCTATTTGCCAATTTAGTTTGTTGTCTTAATGTAAGCGTTAAATAACACAATATCCAGGTCATTGCAATTGAACCCTGCATACAGTGTTGCTTCCTGTTTACCATGTAAAATAGATGAGAAGCCCTCTAGCAAAAGCATGTGAGACAGACCAGGACAGAGGATGCAGTGTTCATTGCAAGAAAAAGAACATAGAATCATGAGAAAGTGTTATTCTCATTCTCATTTTAAGACGTTTGCCAGTTGACTATTTTTCCTGATCTCTATAGCTTTGCAGACTCATCAGCATATTACACCTGGTAAGTTATTATCTTTTACATATACATTACTTATTCTTCAGCATTTCAGAAATACTGACAAGGGTGTGGTATCAGTAAAGTAAAATATAAAAACAAAACTGTTGCTTTCCTTAAAAACAACCCTGCAAATCTTCAGATGACTTTGATACTAAATTGTTTTATTATTAATACGTCTTGCTACTTAAAAAATATTCCAAACATGGCATTGTACAAGTATGAATAATATCTTCATTTCATAACGAACATCCACTAATTAACTGTTATCACTACCTCTAAGCAAACACTAGAAAGCGCTCTTCATCTGTTAGTTGCATATTTTATTAGCAGTTTCAAAGATCGTCTCTTGAAGACGATGGGTCACTTCTAGACACTAAAACTGTCATGTTCAGTATTTCACCCAAAGGTCTTAACATTTAACATGGTGTAAATTGTAGTTATTGTGGTTTTTTCCTATTACAAAGACATTATTATTTCCAAATCACGTTTTTACAGCTATAAGTGTCAAAATAAGTCACCATACAAAAATATTTTCCCATTGTGGAAATGTGTTTTGACAGATTATTATGATATTTCAAGATGGTGGATTTTTTCGTGATTATAACACACTTTCAAATCCCAGTACCACTTTGTGTAGCCCTTGGTGTGCTATTTCTTTCTTTCTTCTTTTTTAACCGCGGTTGATGGTTTCCGGAAACATGGCAGAGTGAAAGCTCTTCCCTTTTGGCCGGTCTCTGATGTCCACGTCCCTGTGGTGTCCGAGTCCTACCGGCTGAGATGTGTTACGCGCCCCTGGTTTAGAAAAAAACAGAGAAGGAAAACTTCATAGAAATGGCGGAGGGTGCTACAACTCTCAAAGGCTTACGAGCCCAAATGGGTAAGAATGAAATCTTGGCAGTCTCGCGTATATTTTGTCGTGGTTGTGTCTTACGGTGTTGTAATGACTTTGTAAGGTTTGCTGGCAAAAGAACCGCTAACCGGGTTATTTGAACGTGTCGCGAGGCGGCTAGTAACGTTAGCTCTGTCTGATTATCTGCTCACAATGGACGCGGAAAATGTGCGCATTTTATATCATTTTAAGTTTGGCGGCATTGTCCAAAACTTTCTGAAAGCTTAACTTAGCAGAAACTCTATGCTGTTAACCAGCTGGTTTAATGTGGTAAACTCAGGTTAAAGTTGTTTTGCTGGAGAGCCGGTTGACATATCACGACTTCACTTGTCTGGTGAGTAACATTAGCTTAGCCTTAGCTTTTCTTTTCCGTTTTTTTTAAAGGCATGCAGTATAACAAGAAACTGCCACCGTGAAATACTAAAACTAGACAGACAAGTCTCTGTAATTGGTTATGAAAATGTGCTAAGGGCTTTTAACCGACAACCGTGTAACGCTTGCTTACATCACTTGAAGATTAAGGTAAAAGTGATCATCTGCTTTTCCTATCAGAAACACTTTGAGGAAGCTGCTTTTCTGCTCATGTTTTTGTAATTTAGGTCGTCATTGGTGTGAGTTTGAACTGATGAAATGCAAACGAGCAACAGACCACCTTTATTTTTTTGCAGTAAATTACTACTCTCTGCCCCCAAACCTCTTTCTTTCATGCAAAGTGTGTCAAAGTGTTCTTTTTCTACTGTATACATCGGTTGTCAGTTGTGCTCATTTGTCGACATATGGCATAACCCCCTCCACTGCCCAATGAGGGTAACTATAACAATGTCTGACCTGAATTTTAGATAAAGCCTGAATGTCAGACTTGTGATAGGATACAATAGCACAGGATGCATACCTGCATATCTGAATGTCTTACTGCAATGATAAGAGTGCTGTTGGGCAACCAACCATGTTTCACAAGTTTATCAACCAAAGAGCACATTATGCTTTTAAAAACTAGGAATCCACAGACTGACTGCAGAAGCAGTGTCCGTCTACTATATTGGGTCTTTTCATCCATGCCTCAGCTGGCACTTCTAAACCTGAAGACATGAATGTTTAAGATGTCTGCATTTGCGATCATGAATGCCCAGTTTGTTTTGACTTGGGCTGCAGTTAATGACAGATTTTTGTATTTTAGGGTAAGGAGGGACTTTTCAGCATACCCCGTGTGGGTGTAGGCATGTTTTACCCCTGGAAACAACTGGGGCGTATTTAGTGCTTTTAGTCTTCCTGTTTCCTTAAATTTCCATTCAGTATTTTTAATCTGGAATTTACATCCACCCCAACTTTGTGGGTTTATGAAAAGATCCACAAAGAAATGTGATACATTGGACTTTACAATAAGTACATAATAAAAAATGAACAAAAAATAAGCACATTGGTGCATTTCTAACCACTCATGGCAGAGATTTACCCATCCTTCAGTAAATGCAGTTGCTGGAGAATAATAAAATCATGTCAGGAATCCAGCTCATATGCATGATGATTTCCACAAGAATGTGAGCAAGAAGAAAATGCACCCTACTATTATGAAGGGAGATCACACTCCTGCAAGTCACACTGCAAGGTTATACTGATCCTGGCTCAGCAGTTGCTGCTGCAGAATCACAAGCATGAGAAATATTTCTTAGCTGGTTGGATTTAACCAAAGGAGGAAATGGACCAGCCTCAGTGTTAACATTTAAGTTTCTTGCATGTGTCTACTCGGAACTCTCCTACCACTAATGTCCCAGCCCAGTTTGAATTCATTGTTTTGCATTGAATGATGTTAGTGTGTACACTTACAGGAGAGATTTGAATAGCAAACATAATTTCTTTATACAAATGTGTTATCAATATAGTTGTACTCGTGTATGATGTGCATATGTTAAAGTAATGTATAGTATGAAAATCACTCAATTTAGTTTATTTTGCATTGTCTTTGATTTTATGTTAAAAACTCTTGGATGCAATACAACTGCATTTGCAGACACAGCTATGCAGATACCCTGTCAGTTTTTCCATAATATGCATCAAAATAATTTCCAAATTTAGACCAGGTGTAAATTCCCACAGTAAGTTTATTTGTCTAATATATTGGAAAATAGCTTAGCCCAAAGATCTTTTCAACAAGACCTTGAAGACTACCTGGACAAAAACACTCCCCAAGAATCCAGCATGTGTTATCATTATCGTACTAGTACTTCAAAAAGCTGAGGCTTACCTTTGCATGTAAGGTCTGAGTAATCCCATAGAAGATTTGGTGTGTTTGTGCATGTGTGTGTGCATGTGTGTAAGCATGCTTCAGCTGCTCTTTGAGGACCTGAAATGTTGAGCCACAGATAGGTTTTATGTTTAATATCTAGTTATTATTGTTATTATAAGAGAAAATTCACAGTGGAAAATAAAAACTACTGATGTTACACATTACTATGTTTTAGCGTCTTAGTGATGTGTGACAAAGGGTCCACCCTGGTATTAAGTACTTCAAACACTTCCTGCGTAGCAAGCTACCCCGCTGTCTCATGCTTCAAGGCAAAATAAAACTGTAGTCGGAGGGGTGAAAAAGACAACCCATAGATCGAACTCCTTTCAGCCATGCTATCCATTTCCCATGATGAAATGTGAAGGAGGTTGCCCTAAAATAAAGATATTTCTGGTTATTTAGACAAGTAGCATTTGATCAGCATTGACATACAGCCAGTAGTGTCATGATGCAATGCAGACTGGCCTGTTTCCTGTGAGTGCTTGTCTGGCTGGCCTGCAAAGTAGGGTCACCAGAAACCCCCTGGTGGTCGTTACTGCTGCCATAATAAGCCAGCAGCCTGAAGGCGAGGCCACATTTAATCAATATGTTTATCTGCTGCAGTCTGATTATTTTTCCAGCTTTTCAGCATTATCTGCTACTCTAATGGCAGAAAGATTGTGCTAAAATTGGTTTGTAATATTAACACTATTATTATTCCTTTATTGTGGATGTCAAAGTCTAAATTCACTGTTCATTTACGGTTTATTTGCCAGTTTCATGTGAGTAACCATTTGGTGATGATCCACAGTTCTATGAACAGAAAATGCTGCAATTTGAGTAACTAATTTGGATGTGTTAATGTGACAAGCTATTCTGTTAACTGGCTGTATAATGAAGAAGAAGCACATTCATCTATGCAGGCAGTGAAATGTGTGCATTGTGTCCTAGACACGTGACTATTCACTCTGTAAAAGAAGCGAAATGCATGCTGGCCAGTTCACCATTCTTTTGACTTTTGTTCTGTGGTGATTAGGTATGTGCACAAATAATCAATTGATCAAAATGTCTGACTAATTTTAATTTGAGGTGGAAGGAGATTCAAGATTTAGGCTACCTCATGTAGAGACACAATTCATCTTAATGGTAGTGTTCAGTATGTTTAGTTAAGTCTTAAAATATTAAAGCAAAAAGTTAAATTCTATTCGAGTGGTTCATCATCACTAATCACTTTTTAGACATGGATATAACCGGAATTCCGTCCAGGATTTTTGTCAGTCAGATTACTTGGATCCAATTTACCCAGTTATTTTCAGATTTCAAACACACATTCTGTACATGTGCCTGTCTCTCAATTCTTTTTTTCAGCAAACTGCAGCTTTACATTTTGTCAACAAAAATAATGGCTCAAATCCTGAGTGATGTGGTGGTGTTCTTTTTTCTCAAAACTCCACAACCTTAACTTATTTACTTTATCATCACAATTAGTGCTGCAAGAACAAATCGATTCAATCGATCCAAATTGATTGGCAACAAATTTGGCTGTCGATTTTTTTGGGTCTTTAGCATGTTAGTATTGAGGCGTGTACTGACGTTCTGTGATGTAAATTATAGAGGAAAATGCAGAGGAGTAGGGCTTCGGATGCTAGGCCAGATTATTGAAGCTAGGCTTACTTCATATTCATGGTGGCCACAGCATCCCCATTTGCCCTAAATATTGTGCTCGGTTTAAAAAACAAAACTTGAACATGGAGAAATAATGATCAAAATGTCATGGCTCACTGTTGTTTGTACAAACAGGGTTCTGTGGCCATGGTAAACCTAGCTTAAGATGGCCTACGTGTCATGATTACTAGAGCTCGGTATCGACTCGTATTTCAAGAATCGATCTGATTCTGAAGATTAAGAATTGATTCTTTTCGGTTCTATCCGATTCAGTGTTAAGGTTTCTGGACAGCTTGATCCCGGGTGATGTCATTGCAAGTGCTTGTTCAAGTTAGTTGTATTTCCAAAATACTTCATTTCGATTTGACACAACTTGCAAATGGCATTGTTTTTGTCAAGCACATCTGTGTCTTTTTGTTTTCGGAACCGAAAATATTTCCAGACTGGAGCCTTGAGAGACGGCGGTGTTTTCACTTACCTTTAGATCATTTTATTTTTCTATTTCTATTTTATGTATAACTCAGTATTTAATTGAGCAGCTCACTAAACTCAGGTGAAAAATGTTGTTTGATGTAGATATAGTGTTCAGGTTTATGTGTGTTTTGGTGCCTGTAATGTCCTAAAACATTTAACTAAGTTTGTGCTTGAATGAACAGTAATTTATGTTAATATGTGTATATCACCATGGTGATGAGACTGCTCTTCTGATTGGCGTTTTTTGTGTCTATGAACGCACCTGGCTCTCTTGCAGTCTGTTGGGGAAACAGGGTCTCTTCATCCACTTCATAAAAGCACCTTAATCAGCACATGAATGTGGGTGTCACTGGAGAATTTGTTCATTTCATTTTCTCTCTGGTCTTCTCTTATCTTCCTATGGCAAAACCAATTAATTCAGTTTGCCAACATAAGATAGGTTGTATCTCATGTTATGCAACTGAAACTTAAGTTTCTACTAAAATGTTCACTATATTATTGTGCAGCTGAGTACTATTTGAATAGAGCTATTTTATTTAATGAATTTAATCAATGGCTTGTCAACCATGTTGGTAATTATTAGTGGTCTAAAATACTATTTTGTTTTATTTCAGCTTCTTTGTAACAAATTAACATTTAAAAAAATTATAATTACTTGCAGCTAACCATTTACTTTGTGTAGTGATACTGTTGATTAAAAATAACTGTGGGGGTAAATAATACTTTAGTTATGAACAGACTGTTGGTCTGTTGTGTGAACATCCAAAGCTGTCTCTTTTAAGCACTTTAATTTAGCTTGAGAGACACTTGTCATCTAGCATCAGCTCATCTTGCATCTCTTAGCAACCGTTACCCTGTGACACATTCATTTATTCATCCTGTTTACCCACTTACATATTTTTGCTTGACATATTTGAAGGTAGGGAGATAGAAGCACCAGAAGCTGGTGAGAATACATGTGAGACAAAGGTCCTTATATTAACAGCAAGGACATTTGTGTCACATGATCTGGTCATTAGATCGTTCAGCCGTTAGGATTCCCCAGCAGATATCTTTTTACATTTTAAGGTCAGAGTATTTCACCTTTGGAATGAATTATATTACTTCTCTGTCTGTAGATCAGCTCACTCAGACCACTATGGCTTTTTTTGTTTGACTGTTTATTCTCTTGAGTTACAAAGAACATTTGTGTTGAATAGAATCCATATAAGAACGACTTATGTAAGTGATATTGTAATAGACTGTTAACATATACTATATTCTATTGTGGTAGTGGGTAAAACCTTCTGAAACATTTGGATACTGAACATTAAGTTCGCTCAACACAGCAGCGTACACCCCCACTCTACCACCTCAATACTTGATGGACAATCTGTTTATTTTTTGTTACATTAATCATCCCTAAGATAACACATAAAATTTGCGTTAAAGTTTGACATTTTGATTGACTGCATCAAAATTTCAGCCTGACTTACTTTCAAAGATGGGTTAAACATTTGAGGCCTGTAAGTTTGTACTGGGGATAATCCTCCCAGCAGACTTGTACCTTTTTATAATGATTGATAGAACATTGACACTACTATACAATGCAAATGTTAAATATATTGCTGTTTATTTCTGCTCTGACTAGTATTACATAAGGACCTCTGATAATGTGTGATGCAAACCCTGTGTCAATTGACACAGGGTTTGCATGAATGTCACAACCTCTCCTGTTTTAGCGCAACCTCAATGACAGTAGTCCTGTAATGAATTAACATCTCTAATTTGGTGTTATTTGTAAAAAAAATTTTTTGTTTATTTTGTGCATTTTATAGCCTTTTTCCTGGTTATGGACAATTGAGGCTGGCAGGTGATAATGCAATATTTCCGAAGCATTTTAGGTGGAAATTAAAGAGATTCGTGGCAAGATGGATCAAAGATAGTTACTGAAAGGAGTTGGCTTTTGAACCAGGCAATAGTGTTGGTAAATATGAGTAAAAAACAGACTTTGCTTAACCTGCGAAAAGCAAATGTTGCGGGTTAATTTCCAAATCACTGCAGGGTATGCCAGTTTTGTAAAAATAGGGTTTGTCTGGTTCTTGGACACTTTGCTGCTGTCTTAACATATCAATCAGACAGTATGTACCTGTGCAGCACCTTAGGCTGCTTTATTGAATTATATTGTTATTAAAATAATCCAGATTAGTATGTCCTGCTTTTCATGTCTTCACACTCCTCGTATAACTATAAGTCATTTATTTCATGGGCTCTAGGCACCTCATTGGTGAAGGTTCTGTTATTTGTTTCGAACATGCAAAGAACAAATGCAAACAAAAAAACAAGGCAAAATCTTGTCTTTTGCGTAATGGAGAGAAAGGTAGGCGAATGTCCGATTCTGTACAAATAAGACATACATATGGTGCTACACTTAGAGGAACTCTCTTCAGTGCTAATAGTATTTATTTATCCTTTATAAATCTCTGCATGTGTAGGAATTGTACACATCCAGACAAATTGTGTAAGCTTATTTAATTTTTTTATTTTTCATTTTATAATACATAAAGTCAGGATGTCATTATCATCCCGATTGATGATATCTGTCTGGATGACATGTTAGGAGTTATGATTTTTAAGAGAAGAATTTCCATATTGGAGTGTATAAAACAAAATGTGTTACTATTATTTTTGATATCCATATCTTAGCAGTTGAGATGGCGTATTTTCAGAACACAGTTGAAAGTGTTCATCAATAATGTGAATATCACATGACTAACAGCACTTAGTCAGCAGTTGTGAATACAGACTGACACTGAAGGAAAGAGACCAAGGATAAGCCTGAAACCAGTGCTAATAATGCTTGATCACATCCTCAGTGTTTCCTTCCTTCCTGCCCCTGGATCTCTTGACTGCAACTTTGTTGTGAAGTGTGATGGCTGAAGAGAACACAGTTGAACCTGTGACCAGGAGGCTGATCTGTTTGTTTTAAAATATCTGATAGGGTCAGAAGAGACCAACATGACTGCATTTATTATTTGTTGATTTTTTTTGTAGTTGTTTCTTCAGGAAATGTGTTAAACTCCTTTAGATGCACTTTGTTGTTGATTAAATTGTCTGTATATAAGTTTTTATCTTTAGTATTGTCTTTATGTTGATGGGTATTGTTCACATGAGCTGTCTTCCAGGAAGCTCACAAGGGTTTGATTTCAGACATGGTTCTCATAGCAGCCCTTTCGTCTCAGCTTGTGACAGAAAGTAGTGTATAGCTGGTTGCAGGGTTGACCATGAGCGGGGGTTATGTCAGATGGCTGAATAGCTGGATTGTTCTGAAGCTTCAAATCCACTGGATCATTCTGGAACTGGCATTCCTATGGAGAGAAAATAAAGCACAGAGTGAAACGTTTCATTTTAACATGATTAGTTTGTAATACCAAAACTGTCTGTGACTTGATAAATCTACCTCGTTAGATTTGACATAATGTGCTAAATTATATAAACTGTGTTTTTGTGCAAACAGCTGCAGCTGCACAGGCTCAAGCTGAAGAGCGTCGAAGTCTGGCAGGCAACAGCCCAGGACCTACAACCAACACAGCACCAGCTAAAGCGCAGGGTTCTAAGCCAGGTAAATGACACCACATCTTGATAGAAAAACTTGACTGGCCATCCCAGATACTGCCTTGTCACTGCTCTGTTGTCTTCCATAATCTCAACCGTTTGCTGCAACACAATCCCCTTCCACAACCCTCTTACTGTAGGATTTAGTGCAGGTAACCCTTAGTCATCATCTTCTTACTGTAACAGTTGACAAAGCTCATTAATGAGTCACACATCTGTCTGGCTGATGCTAAACCCTTGTAACAGAGTGTACCTATGTAATCCAGCCAATGTGCTCTCAACAATTTTGGAAATAAATTCCATATTTCTACAGTAATTGACGGCGCGTCTCTAAGAGTAGACGACAAACTGCGGGTGGCAAGAGAGAGGCGAGAAGAAGCAGATAAACAACAGGGTAAGGAGAAGTTTTTCCAAAGTTCCTAGTAGTAGTAAACATATATACCCTATTGAGTATTTCATACCCATAAGATAAAACACCATGTAACATTTTTGTTCATGTGTTTGAAATCAGCTTTGCGAGAATCACAGATCATGGAACGGGAACGGAAATCCAAGTTACAAGTGGAACGACAGATGGAGGAGCGTCAGAGAAAGGTTGAGGAACAGAGAAAGAAGGAGGAGCAGAAACGTTTGGCTGTTGAGGAGAAGCGGAAGCAGAAACAGGAAGAGGAAAAGGTAGACACAGCTATAGTTGATACCATACATCTTAAGAAAGTGAGTGGGTTCAGAGATTTGTTATGTTATAACAAGAACTTGTTATAACATACTTTATAAAAGCATGGCTGGATTTATGAAATGGCCAAATGATTTGGACATTTTAAGGATTTGCGTTCCTGCTTTTTCAGTGGTGAAAGTTGATCTGCTGCAGTGTAATTGACAGTTGTTCTTCCTCCCTTGGTCATGCTGCAGGAGCATTATGAGGCAGTGATGAGGAGGACACTAGAACGTAGCCAGCGACTGGAGCAGAGACAGAAAAGATGGTCCTGGGGAGGACTGTCCACAGACTCAGATGGACGAACAGGTAGAGGACACATTCCCCACATTCATTATAATCAAAACAAGCAACCAGGTCAACAAATACAAAAAAGATTGACATTTATAAGTCTGCATTATCTATATTCAATGTGTACATTGTCAGTCTTCCTTTTAACCTGCGACTGGTATGCTTCTAATATTAATAATTAGCTGTGTAGATTCATGATGGCCAATGTCCCCCTCATCTCCAAGTTATGTTTAAACCAAAATAAGCTTCTGTACAGTTGTAGCAAAAAGACTTTCATAACATAGACTATATGCATTGTATGCAAACAATTTCTAAAATATTCAAATTCATTATATTGTTCAGCTCTTACTTCTGCTGATTAAAATGTTTACAATATGGCAAAACTGCAGTGAGGAAGTATGCAGTTTGTAATTTCAGGACACAGTAGCTATTTGTTGTTGTACAGTATTAGCTAATTGGGTGAGTGAAATGTAAATGTTTACCACAGTTAATATATTGTTTATTAAACTACAGCTGTCAAGAGAATGCAGATGGCTAAAAGCCAGTACCATCCTCCTCTTGCTTTTCCTTCTCCAGGTGTAGATATATATCTACCTTATAGTGCTCCTCCCTGAGAGCTATGTTTTTCCACAGGAGACTCTGATGCCAGCGCTGCATCTCCAGTAGCTATAGTAGTCTCCCCTGCCTCACCAGAAAAGCCACCAAGGAGTCGACAAGGTTTTTTTTGTTTTTCATATGGACTGGCATTGGCACTTGAGATAGCTTGATGACCTACTATTCCCTCACATAAACCTCTACCCAACCATCTCCTTCCTGCAGTCAGTCACTAACGGTGTTTTTCACGAGGCATGTGCTTTGAATGTGCTTTGGGCTGGGTGTATAGTCTAAAAAATGGTCTTGTGTTTTTCCACTCATGTACACTTTCAAACACTTCCACGACAGGTGTGTGACTTTGCATGGGAAAGTAAACAACTGTTCAAATGTAAGATGTGGATTCTTGGGCAAAGACCATGCAATGTTACTGTTATCATCACTAACCACAATCACTGACTGAAACGTCAGTGATTTTGCTGTTTTGTCGGAAGATGTATCTCACTGCATTTCCTCAAATAGTGATTAGGGCCTTTATGTCAACTCTAGAAGGTCACATGCTTTCATTTGAAATAGATTTGTATAATTAACAATATGTCATATTTTAGTCTTAAATCTTGTCTTTATCTGCACGCATTTGCCCTGTTAAATTACTGCATTAGACTTACTCGAACACCTCTAAAGATAGCTTTTATTGTGACATTCACTGTGTGGTGGACAATTTGTTGAAAAGTAGCAAGTGCCCATATGCTGCTTGGAATTACAACACATATGACACTTGAAGATTTTCATAAAATTCAGTATGACTCAGATACATATACTTACAGGTACTAAAATTCAACAATCTTTTTGATGAATAGATAGATAGATAGATAGATAGATAGATAGATAGATAGATAGATAGATAGATAGATAGATAGATAGATAGATAACTATATTTATCCCCAAAGGGAAATTAAGTTGTCTAGAACTATAAAGGTTTAACATAGTTTGGAGTTTAATCTATGAAATTACAGCAGTGCAAATGTATACCGTGCATAACGAGGCATTTGCTCATCCTTGTTTGTCCCTTGGCCTGTATTTGAGGACCTGTCCTTATTTGATCACCTTGACAATCAAGGAATTTCTGTAACAAATGCCAACCGTTTTTATTTGAGGAAATACGGTTATTAAACCAGGTATATGACCTCAAATACATCTTGTAAACACTAAATGTGAACTCCTCACATTAGAAAATACATTGCCTTCTGTATATCAGGAGGGTTTGGGTCTTGGTCGTCCTTGTTCCCACTGTGTGCACCCAAATGCCCTTCCCCACTGTCCAGCCTCCAGTGTAAACCCCGCCTCCCATGTTTGTCTTTCCCCCTCCCTCCTAGTGGACAAGCGCTCCACATCCACCATGAATCTGAAACAGCCGTCTGAGGCTGGCATCAGCAAACGCCTGTCCTCCTCCTCTGCCACCCTCAGGTCTCCTGATAAAAGTAAGTCTCCTCTCCTCCCCCATCCCTCCCCTCCCCTCCCATCCTCCTCTACTTCCTTTTCCCTTCCCTCCATTCTGTCGTCCTTTCCCTCCCTGCATTCCTGAACTGTCTTGAGAAAAATATGCTATAGACGATTTCTTTATGAGCCAGGTAAATGTTTTTTGGGATAATTTATGTAGCCAAAGCGTCTAGGCAACCGTGGCCTGGAACCAACTCATTATTGCTGAAATATCTATATCCTCATGTAAACCTCCCCTTTTTTTCCTTCATATCCAGGATTTTCACACAGGCTCACTGGAGCACAAACACGCTGGTAAAAGAAGAATACTTTAGTTCCGTTTCTGGCTCCAGCCAATGATAAATTAGCATGGGCTCTCCATTCTGCTGCATATTTTCATTATGCATCTAGTTAAAGCACACTGAATTAAAGTTTCATAATCACAAGGGATACCAGACAGTGATTTGTTAATTAAGTACTTTACTATGCAGGTCTGTCACTGTTCTAAATCACTTCTGATTCACAGTTTATGTAATTTTGCAGGAAAAAGCAATCGGCACAATCTGTTGATTCATATTTCTCCACAGCTTGTAGCTATGGACTGTCAAGGTCACTTTTTTCTTTAATTTCTGATTTCTCTGTTTATTACCATTTTTGATAATTTTTGATTGTACCAATTATCAAAGGTAAAAAAAAAAAAAAATCAAGAGATCCTTCAAACGATTGATGAGTAAATTCACTCTTGGGTGTTTCATCATTGTCTCTCAGGTGTTAAGCCAAGGAGTTCATCTTGTAACCGGTTGCCTAGCAATGGCAATGCTGCTCAGGCCACTAAGGAAGACAACAAAAAGCTTCAGGTGGATCAGACAGGTGCAGAAGATTCCTTCTCCATGTGCAACACTTCAGTAGCAACATATGCAAATGCACCAAATTAATAGAGAAAATGTTTTATCACTTTCCAATAAATTGAACTGTATGCTAAATTCTGACAGTTATGGCAACTTGGCTTTTTATATTCTAATAGTTGAACATAGACAGCTATCAAAGTTAATGCTACGATTATGGACTAGTGCAGGGCAACAGACTGTTGTATGAATCTCTGAATTTCACCATCGGCTCATAAATTAGTACATTAGCTGCTCTTAGACAGAGTCTGCTGACTTGCATAAAACCAATTTAAGTGCACATGACTTGCAAACTTTCTTCAGGGATTCCTTATTGACTCTTTCCTGGTGCCTGGTTCGCTATAACAGCGCTCTCATGTTTGTAGGCCGTTCCATGAAGAAGAGGAGTTCCTCCCTCACACGAATCAGTGTGGGCAGATCACAACCCCCTGCCAAACCTGATAAAGGGACAACGGATGACCAAGGTGGCTAGCATGAACAATCTGCAGTCATTCTTTCATGCCGCTATCTTGTCTTGCATTGGCCTCCGTGTTTGAATAACAAGCATGTTATTCTGATGTTAACGGCTTGCTCCTGTTAAGGCTACAGTTTTCAGCCACTGACAAAACTGTCTCCAAACGCTGAGGGGTTAACATTTTCATTTAACCATTCAGATTCACAGAGCTGTACGGGTCTTCCAACTTGCCAGTTTGTCTTTCTTTGTCTGCCTTCTCACCTGCTTTCAGGTCTTTAACCTCTGAATTACTCCCTAGGCAAATTGCTTGATTTCGCTGTACTTCCTTTTGTCTGTAATTGTCTAGCAAAACTGTGCCATGTGTTCTGTGTGCCTTAACTGTCCTGGCATAGCCTACCACCTTATGTTTGCACTGTTTCACTTGCAGCTAATCTTGTTTTAACCTGGTTGTCGTTGTTCATTCGAAGTGTCAATGCAGCAATTGTTTTATTGTGTGTACTAACACAGTGTGGTGTTGTTTTTTTGTCACAAAGTGTTGATTGTTTTCTCCCTCCCAGATGTCGTCATAGCTGGATTTAAGTTGCTGGACTCACACTTGAGTTTGGTGTGCATCAGTGCCATCCCACCCTATACATTTTCCAAGCACAGATTTGGCTAAAGGATTTCACTGCAGTGTTATCTTGTCATTAATAATTTTGTCTTTAAGCTGTATGTTTGTTGGTATAGGGTTGTCAAAAGTGTCTCTGTCCTATAAATGTGTATGTGTTGTGTTCTTTTAGTAGTATCACAGTAGCAGTAATCATTCACATAGTTTGCCCTACTTGTCTCCAATTAATGTTTAAGTTATCTAGGCCAGACTATTATCATACAGACTAATTTCCCAGATTGCTAATACCTGAATGCAGGGTAACAATCTTGCTCTCACGCTGCAGAGACTTAACACATAAAACAAGTCTGTCTGGAACAGATGTCTTCTCAGTAAGGGGTTCTGACTTTGCCGCCCCCCTTTTTATCCAGTATTTAGGGATGTGTAGCAAAAGTCAACATTTCAGAATTTAACACTTCTTTTGCAAGAAATTTGACAGTTAGCAGCCTTGGCCTAAATGGGGAATGGTTAATTAGTCCATTTCACAGAAGCAAGTGCCCTTTGTTTCTCCTGTGAAATTATTTATCACAATAAAACTTTCATTAACAAGGCAACTCGTTTGTAAATCCTTAGGTTTTGTGTTTCAGCAATATTATAATTCTTTGCGTTAATTCCAAATTCAGTCAAATATGACTTATTTTCCACAGTAGAACTGAAGAACACTTGCCTGACAAGTCATTTACGCTTTCACTTTATCCTTTGGTTAGTTTCCCTCCTCTTCTTTCTAACCAGCAGTAGTCCTCTGTTGTCTTTGAATTTCACTAATGGTTTGTTTTTTCCCCATCAGCACACCTCTCTAAAGCCTCAAGGAACCATTGATTTGACCTCACTTTCTACTTTACCTCCAGCTGATTTTCATTTGTTTGACAATCAGTCTTTGGTGTGTCTCAGTCCTCTTCCATGGCGTCCTATAATTGCTTTCTTCAACAGCAAAACGCTTTAAGAAAAAAACAGCATTATTAGACGAGGAACCCATGAAAGATTATTAAGACACATAACCTTTGGTGTTTCATGTTGAATCTCATGTTGGTTAAATCACATGGTGTCCTTTCTGAACTTCACTGACACACCCCCCCCCATTTCCTCCCTTCCTCCTTTGTTTTGTCATTCCCCATTCTCGCCCACTTTCTTTCTTGGACCTATTACTTTCCACTCTTTTCGGGTTAATTTTTTTTGGGCCGTGTAGCTCGCAGGCCACCGTCCAGCACAGTGGATGGAGGGGTCCTTAGTCGCCTGCTCACCCCCACCCAGGCCTCACTTGCTAGGAGCAAGAGTGCTGCCGCCCTGTCCGCTGAAGGAACAAATGCTCCAGGTAACCTCCACATAGGAGACCCTGACAGAGATGAAGGATGGCCAGACACAGACCCTGGTCCTCCATAGAACCCTTCATTTTCTTAGATACAGTGAACTTTCTTAAACACAGTGTCACTTCCCTCTATCTACACCCATGTGTTACTCTGCAGAACAACATAAGGGACTTATATTTTTGGAAAAAAAGTGTCCTCATTTGGTTTATAATTGATATTATCCTTGTCAGGGTTTTTTTCCATGCCTATGTATATTGTTACTAAAAGACACTCATGGCTGATCAGTTTCTCAGTAAATATTTACATACACGGCTTGAGCTCACGTGCATTCTCATACTTGACACAATTGGCTGCTTTGTGTGGAGCTGAGTGGCACTGACTCGGCTGGAAGCATTTCTCTATGTCCAAGGAGCCTCCGGGTCCATGCTTGGAGATTTGCTGTAAGCTGCTTACCTGTTGGTTCTTGTTACGTCAGAATGAGTCTCTAGGGCCATTGCGTGTGTTCCAGTAGTGAGACCACAATGCTGAGTACTTGTACACCAGTGTTGACGAGTAACTACCATTATTTTTATGTATTAATCCTGCCCATAAATGCCCTGGACTCATCTGCATTTTTCTGGTTCCCCACCTTACTCTAGCACACCTTCAGTGTTGAAAGAAGAAATGCATTTAATGTGGCCCTTTCAGAAAATTGATGCCGCTTTTTTTCTCGTTTAATATGTCTTTTAAGTTAGAATAACAGACTATGATGCACTGACTGCTACTGTGTGCTTTTGTTGGTTATTGACACGCCATTAGTGGCTACAGATCCAAGTATAGCCTTGATAGAAACAACACATCCATATTAGGAGGAGCTGTATCTTACAGCAGTGTCATTTTTATTGTTATTATTGTAGCTGGCCATTATGCTGTCTGAAAGAGTTTCAGAAAACATTTGTAACAAGGCTTTGGCAGAGAGAGTTCTCCATGTCTCGGGATTATCGTGGCTAATCCTTCAATCTGACACAGCAAGCTTGTAGCCAGTGGACAGCACCATTTCCCCTCATTAGTGTGACTGTGGTGCCCTTGAGCTAAAGCCACTACGTTTTACTTACATTATTGTCAATGTGATTATGGTTACGGTTCCTTTGCATTATCAACAGAAGTGAGATAAGTTACTCCTTTATATACAGTACAGGTGAGCACTGCTTCCTCTGCCATGTATTCTTTTCATGTTGAATTCTACATTGCTTGACAATTGGTGTTTTTTCTGTGAAACAGTCAATGCTATAATTAGTGACAGTATGAGAGCAAGAAAACTGAAGATTCCTTTCATTTATCATTGTAAATAAACTGAAGATACACCAGCAACAGTCATTGTATGTTGAGTTTACTAATACAAATAGGAGTACTGCGTGTGAAATGTTTGTGCAGTGTTGGTTGTATTGTGTTATGTTGGTGGAGTTTGTGCAGTTTGTGGTGTGATGCATGGTGTTCAGGTGTTGTGTCCAGGAGCTTTATCACCTCTATGGGGGTAAGGGGTTTGTGTTATGACGTATGGCTCTCTGCTCTCATGTCCCCAAAGATCTCCAGCCCAATCAGCTTCAGAAATCAAGCTGTTGCCTGCATATAGTGCTATATCTAACAAATTGCTGTCTTTTTGTGCTCTTGTCCCCTCACAAAATCATCCTTCAAAAATTCCTTCAACCTTTCTACACTCCCCCGTGTTGTTTCCTTCCCCACTCATTCCCCTCCTTTTCTTCGACACCTTTTTCTCCACACTTGTCTCTCCTGTTGCTCCTTGCTGCTTTGCTGCCCCAACTTGGTCGCTTATCACGCCTCCCATTGGTTGTGCTCCTCTGGCCCTGCGATGACTGTGTCCTTTACTAGAGTGTCACCTATGTCCTCGCTCAGCCTCTGCCAGCCCCCTGCATCCACCACGTGGACCCGTGAGGAGCCGTAGCATCGACCGGCAGAAGAGCGGCATGACCACCTCCGTCTCTGCTGATGGAGCACTTGATCCTTCGTCGGTGAGAGCATTTCATTTTACATCGCTGGCATACTCGGAGCTGTTCTAATCAGTTGTTCATAAGAGGAAATGTGTACTTTAGTTGCACTATTTAAATAATTTTTAGTCCTACTGAGAGAGACTCAGCTCTTCAGTGTTAAAACTCTTTATTAACTGAAATAAAGCATAAATCTCTAAAGGGCTGTCTTTGTCCCAGGACCTGTTAGCAAACTGGGAATCAAGAGTGCTATTTATAGTAGCTACTGTTATTGATATCTTTATTAGGGCTATATTCATTTATTTACACAGGATTGTATAGACTGAATGGCCATAATAAATAATGCTACAGCTCCCTATAAATCTCAGCAGTTATGCAATGATTGATTTACCGGTAGCTGGGTTTGCTTTATGAGATTTATCTGATTATATTCAAACTAGAGAGAGAGACAGACAACAGTAAAGTTAGTCTGTCTAGCAATTGTTTTATTTGTAAATCCTGTTTTGCTGTACATTAGAATCAATTTTTTTTTTTTTACATTTTTCTTGGAAATATTTTTAAATTATTACATGTTAAAACATTTCTATAGGTCACAAATTATTATTTAAAAAATGGTTTTATTCATTTTTATTGTCCTTTGGAAGACAACTGAAACTTAAAAAAATATGTTTGTTTTATACCAATCAAATGACCTTTGTATTTATCTCATTTTCCATCTTATACGTTTTAGCCGCTGTGACACCTGAGGCCCATTTATGGCAGCTTAACATTCTGTCATGTAGATAAAACATGGACCCAACACATACATTTTTATATCTGTATATGATCAAAAGCAAAGGCAAATATGACAAAAGCCTCCAAATGTCATGAAAGGGATAGTTCACTATTTTTCAGATGAATTTGTATGGGATCACCATCTTTACTCTGGTGCACCCACAGTGACTTACCCCCTGACTGTTTTGGTCCGGTTTTGGTCAAAGCGAAAGTAGTCCCAGCAGATTTCCTGGGGTCAACAAAATAAAATGTGTGTATTATCAAAACGATGTGTTTGAATGTGTGATTTATCTGCATAACAAAACTGTCACAGAACAAAACCTCACACCTCGTAATTGCTTGAGGGACTTTCCTCTCAATAGAAGAGGTGCGCGTTGTCACTTGCTCGACAGTGTTTGCATCTGCTACGTCCAGGCGTGATGAATGTGTGATGAATTTATTTTGTCAGTTACAGCCAAATAACAGCCTACTAAAACTCCTGGAAATGCAGATAAATTGAGCAGACACGTGAAGTTTGGACGGAGTTGCTCATTGAACTTAAATACACTTGCAAATCTAGCCATTGTATCATTAGGCATCAAGTATTGTACTGAAAATGGTACTGGAGTTGTTGGGAAAAAGTTTAAACTAAAATGCAAATCATCCAACTGGACTCATTTTAACACAGAAAATGCACTTTTTTCCCCTGAAATTCAGTAACTTCTCTAAAAGTGCATGGCAAGGCTCTGATTTATATGCACACATCCGGCAACATTTGCCTGGCAAACTAGTTATGCAGGATGCTAACCATAGGGAAATATTGTTCCTACAGCTGTTGTTTGACCTTTGGGTGGAATTAGAAGTTAGTTTATTCCCTGTTGCACTCAGCACCACAGTAAGTGACGTCTCTGTCTTGTGATATTTGGCTCGTGGTATTACTGGCTGTGTCGTTCAGCTTCTCAGACAGTCATTGATGTTGTCACTTGGTTGCCTGTAGTGCCTGGCTCTTTCTCATAACCTACCTCTTCTCCTCCTCTGTGGCTGTGAAGGGCCTCATTGTGATGGCAAGAGACAAAAGGATCACAGTGACCTGATTATGGACTGATCAGGCCATGCAAAGCAGACCCCACCCTGACTCACAGGGCCTAATGTCAAAAGACTTTTCTCACCATCTCTTTCTTTGCCCTTACACGTGCACAGATTGGTGTGTAGATAATTGGCATTTTCAGCTACACGCTTATCAGTCAGGCATTGTGTGACACTTTGGATCAATTGTCTTCTTTTATGTCAGATAATGCCTGTACTATGTTACATCTGCCCCACAGTGGGAATTATTTTCCCTTGCCTTTATCAGCATTACTGATAAACGTTTACATGTTAGTTTTTTTTAGGTATCCTTTGCTTATGAAAGAAGGTGACAAGGAGTTATGGGTTATTTGATACATGCAAGGAATAGACGTTATTGGCCCGTGCAACTTTTGGATAATTTTTCAATGTTCTATATAGTGACATCTATAAACTGTTGCTCCTCCAGTGCTCTGATGACATGAATGGAATATTAATATCTTGCTTTTCTTCAGTGGGCACCCACTGTATGTTTTCACTGTTCTGGTTTTTCTTCCGCTGTCCTCCAGTGTTTGACCAAAGCTTTACACTGTTTGTTAAAGGAAACTGACCACATCATTCTTTACATAGGCGCAGGGAATCTTTTAGATCCAATATTTGTTGATTCAGCTTCCAGAAAGAAATTAATTATATAAAAATAAAATCGGTTACATTGACATTAAACACTTATCTCAGTTTTCATTAGGAGGGATTATAAAGCATGACAATTACTCTAAATATTTTTCACCAATTTTTGACTTTATCTCTCAATAATCATTGCATAAATAAAATGTTTTGAGTAATTGCCATGCTTTATAATCCCTCCTTTTTTTATGAATGCAAGTGACACAAACATAAGAACAGAAAATTACTTCATACTGACATTTTATCCTAGAGAATTGTGGTTCTGGGGATCTTGAGTTCTTGACATGATCCTAGTACAGAGATTGTCATAAATATGTTCTGTTGGATGTGTAAAACTACAGAAGGACAAGCAGTTAACATTACCTGGAGGGCGACGTCCTCCATCTCCATCATCTACCTTGACACGGAACCGCTCTCCATCCCCGGCCCCCAATCCAGCTCCCAAGAGGACCCCATCCCCAGCAGCCAAGTAAGACTCCAGAAATCCTTCAATACATCCTCAATGAGCAATAATTTAATGTAAAATTCAGCTTTATTACAAAACCCACATGGACATGAACATGTTCTTCTGCAGGCAGAATCCCCGGACGCGTCCACCCTCACCTGGTGCAATGAAACAGCGGCCCCCATCTCCCCAACCCATGTCTTCCAAACCCCCACCTATCCAGAAACCAGCTCTCACACCAACAGGGCCCCCTACATTACGAAAAAGGGACTCAAAGTCCAAGGAAATGTGCCCTGCCCAGAATACACAATCCTCTGATTCCAGCAAGACCAAAGAGAAAGATGGTGAGAAATATTTAACTACTTAATATTTGCAGGAATTTGCAATATTTGCAGTATGTTGTATTCAGTAATTTTCCCCACCTTATTAGAATGCATATTATATTAAATATTTCATAGCTTTTCTTAAAAACTCTACTCACTTGACATATTTCAATAAATTACAGTCAATATTTACTAAGTGTGATTGTTAAACTGGCTACCTGGATGTTTGCATTACTGACTGTCTGGATTTCAGGGAGTGAGATGCCCCAGCTAGATAAAAAAGAAATCTTATAATCTAAACTATGTTACTATGTTACTTTCATGTGCAGCTTAGGAAGTGAGCTTTTTTCCCTCTCCATGTTACAGCAGTGTCTTTTTTCAAGATTACATTATGATCTGCAGAGGTGTCTTATGTTAAAGGAGCAAAAGAGCTTGATTTTATGCTTGACTCAAGCACTTTTTTTTTGGGGGGGGGGGGTATTGAAGGTTCAAGAACATTGTTCCAGTTTAGTCTTTAATTGTATTTTACCTGAATTAGCAGAATGCGTTGGAGCTGTAAATCTACTGTACATTATTAGCTATATTCACAATTGCACATTTTAATGCTGCTTTAATTGGGTTGAATTTGTAGAATGATTTTATTTTTAAAAGTGTACTGACTACTGTGTGTGTTTTTGTTTGTGTGAGAGACGTGGCAGCCGCACAGTTTGCAGTAAATCTCAGTGGAGCAAGAGACCCATTAACTCCCAGCTGGAGTCACATCCTGTTAGTGTAGTTATGGCTGGCACCACCTACTGGACAGAATAATGTATGCAGGACAAAATGCTTGGAAATAGAACATTGCAGGTGCTTCTGGGGGGGAAACAATCCCATCATTATATTTTAGTTTTTTTAACATAGACAAAAAAATGTCAAGCCTTTTTTTGTTGTAATTTGGATAAGTTACAGTTTGCACCTATTAAATTGAGATTCTCGAAATATTACAATATGCACTTTGAGATTTGAATTTGAATGTAAAATGCGTGAAAAAAGAAAATGTGTTATTCTAATTATTATTTCATAAGATAAATAAAGAGGATATTCAACAGCTGAATTTCAAACTTCTGAAAAGGATGTTTTGTACAACTTGCTCCATCTGTGTAGCCTGGCGTGACAAGACTGTGTGACTGCTCAGGTGTTATGGAAGCCCAGGCTGCTTTGGTGTCAGCCTTCTCTTCTGTATTATTGGCCCTGATGTCTCTTATTCTCCTCTGACAAACCAAATAAATGTTATGCACTTGGCCAATCAAACACAAAAACATCAGGGTTAGCAAATGGTCAGTTTTGATGCCTTGGGAATGTGGGAAACATTGAAAATGTATGAGCAAACTGAACACTAACTGGAACATTTTCTTTTTCCATTACTTTATATGTATATGTGTTTCTATAACTCTACAAATACAAAGATAATGGCCAACTCTATTCTCTAAATAACCACCAATTTAAAAAAAACAGAAAAACAAACATACGCTGTCCTTAGTTCACGTTTAGTTGAAAAATATGTGTATATAGTTCACAATAGTGCACATAGTATGTATACAGAACTAAGACCCCTATATTTTTGTATGTTTTTCCTTGCAGACTCTAAGTCCTCCACAGGCACAAACTCTGCAGCTGAAGCAGCCAAGATCCTGGCAGAGAATCGCAGGTTGATGCGCGAGCAGAAAGAGAAAGAGGAGCAGCTGAGGATACAGAGGGAGGAAGAGGAAAAGTGAGCACTTTGAAATTTCTTTTTGGATGTGTACGTCATTTTGGGTATTCTAGTACTATAGAGGGTACAACACATTTACTACATTAAGTAATGATGTAGGTTCTGTCAAAGTGTTAACGAAACTGCAACTGGGAATGTTGATGCAACATTGAGTTTGAAATTTGTGAAAATAAGATAAACACAGTTTAGTTTTAGTTCATAGTCTATTAATATCAGCTTTTTTCCTTAGTTTACCAAAGATTTGGCACATGGCTGGGGATTCAACTGCAAAATCTCTCAAACTGCAATCATGGGGAAATCTAGGGCAAAAATCACATGGTTTTGAGGCTCTCAACTGGTTTCACGCGAAATTTAAGGGATACCCATGAGTGCTCCACTTAAACCTGTTAATGTTCAGGAAAACCCAGCAATAAAACCCGGAACTAATTTGAACACATATGATTATTTAGTCAATGAAGCATTAAATATTCCCCTATCATTCCACTTTTCAGAACAACCTGTACTGTTTCAGTGTGCTATTATATCATGTCCCATTTTTTAATTTCGTCTTCTAGGCTTAGGCTAGAAGAAGAGAAACGTTTAGCTGAAGAGGCTCGACTGAAACGTCTTGAGGAAGAAAAGAAGCTCGCGGAGGAGAGGAAAATTAAAGAGGAGGAAGATGCTCGTAAAGCAGAAGAGGAGCAATTGAGGATGGCAGAAGAGGAGGCACAGAAACAGGCTGAACTTCAGAAGGAGAGGGAGGAGGCTGAGGCCAAGGCCCAGGAGGAGGCTGAGAAGGTCCGTCAGGAGAGAGACCGCATCATGCAGCAGAACCAGCAGGAACGCATGGAGAGGAAGAAGGTATCTACACATGGAAAATCAAAGGGGAGGGGGTGTTGTTTGATGTTTGTTAGTTTATAATCGACAATACAGTAACATTTATCATGTCTTTTGTTTTTTGTAGAGAATTGAAGAAATAATGAAGAGAACAAGAAAAGGGGACCAAAATGACTTGAAGGTGAGCTTACATTTATTTCATCCATGGGTCCAGTCACACAGCCCACTACTATGAATGTATGTTGACTTTTTGTTTGTGTTGCCTTCTAAGAGAGATGATGATAAATGCACGCAGGACATTGAGGATGAAGGAGAAGACCAGATAAACTGTGAAACTGAGAGTAAGTTTTCTCATGGAAATGGGTCCAAGTCGTTTTGAATTTGGTCTCATGCACATTAACCACAATGAAAGCATGTCCATTCTCTCTGCATTTGTTTGCATATACTTTACATTAATAGAATATCCTGGATTTACATAATTCTGTCTGACTTATGACTCATACAAATCTTGCTCTTTAATTCATGTAGGTCAGACAGGTGAAATGGGTATGGAGGCCGATGAGGGCAGCCTGTCCTCCGGTGAGCCTGTAGCACAACGAGAGGAACCTCTGGGCAGCATGAACGGAAAACCAGAGACGGATGACAAGGAGAATAACAATGGTGTAAGCACAGACGAGACTCAGGCTGTTAGGTATGATTACAAATTAAGATTAATCATCTAACTGAACCTTGATGTACATATTCATAGCTGTACACTAACGTTTTGTTTTAGTCATAGACGAGGTATAAGTCCTACTAATTCATTCATTTTACTGGAGAACAATTAGGTTTTTTACCTAGATTCAAAAATACCTGCTTCAAGTCCTACTGACTCTAATTAAACCCCAAATTAAATTGGGAACAAAATGAGGGACTTTTTCAGGTTTTGGGGGCATTGGGGGGAAGAAGCAACATTTCATTTGTTAGTATATATTTATATCCCTGAACAGAGTTTTGCTGCCAGATATCCTTTGTGTGAATGTGATAACTATAAATTATATAAATATTCAGTTTAGAAATTCCACGTTTTCCATATCAATGAATATCATAGACAGGAAAAACTGAATCCATTTTGAATGATTTACCATTTCTAGTTTGGCCACAAGGGGGCCCACACAACTTTAAAATGACTAAACAGTCTTTTGTTCATATCTCTGGAACAATTTTTTCTGGTTGACTTCAAATCAAGTACAAATGAAAAGTCATAACTCAGGGATGTGTCATGTCATGACATCATAGTTGTCTGGTTAAGGATTGGGGGCATTCCTGTTCTTACCAAGATTTAGTGAAACGAATGAATTGACCATCTCCATGCACTTCGACCTCACATTGTTTACTCACACCTCCCCCGGTCTTCTCCAGTCCGAAAGGCCGTCTTGTGGAGGGCTCGGAGTTCCTGAATGAGCAGGACGCTGCCAAGGTGGGGCTGGTCTCAGGGCTCAACGGGAAGACCAACCAATGGAGCTTCGAGGAGCTCATTGACCTCAACGTCCACTCCAAGACTCGACCTCTCATTGAAGCTGAAGACTGTAATCAGGTTTTGATCAACTGTGATGGGGCCCCAGATGGGAACAGAGTCACCTTTGAGGACAAGGGGACCCCCGTTAACACCCTACATTCCTCTAACCAACCTATAGAAGCTCTGTCAGGTGAGGAGCGGCTGTAGTGCTCTGCCAGGGTTTTAGTCAGTTGTTCTTTTATCTAGTGTGACTTGTGTTCAGTAAAGCTATAAGCTCTTTTTCTCACATTTCTTTGCAGAAATTTGATACTGAATCTGTCGACCAGAAACCTCTTATTGTTGCACTCCTAAAGTTCTTATCCAGCTCCTTCAAATGTCCTCCACAAGTTCCAGCCATCTTCCTCCTCTTCAACCACACAGAGGAGCACAAGGTGAAGCGGAAAGACTACCCTAAGTGCTAAATTTGCACCCCACATAATGAGGAAATTTAAAAAAAAAAAAATCTCTAAAATGTTATGCTTCAGGGAAAATTCCACACAAATGTATAAATAACCTTTTACATGCTTGCTTCAGGTCTCTTTCCCCTTCCTCTTGTGTTTAATTCTTCTCATGTTCAGATTCCTTTTCTATGTTGTGTCCAGTTTTGATATTTTTTAAGAGTTTGTCTTTGTCAGGGGTGTTTTTGTTGTAATTTATTAATTTTGGCTTCTTTGTTATTGTAATTATTGTTATCATATGTTTAGTCTTTTACTCTTATATGATACTATTCCAGGACACGTGCACATTTATCTAAACGTACTGAACATGAGGTTAATATCATGAATTAATAGAACGAATGGTTCATTGACTGGGTTCTGTGAGGAGGGATGGAGAATGGGCATCCCAGTTTTGTTTTTGTTTTTTTTTTTGCATGTGATTTATCCAAATTTACTTGACCGGCTGCTTTTTGCGGCATCCAGCAATATGGCCTTATCGTTTTTCTCAACTTCCAATCTTTAAGTGCATACACACACAACATTGTTTGTGCTTGAATTCCTGCATGCACAACACTGCCTCATGTGCACTTGGGAATGGGTACTGTATTAAACTTTGTCCTTTGAGCCCCTTTTCTTGACTTTCCTCTAACAGTTTCCCTTTTTGACCAATAGGGGGCATAAGGAGCACAATTGTTACAAACTGAAGAGTGTTGGGCTTCATGACAGCACTAGTAAATTAATTTGTTCAGTGAAGTTCTAGCAGCTTCCTAAATTAGGGCTCGTTCCGTTCAGGTTTTGTTATTTTTTACATATGTACATAGACTCTTATGTTTACTAACAGCATCACTGTAAATCCAAGTTGCATCTGGTTAAATATAAAATCTAATCTGTGTTCCACAATAACTCTACCTGTAACATACTAATTTAATGATAGGTGAGGTCCACTAGTTTCACTCATATTAGGATGCGGTCACTTGACTTGAACCAAACCTGTGTTTAGCACTTCAGTCATGATGCCCACAGTTCAGCTTTCCTACAACTACAAAGCTTTATTATCACATCCACACACATCGTGTCATCGCTGTCTCTGGCTGTGATTCCCCTTCCCTTTAACATATTTCTTCCACTAGCTGCTACTTCTGACATTTCATCTGTTTTTATGATATGAAATTTGGCTATTTGTTTATATATGAAAATAAGTTTCTACATATATTTAAGTGTTATTGTATTGTGTATATAATCAGTATTAGGCAAACAAAGCCATGTTTAGGACGGAAAAGCATCAGGATGTGGATAATTGAAGTCTGTGTTTGTGACGGTGTTCTTAAGTTGCTGGTTGACTCATTGCCCCGTGGCAGTCAGGTTACATTTTGGGCAACCATAAAATCCCAATTCTTCAGAGAGCCCTCTTCCATATTCACTCTGTTAAACAAGGGGCCAAAAGCGGACCCACTATGTGTTTTTGACATTTTATGTTTGTATCTGCATGTTTTTGGAAACTTCTGTCGCACATCTGTTTCTACCCTAAGAAACATGTCTGACTCATGACACAGATGTGTCTGTCTGTGTGTGTGTGTGTGTGTGTGTGTGTGTGTGTGTGTGCTCTCTTATAATGTTTTAATGTCATCTTAACTTTTTGTGGTATGTCAAAAGATATGGGGATATTGGATAGTTCTCATAGCCATGTCATCTCAGGAAGCAACCTTTCATTTTCTTGTATGAGACGGTGTATATCTGCCACAACAATCGGAGACGACAACAAAATGTGACACAGTTCAGGCTTAATTTGATGTCGTTCTGTGTCCGTCGTGGATTTGTCATGAACGTTAATGAAATTTTGAAATTTCCTAGGCTTGAGTAGTCCAAAATAAGGTTTGGGGACCTTTTTGCCTTGTTCTCTTCCTGCATTCAGACCCTCTTTCCAACTTTGTACATTGATAAATAAGCTCCAAGAATGTAAAATGCACAACACACCGTCCTCAATTATTTACCATGTCTTTTACAGAAGTCCGCTTTGGCTAACATACAATATTCAGTTATGAAAATACAACACACTTTGCACTGTCAGAAATGTACTCATTACTTTTTAAAGAACGACTGATACATAAGCAGGAGTAGCTTTACTGTACAGTAGAGAGGATAGATGTTATATTCTGGATAACAAAGGTCTTTGTGGGTTTTTTTTCATGCCCAAGTGTTTTAGAGTTCTCGGTTAATAACCCAAGCTTTGCCTGTATACATACTGTACCCCAGATCATTCCTGCTCCCTTACGCTTTCACTAAAACTAAGGCTTATCGACTTGTGCGGGTGCTTCATGAGTAGCATCTGACGAAGGCTTTAACAGCTGCTGCTTGAACAGATACTGTATCTAATCCTGGTCCTGCTGCATCTTTGAGGGCTTAAGTACACAGACGACTGCTCCTTGTCCTGTACCTTGTCTTTATTAATAGGATAGAACGGTGCCTTAGCTTGAGATTGAGTATTTTTATTGTATTATAGTGAACTAAAAAAAAAAAAAGAAAAGAAAAGCTTGTCCTTACCTCGGCCTCGACAATCAGTCTACCCAACGAGGGCAGCTTTGTGAATATGAATATTTCTGTGGAAGATTTACAACCATAACGCCCTGTCTCCAAATTAATTTGTACTGTAAATATATCTAAAATGTATTGAGAAGAAATAAACTGTTAAACAATAAAGTCTTGTAAAAAATACTCCTTTGCTTTTTTTTTATTATTATTTATTTGCTCTGGAGAAAGAAACCAGGCTTGAGAACATTTCATCTTTTATTCTTGTTTTGCTGCAAGTTCACTCAAAACATCTCAGAATACAAGAGCAAATTATTTTTCAGTGATGACCTCAAAGACTATATCTTTGTTTGACATTCCTTTCCTCATTTGTAACCTTCTAATAATCTTTGCAAATGTTCAGAGACTTAACAGATTATGTATCAAAGCTGGTATGTATGAGCAGCAGTGTACATGTAAAAAGCATTTATTCACTGAAAGTTTCCAGTAAGGCACAGAAAAGGCTTTGGTTTCATAATAACCCTGGATTAGATTAGATTAATGTTGCACAACTCCACAAAAGAAATAATATTTGCATATTAGTATACACCACAATACAGACAGAAGTTGCATTTACATACTTATATGTAGATAAATGTGTCAAGCTAATGCATATTTACTTGAAATTACCTTTAGTTTGTTAGAGATGTTTCACCAAAACTGACTCTTTTTGGTATTTCGGAGCTATTAATTTCTCAAAAATACCAGAATTAATTTTTTTTCCCATAAAATATCAATTTTATTTCCAACAATTAGTTTGAAATCAGTTGTGGTGTAACGTGCCGTTTATAGAGAGATGCTCTGCACAGCTCATTGTGCTGTTCACAGTTTCTTAGCACAGTCAGGGCAGTAAATATGATCTCCATTGATGACGAAGCGCTTGTTGGCCAAAGACAGGCAGCACTTCTTGCAGTTGAAGCAGTACTCGTGCCAGGCATAGCCCTCATAATTCACCACATTGGTTCCATGGCCGAAACCTGCAGAGACAGAATAGAGCATGGAGACAGTATAGTAAAAAAAAAAAAAAAAAAAAAAACACTTTAATTCAGGGTCAAATTTATTTTACTTCAAGAGCTGCATCCTCCTAACCTGACTGTCGCTATCTGGTATCAAAATACCATCTGGGACCCTTCCACAACCAATTAGTTTTCAAAGGAGGGACCTTATCTAAAATCCTTGCATGTGATTGGATGAAGAATCTGTCCGTCATCTTGACTGACGCGCTGCTTCAGCCACTCACGTTGAACTCAAGCCGTGACTCAGAGCGACAGCAGGAAGTAGAGTCATACTGTAAGCAGACCATCACAACAAACACCACAGTATGGCTGCACCTAAACGCACCGCTGCGTTATCTGTAAATGACCGTTGTCGTATGTGCAGGAAAAATCTGAGGATAAAAGGCAACATCGACAACAGCCAGTGGATATTCCTTGAACTTCCCTATGGAAAACTGGTAGACCAGCGGCTTGCAGAACTTGGTCTTAATGTATCAGATGTTCCAGAAACATCCTCTGGCATATATCTGAAATGCCTTCGCTTGGTAGGGAGACACCAGAGTACTGTGGACACTATAAGGGAATGACAAAAAGATGAAGAGGAACCAAGTGCTGAACAGACGACGGAGACATCAGCTGTGGCACAGACAGTCACAACACTGCCCAGACATTAAAGTCCCACCCAGTGACACTGATTGACTCCTTTGTTTTTCAGAATGACTGAACTACACGATACTCGGATGGTTATGTGAGCCTCGTGTGTAATTTGGCGAAATGCAACCAGATGACATGAGTCAGGTTAACATCTTACCAATATGACCTGAAATCTGTCAGGCCAGTAAAATATAACATATTGCCAACTCCAAACCTTTGTTATTCACAATGTAAAAAGGAATACATTACAATACTTAAATCTAAAAAAAATATTTAAAGAAATGTAAATAACATGAACAAAAAAATGTAAAATGCAACTATATTATCCTTCAGTTTATCATTTGCATATACATTACAACTTATAGATCAGTGGATCCACATATATAAAACATTTAATAGCTTCTGAAGTAAAATGAGTTTTTAGTGGTTGACGTACCCCAGAGAACAGATTAGGCTGAATGTAGAACTTCAACTAAAATGATCGTTAGTATTCTCTGTGTAATTTTTGTATTTCATCAATTCATCCCCCAGGCCAAATTGGACCATATGTTGAGCCATATGTTCAACACCCATGCTTTAATTTCTAAGAAGCGACTTATCTATTTCAAAACAGCTCATTGATCATAACATTTAATCTAAAATTAAACAAGAAAGAATGTATTATTAACTGTTCAAACTCTAGATTTACATATTAAGAAGATGCAGCCAACAGCCTTACTGTATCAATGCATGTTTTACACCAGAACTGTCCACATTAGTACATGTAATCTGTCACGGGCAAAAAGATAGAAAAAAAATAAAACAGAATTCTGACTCTTGAGGCTATTGAAAATTGCATGTACTGTAGCAATTAGGAAAGTTGAAGCTGAGCATTTCCTTCAAAGAAAACATGAGAACCCCTGAATAATACATCTGCATTTTTGGTTTGTTCAAAGCGACATCTGTATAAAAAAAAATAATCCATCTCAGTATTTATTCCTTCTGTTTCAAAGTCCTACACTGATCTGGGGAAAAATCTATTGAATATGCTCATCTCTGCTTTCAATAAAAAAAACTTAAAAAAAAAAAAGTAAACAGCTGATCTCATTGGAAATTTGTCAAAGGATTATAAATCTAAAATGTCTGGATGTTGATGTTTTGTCTAAAGAATACAATAATTGTGGAGCGTATAATGAATCTGACACAAGGTTTACATCAGTATGTTTCTACAAAAAAAGAACAAAGTGATGTACACATGATTAGTCTTAATTTTGTTTTAGCTGAAAAATGTCCTGACCTGTGATGGGATTCTTGCAGCCATGGCACTTCTTTGCCACATCAGTCTTGTAGCAGTCGACGCAGTAAGCGTGGTTATCGTGGGAAGTGAAGCGGGTTCCTGCCAGTGGTTTACGGCAGGTGCTGCACACGAAACACTCCGTGTGCCAGGGCTGGTCCTGGTAACTGATCCCTCCAGAGGTGATGGGCTAAAATAACAAAAATGTGTCATGATGCCAAACTCTGCAAGGGTAACATTTCATTTTCATTCCTTCACTGACAGCAGCTCGTCAGTAGAAGGTGTTGTTCCATCTGTCTCGCATGAAGAAGAAAAGGACAATAGGAATCATAAAGTAATTTTAAAGGTGTCATTCCGCTGAAAACCACTTTTCCATGCTCCTTTTGTAATCTGATGGGTCACCCCGAGTTACCAACACATGCTGTGTTTGCTGTGTCACCTCCACTGGCTGTATTTAACATTCATAGAAAACAACACAGGGAAACGAGCCACTCAGAAAAAGCCTGTCCACTACACATCACGAGGACATTGGTGTTACCCACGTGGGGTTAAGCTTGTCTCCCATTGCAGTGAATCTGAAGTAGCATTAGCATCTACAAGAGAAGACGGCGACACAGTACCTACTGCAAAAACTTAAGGGAAAAAAAATGGTGGAGCAAACTGGTTCATGTGCTCTGTGTTTTTAATGTTTTTAAAACAAGCCAAACTTTGCTCGACGCTACTCTGGTAAAGGTAAACACACATAGCATGAGGGGAGGGAGGAGTGTTCCTTCACACATTCTGAGCCAATCAGGTAAACTGGTGTTCAACCTCAAGTCATTTTTATACCTTCCAAAAACAATTTGAAACAAAGCAATCCAGATGTTTTTTGTTTTTTGTTTTTTTTAATAGAACTAACTCACAATGTATTCAATAACAACGGAGAACACAGGAATATTAATGAAATAACCACGAAATGACTCCTTTAAAATCAAGATGCATGTTTCCTGTTTGGGGTACAAACATCTGTTCATAGAAGATAAACTGCAAAAAAGGATTGAATCTCAACAACATTAGAATCAGTTCAGTCCAATATTCACCCTGGAATCAATATTATCAATACGTAGCTTGATACGCCCAGCGCTACTGGTCTAAATGCAGTGTCCATATTATTAGTGGAAAAGACAAAAAAACTGACATTGCGATATTTTTTAACTGCGATATATAGTGTGATATCAAAAAATATTGGGGAAGATGTAACAGCTGCGTGGTGCAGACAAATGGTCAAACAGATTATTGGTCAACAGTGGTTCTTGTAGCTGAAATATTCCCACATAACTAATGTTGCTTTTCTGTCAAGCCTTGATTTTAGGTGATTTTCTCTTGTTCGTTGCTCATTTTTCAGTCTTGTTACCAGTGTCTCACTCCAAATTGGTTCAGAATGATTGTGATGTGCTCAGTGTGTGTGGGGTTCTATTGAAATTAGATGAAAAAATGTTGTCTCCTACATTGCAGGACCTGCAATATGACTATTGCAAACATGTACATTACATTGTCGATGCTCAAACAATATATTGTGCAGCTCTAATTAGTCATGGAAAAATTGTATTTTTATATTTGAAAAATAGATGAGTGGAGTCTACATATACACAATAGAGTACTGACTGACAAACCATACTGTGCATTCTTATTTTAATTTGAATTAATATGCTAAAATAGTGTATCCTAGCGGTTATAGTGCAGCTAAAATCTGAGGTGGATACTGTGCCCACTGAAAAATAACTGTTCACTACTATACCATGTGACGTTTATGTACCTGCTTGCAGTGGAAACATTTCTTGGCAAACTTCTTGTCATGGCAGGGGGCGCAGTAGATGTCATCACCTTTGGTCATGAAACTCTGTGTGCGAATTGGCTGCTTGCATTCAAAGCAGGTGAAGCACTCCTCATGCCACACCTTGTTCTTATACTCCACATTCTGGGATCCTAAAACACACACAGGAAACAGTTTGGACATTCAGTCAAACCACACAGGCATCACTAGTTAGATTTTAAATATCCATAATAGCATTACCATTTTTTGTTGTCTTAACTTTGAATTTTTCACTAAACATTTTAGTGGGATTAAGTTATTTAAGTTATTAAAAATGGACAAGGTAGAATATATTAAATATTTAGTTTTCATATAATGACATAATAAAGTTGTTGCAAACAGGGGGTTTTCTCTCTTAATAATTTCCCCGGAATGTATAACATTATGTATGACTGAAATACTTTTGACTTGTGAGCATGGAATTACAGTCATCTAGTATATTTACATATAAAAAAAAAAAGCCTGTTACACACACACACACACACACACACACATAACATTTAGAAGCTGCAGTGTGACCTTAATAAATAACACATCTGAAGTAATGTTGATTTTTATGAAATTATTTTATATTGTCTTAACCTCTGGAGATCCAGGAAAGTACAAATTTTTACTTTATGTTAAATAATTGCCTTTTTTGGAAACAGTACAACGCAACATTTTTTTTTTTCAGATGCGTTTTTAAAAAAATATATTTTTATGTAATGTTCTTTGGAGTGGACTCTTTTTATTTAGTTCTTCAATAAAGCTGTGAAAGTCTTGTCCCTGAAAGAAGACTCAGGGTCTCAGAAGGTTAATATGATGTTTACAGTGTTATAACACTGAAACAATGTTTTTATGGCTATGGGGAGTCATGGCTTTCTAATTCCAGTCCATGGGTGATTAACTCGCAAAAAAAATCATTGGTAGTGAATGGAATGAGTCAAGCCAAATTCTGATTCCATCCCAGTGCTCTGACATTCACATATGAAGCGTTTAATAAGAAATATTTGATGTTGCATAGACAGACCACCAGTTTTTAATAGGAAGCAAATGTGACGTTAGGTTTTACGTGGGCTCAGTAAGAGACTACAATGTGTCGCGTATGTGACGTCACACTCCGCTCAGCTGTGGTGTAGAGTCTGTGGTGATGTCACATACGCGCCAGGCGTGTAGTCCAAATTATTATCCGGTTTTACTCGCAAATAAATCAGCCGTTGGTTAACAGAAGCAGTTGAAACGCACATCAATAATTATCATTTATTATGAGGTACAACATGTTTGTGATTCAGAGCACATGACAAACCAGATAACCAGATTTTATTTCCCATTGAATACCATTCATTCATTTTCTGATCTCAGGCCCCACGAGCCTCCTGGAAGGGGCGGAGACATAGGCTCTCCATACAAATTCATCAGGTGGCCTTTTTTTCTGTGCATTTTAAAGCTCAGCCTGACACAGTTGTTGTTTTTGGAGACTTCCTCAAAATATCCTCTGGCCTTAATTAAAACTCTTTGGGTCTGAACAGTGTTTTTTTTTTTTCATACTTGTTTGCACAGCATGACCTTGTAATGAATCAATCTCAGGAAGTTGATTGTTAAGTGGTTTTAATGATGAGAGAATGACACAACTGATGCGTGATGAAGCTTCCTGTTTTGGCTGTTGTTGTTGATGATAATAACCTCTATTTGCACAGCTCTTGATATAATGACAAGGTGTTCTCTTTAGAGCAGAGGTGGGCAATTAAGTTTGTTATGGGGCCACATGAGAAACTTTGACAGTTATGACCGCAAGGGATAATGTATTGCCCATGCGTGACTATCAGAAAAATATTTCCCTTTGGGGCAGAATATATATATATATATATATATATATATATATATATATATATATATATATATATATATATATATATATATATATAAATGTTCCTCTCGCCCCACGTGGGCGGTGTCTCCTTCAGACTCGGGTCCTCTACCAGAGGCCTGGGAGCCTGAGGGTTCTGCGCAGGATCTTAGCTGTTCCTAGCAATGCGCTCTTTTGTACAGAGATCTCTGATGTTGTTCCTGGTATCTGCTGGAGCCATTCTCCCAGCTTGGGGGTCACTGCCCCTAATGCTCCGATCACTACTGGTACCACTGTTGCCTTCACACTCCACATTTTCTCTAACTCCTCTTTCAGCCCTTGGTATTTCTCAAGCTTCTCATGTTCTTTCTTTCTGATGTTGCTATCACTGGGGACTGCTACATCTATCACCACCACTGTCTTCTCATGTTTATCCACCACCACGATGTCAGGCTGATTGGCCATCACCATCTTGTCAGTCTGGATCTGGAAGTCCCACAGGATCTTGGCCTGTTTGTTCTCTGTCACCTTTGGGGGGTTCTCCCATCTTGACCCTGGGACCTCCAGTCCATACTCTTTACAGATGTTCCTGTACAGTATGCCCGCTACCTGGTTATGCCTCTCCATGTATGCCTTGCCTGCCAGCATCTTACACCCTGCTGTGATGTGCTGGACTGTTTCAGGGGCTTCTCTACACAGCCTACACCTGGGGTCCTGTCTGATGTGGTAGACCCCGGCCTCTATTGCTCTGGTGTTCAGGGCTTGTTCTTGTGCAGCCATGAGTAGCGCCTCTGTGCTGTCCTTTAGTCCAGCCTTTTCCAGCCACTGGTATGTCTTTTCCATATCAGCCACTTCCTCAATTTGTCGATGGTACACGCCATGCAAGGGTTTGTCCCTCCATGATAGCCCCTCTGGTTCCTCGACCTTACTGGGCTTTTGTTGCCTGAGGCATTCACTTAGCAGTTGGTCATTGGGGGCCATTTTCTTGATGTATTCCTGGAGGTTCGCCGTTTCCTCCTGGACAGTAGTTCTGACACTTACTAGTCCTCGGCCCCCTTCCTTTTGCTTAGTGTACAGCCTCAGGACACTGGACTTGGGGTGGAACCCTCCATGCATGGTAAGGAGTTTCCTTGTATATATATATATATATATATATATATATATATATATATATATATAAAAAGAAATATACTGATTTTTTTCCATGTATATATATATATATATATATATATATATATATATATATATATATATATATGGGAAAAAATCTGTTTATTTCATTTTTTAGATGATTAGGAGTACATACATATAGTTGACATCAAAATCACACCATTTGGATTAACATTGAGAAATTTGGATTTTGCCATTTTGAGCCATTAGGGTATGTCTTTTTGGCTTTTTATCTCATAATTTTGATTTCGCCTGGGAATAAAAAAACAAACAAACAAACAAAAAACAAAACAAAACCATCTCAAAGTGGTCAGACTAAGATAGAAAAAATGGAGATCTGAAGAATTACACAGACTAAAGTAAGTGTGAATAAACATGGTTTGGATGTGTTGAAGGTTTGATGTCAGTAAACTCCCAGTGGTGAAAAAGGTGAACAGAAAAGCTACCTGGCATGACCACCTTGTAGCAGCCCTGGCATCGGTTTCCGTCCTCCCGGGAGCCACACTTGCCGCACATTATCTTGCCATCATCCCGAGCACTGAAGGGCTCGTTGGCCAGTGGTTTGTAGCACTTGGCGCAGCGGAAGCAGTCCTCATGCCAGTAGCGGTTCTTATGGTGCAGTTCCTGGACACAGAGGAGACACAAGAATGAGCAGAGGCGGCCTGGCTAAGCCCTCATGTAGACTTCATTAAAGTGGGTTTTGTTTTCTCATCAGGCCTATTCAGACCAGAGGCCAGAATATAGAACAAACCAATGTGTCAGGCATTAAAGCAGAGATAAAGTCAACTGAGATGTGGTGAGGCATGAAGGAATTAGGGGATTTAGTGGGTTAAAATGTAATATAAAGAAGTAAAGCCTCATTAGGAATAATGACACATCCTTTTCATACATTTAACTGCCTATGACCCAGTGGTGACAGTTTTTTGGCAGATTTTTAAGGCATGTGGAGGCTTTATGAACATCACACCCTGGATTTAATTGTTAATCTGGTGATTTTAGCTGTCATGAACAC